>CM021787.1:6646517-6736443 GCA_011076525.1 Nettapus auritus | reverse complement strand
CATTTACCACGACTCTTTGGGCCCGGCCATCCAGCCAGTTTCTAACCATGACAATACAGAGGCTGTTGCACCTCTCTTGTAAGGAGGCACAAAGCTGGGACTGTTCAGGCTGGAGAAGAGGAAAGTTGTGGGGAACCTTATCAGTATCTGAAGGGACGGTGCAAAGAGACAGAACCAGGCTCTTTTCAGTAGTGCCCAGTGCCAGGACAAGAGGCACATGTACAAACTGGAATACAAGAGGTTCCGTCTAAACATCAGGAAGCACTTCTATGCTGTGCAGGTGACAGAGCACTGGAATAAGCTGCCCAGAGAGGAGGCTGTGGAGATCTTGCAGATCTTTTCAAAAGCCAAATGGACATGGTCCTGCACAACTTGTTCCAGGAGTCGGGCATCCCTGCTTGAGCAGGGGGTTGGACCAGATGACCTCCAAAGGTCCCTTCCTATCTCAACTGTTTTGTGATTCTACCCCTTCCTAAAAAAAAAAAAAAAAAAAAAAAAGCATTCCCACCACTTCTGATTTGGTCCAACAAAATTGTGCTTCAGAGAGCAGAAAAAGCATCAACAGCCATAGCTGTTTGCAGCCATCTATTGAAGATGCTTAATCTCACTTATTTACAAGAATATGCTTAAAACTCCATTTCATTTAACCCTTCCTTCCCCAAATTGCACTCACTCTGTAGTCAGGCATTGGTATGGAATAGGAACAACTGCTCAGGATGTTTGCAGAAAAGGGACAATGACATTCTGGTTAAACAACTGCTTATTTGGGAAAGTCTCCTGACAATTTCTTTATACCACTGGCCTTCAAAACTGCTCAGATCTCAGCCAGTTCATGCTCTCAGGATACTGCTGAACCTTCCCTTCCCAAAGGGAACTTCATCATGGTTCATCTTTCAGTAGGACTTGGAAAATCAGAGCAAACATGGACCGAGTATTTCATCACCACTGAAGAGACACTGGAAGAATAAAGCTCTCAAACCAGGTGGGGTGGGAGTAGCCTTGGTATGAATGGGATGGGGGCACTGCTCATGATGTTGTCCATAGCTTCTCGCTCACATACTGTACAGGTAGAGCTCACTTCCAGAGACTCTGGTCCCTAATCCCCAAGTTAATCCACAACTACATCTCTTAACTACACCATACCTCGAATAACCTGTTCTCCACTCCTAATTTCACTATGTCAACCTCACCATCTTCATCAGATGCAAAGAACGTGCATAAATGAGACAGCTCCCACACCATGTCACACAAGTGTCTGAGGCATCCAGGGAGCTGGGAGGAGGCTACTCCAGAGATCAAGCCTCCAGCTAGATCCTCCTACTTCCGCGTCTACACATTTTCAGCTACAGTCCCACTATGAACTGGTTGCCAATAGCTGTCCATAAATGTCACCACAAAGAACTGGGATCCATGCCACAGAGTAGCTTACAGCTTGGAGCTGCTGCTGGCAAGGAGGTACGGAGGACACCAGATACCAGGTAAGAGCTTCCTGCCTGCGCTGGATTCTGTGCATCTGCCCACGTGGCACAGGTGTTCATCAGGAGCGTTTGGTTGTTGTGGCAATGCTGTTCTCTGTAATTCAACACACAGTCTAGCTCTTGAGATCAGATGTTTCCAGGTGACAACTGGTATACCTGTTCATCCCAGTTTCATCCCAGGATCTGAAGAGGAGGAGGAAAAATATGAGGGTGGGTGGCAATGTGTATGCACAAAGAATGTTTATAGATCCAAGTATTTTCATTCCTGTAAAAAATTGCCTGAACTCAAAAGGACAAGTTACATAAACTGGTATCACTTGAACCTTTAAGCCTTGAACCAACAGCCCAGATCACCCAGAGCAAAGTCTCACTCTTGTAAGGGTCTGCATGTTAAAATCAGTGGCATGAGGATGAGGAAGAACTGCTGCAATCAAAATAGATGTCTGAAGCGTTTGGCCATCTCCACAGGGGCATCCAGGTGCCTTTGTTTTTAGGTCTGCAGGTATGATTTTGCTCTTTGCAGTCCTTCCTTCAGAAATTGGAGGTAAGTTGCAGTAGAAGGGTCATCAAAATTGTTTGAGAAACTAAAGACACTACTTTCAACATCTTCAGGCTTCATAGAAGTAATATCCAAGAAGTAGTTGGCATTGATATGGTGAATCTGGGAAAGAAAACAGATGAGGAGAGAAGACTTTAAAGACAAGCACAATACCTCATCTACTGCCTTGGCCTCTTGCCAGGGCACAGGTGACAATACTGTAGCAACTCTTAAAGAATCTCAAACATTTTGCAAATCCTAATTCAGCATCCAGGACTCAGGTTTCTATTTTAGTTAGAGAAAGAGGTGTGAAAGACAATGGTCTGTTCTTCTCCCCAGAAGTGCTGAGCCCTCACTTAGGTTAAGAAAAATATGAAGATGATTTGCAAAAAAATCATGCAGGCATAAAACTTAGCTCTGATCAAGGGCTAGGGAGATGGTAGCCCACCCATGCTAACTGCTGGGGTGCGTGTTCTCAGAATAGCATAGCCGCAAAACCAGTGTGTGAGCTTAAAATGCCACTGTGCCTTCCATTTCCCGAAAGGATAAAGGACAGGGGGATGTGTGGCCACTGACCACAGAAACCTTTACAGGCTGTAACTTCCTGAGCAGAAGCCACTCACCGGTCCACCGGTCCGCAGCCTAGTTTGGAGGAGAGCCACTAAAGAGGCAGCAAGGAGTCACTGCAAGTATTACTAGCTATGGTCTGGGTGGTGTGGGGGACAATCAAATTAGCAATGGCAGGATCCTCCACTGCAGGCAGCCAGGCCACTGACCCACAGCAAGCCCCACAGCATGAAACATCGGGAGCTATTGTCATTCTCCAAATCCAAGGCAGAAGGGGTCATTGGGGAACACAGCAAAGCCAAAGTGTGTGGACTTGTTAATGGCTGATCTGCTGTGAAAAACTCTGGGAAGCAAGATATAGGTAAACGTAGAAGCTGCTGCCAAGGAGCGATTTAAGCGGAACATTAACACAAGGGACAATGGATGCAGGAAAAAAGCTACAATGGCTGTTCAAATGCCACCAACTCTAACAAAGGTCAATGAGGAAATGTAGGCAGACGTGGTTCATTTTTTATTGTTTTCCTCCCCTAATGTTGTTCTGTCTCAGAATAAAAAAACATTTGTATCAGACTTCTTGGTAGAGCACTTGCTGCTGTCTGCCTGTCACAACATCCCTGAGAGCAAAGCACAGCCCCACAAAGGTCTGAGGAGCCAGAGAACAGCTGAGGTAGCACAGCTCTCACTTCAGGCTCTGCAGATGAAAGCACATTCTGGTGGGGAGAACCAAGCCCAGCTGAAGGGGGCTTGAAGAACATACCACCGTGCCATTGGGGAGGCAGATGATCATCTCCACGGGGAAATTGTATTTCTCAAGGTGCAGGTCAGCCAGCTTGCTGTAGAACTCATTTTCTCTGTTGGTCTGTAAGGAGAACCCAGAGAAATACTCTTACATACACCAAAATGAGCAGAATGGAATGGAAGAAGTAAAGCTAACGTGGGATGAGGGGGCAGCCCAAAGAGCCACCATGAAAGCTGTCTCTGCTGTCATGATCTGTTTTACTACTCCCTTTAAGCCAGCGTCCCCTCTTCACATTTCATCTGTAGCTTTTCTCCCCTCAAAATAAGATCATCCCATTACTGGCAGTTCCCAGTCACATGAACAGTCCAACCCTAGCTTTTTCTAATGTCTCCAGCTCTGTAACTGACCCCAGCTGACAGCATAGGCCCAGAGGCAGGCTCACAAGAGGGGAAAGGTGCACTCAGGGGATCAGGATTCAGTTATTTTGGTTGCTCCCTTGGGTACAGAAAAGTCAGCTTGCTGATAGCACAAAAAGCCTTGGATGGGGATATGGCAATGAAGCATCTGGTTTGTTTTTTAATATGATAGATAGGCAACATGACAGAATGAAGGGGTTCACCATGCTGTTTTCTTAGCTTGCCTCCATCGAGTGTTCATCTTGCCACTGCAGTTGCTAGGTCACACAGGGCTTGGAACCAAAATCCCCCATTGGTACAGGTGTGAGCTCTCCCCTCCTGCCAGCACCTCCTGGCACTGTCTGTGTTCACCAGCACCGAACACAAAGAAGGCAGATGTGGCTCCAGCACTCACCTGCAGCTCTTCCAGCTCCTTTACCAGCGACCAGCTGCTAATGAAGCTCTCATTCAGCAGGGCAAGGATGGGCGAACTTTCCAGGACAGTCTCCCGGAGAGTTCGCCCTGAACCTGACATACAAAGAAAGGCAGACAGCAGTTTGCAGTGACTTCCAAGCTGACTACTGGCATGATTCACACCACTGCCTGAGTTGCTGCAGCAGCTGGTTTGAGCTCCCCCCAGCCTGGCATATTGTCTAATTTCCCCTTTGCTGGCAGTTTTTCATTACTTACTGCTTCCAGTGTGTGCTGCTGGCAGAGGAGGCTCACCAGAGCAGACCCCATCCACTTGAAAGACAACACAAGGACCAGAACAAACTTGTCATGGAAGCTGACTGGTTTGGTGCATTTTGGAAAGGAGCAAGCCCTGCACATCTACCCCCTGAGTGCCTCTTGCTTTTCGTACTGAGCACAGCAAATAAGACTAAAGATACCTGCACCTCTCCCACCCATTACTCCTGCCCAACGCGGCATGCAAATTATTGGGCACGTTGGGGAATGGCTACACATCAGGACAATTTCAATCCCACCCCTGGCTCTGGCTTCTCCTGTGCAGGTGTTAGCAACAAAGCAGAGAGCAGTGTCCATTTTACTCCACAGATGCAGCCTCTACCCTAGCAGACTGAGAGGGGAAGAGAAGGAGGAAAGACCAGATCCACAGCTCACCCTCAAAGTCACCTGAATTAGCGAGTTGGTCTAGGACTTGTCTAAAATAGACCTAATCCTGCCACTGGGGACCTAAGCTCTGATCAGTAATTCCCCACTTCCAGCCCTTTTCTGTGCAGGCACCCAAAATGAGTAATACAACGTTTATTTATCCCTGGCTCCTGACAAGCTCTTTGACACCCAGCCTTTCTCAGATCCTGAACAAGGTGCATCATTCCTCCAGCCACTGTGGTAGTGTCCCTCACCTCAGCAGGACTGGTCATCCAGGGCACCCCAGAGCAGGATCGAGTGCACCAGCTTCTTTTCTGCTTTTGCTCTCTCAAAGGCTTGTGTGAAGGGAAAATAGGAGACCTGGAGGCAAACAGACGGCTTGAGAAACAGACACAGAACAGCTCCCACATATGAGTGGGGTCTGAAGGAACCAGACCTGCCACATTCCACAGGTGACATACACAGATCTGCAGTAGTTTCTGTAGATCAAAGCAAACTACAATTGTCCATCTCCCCAGGGGTAGCTTTCATCTTCCCTCACTTCAGGGACTTCCAGGGGCAGACAGGCATTTCCTGGGCAGGAGCAATCTCTTCTCACCCTCACTTTCAGCTGGTCATCTTGTTACTGCTGCTCAGGTAGGATGTAGCATAGCAGATACTAGGTCTGAAGCCAACGTGTTGCCATGTGATACAGGGCCTTTCCTTTGAGAAACCTTCAGGAAGCTAAAGTTACCCTCAGGCCTGACGAACAGCCGGTGAGATCCTAACAGCAAGGTGGGGCGTTACTGACATCCAGAGCCCCAGATTTACACACTGCAGACAGCATCTGCACAATCACAGGCAGGCTGTCTGCAAATGCACCTCAGCAGCCTGTGAAATGTGGACTTCAAATATTTACTACAAAACCTCAGTGAAATGGCCTAAATACTGTCTGTGAGGGACCGTGCACTGAGATTGTTTCAATTTCTCAAATGAAGGGAACTTTATTAACATCTTGGCAGCACAAAGAGACATTTGTAAGCTCAAGCACAAGGAGGCAGCCATTGAAATATTCCTTTAGCCAAGGAAGCAGTGACAGGCAGTTGCCACTGCTCCACAGGCTACTGATATGTTAAATAGTTTAGGTCACCCAATGCTATTAATTTTTGTCTCACTGCAGGATGCAGCAGCACAGGCGGATTGTGTGTTTCCTGCTGATAAGGAAAGCTTGATCCAAACGCAGCTGAAATTTGCAAAAGCAATGCCAGAGAAAAACGAGTTCTAAAGCTGTGCAATTACCTGCCTCACACAGAAACAGCATTGGTGACTACTGATAAGAGGAAGGAAGGATGAGCCTACATTTACAATACAGGTCTGGGGCACAAGACATCTAGGCCTTGCTCCAGCCTGTGCTGCTGTACAACCCCAGTTGGCCTTCAGAGATGCTGTTCTCCCTCACCTGAAAACTGGAGGTCCATCAAGCCACACAAGCAGTGGCTGGGAGGCACACACTGAGCTCTGACACCCTCACACTACTCTAAATGCTGATCAGTTTACGGTGTCTGGCTTCTGCACGTCCTGAAGGTGGACTGACCATCTCAGTAAAAATGATCTGCCCTAATTAAACATGTCAAGGAAGTGTACAGCCCCTTCCTCACCTTCTTAAATGGATACATGGCCACTTCCAGTTTCTGGGCTGCCTCTTCCCAGGGGATTTCCTGCTGCCAGGTTATCTCTTCGAAAACAAACTGAATAGGCTCCCCTGAGGGATCTCTGCTGTCAATCACATTTCCATTTTCATCATAGATCACAGAGGGGACTGATGGCCCTGTGGATTCCAGCTCCATCTGCAGGAGAAGAAGCTCAGAGTTAGAAATTGTGGATATCCCACTCCTGTTTATTCTGTACTCCAGAACAGGGTGAAGATGCAAATTAAGACCGTACAGCTTCTAATGAAGATAGAGCTGGATCTATGTCTCCTGGAGCTGCACTTTAACAGTTGCAGATGTGTTTTATTATTGGGGATTAACAGGAAAGCATCTTCATTTCCTTCAATTTTTGTCTGTCTCTGCTTGCTAGGTTGTAAATGCATGAGACTTGTTCATTCCATGTTGCCATCTTCCCAGTGGAGATTTTTGACTGTAGGACACTAGCCCCTTAAAATCATTGGGATCTGCAGGGCTAGTCTCATTCATACCATCAACAAAGGCCTTATACAGCCCATGGCTAGCCTGAGGGGGTGCTGTTCAGCCTGGGTTTAGCTCCATCTTCCCCCCTGCCTGGCAGACAACTTTTTAAAACGGAAGAATTCGCATGACACCAGAAGCTTAAGATTCAACCCGGGGCAGGGGGGGGAGGGGTTAGGGAATCATAAGAGCTGCCAATATGCCAATAGTAAGCAAAGCAACATTAGTGCAGAGGACATACACAGATCACCTGAGACTGTATCATTATATTGGAGTATTCAACAGAAAACTCTGAAGAGCAGGGATAATTGAGGTTATACAGCTCAGGTGCACGGCAGCATAAATTCCTGCCAACATACTGCATGCATACAGAAGACTGACTGTGGCTACAGACCTGAGGCAGGTAACCTATATCCACTTCCATGTTGCTGCTTTCACTCGCTCCATACAGCCACTCCATATCAACGTTCAGAGACCTGCAAGGTGAACCCAATATGTTCAGAGTCACCCAACACTAAAGCTGTGTATGGAAAACCCCAGTGCTCCTCTTGCAGGGTCAGCACTGAGACCCAGAACCTCTAGGTCCTTGGAGATCACAGTGTTCCCTGCACAAGACTAGCCACACTAGATCCCTGTTAGCTCAGGGACCAGGCACCTACCGAACCCTCTGGGCCAATGCATTCATACCTTTGACTACTGTCAAACTAAGGGAAGAGAGAAGTGTATTTGCACACCCTTTCCTGACAACACTTAAATTGCACATTCTGATCCTGCTGAGCTTTTAATTTTTAATATATTTTTTTTTTTGGAAGCAAAGGGCTTTTGCAAGGAGTTCTGGCAGAGCCGTAAGTGTCTGCTTGTTCTAACAAATGTGCTGACAGAGCCATAAGGACTGAGTCGCCAGGATAATGTCATTTCACTCCAGCCATCACAGGCAAAGCAATTTTAGGCTTCTTTCCCCTAAAATGCTTCCAGTTGCTTGCCAGAGAGCAGGAATGAGCCAGCATGAAGCTACGCACACAAAATGTTAACCTGTAAAATGACAAGCAAAAATATTTTGAAGGATGAGCATCAGACTTTGGCAAATTTGTTTTCAGCCAGGCACTAAAATCACTACAGGATGCCTCTTTAAACCCTGACGGTCTCTCCCTATGCTCCAAGTACAAAGGTACTGGTGAGTGGTGAATCAGACCCTGAAATAAGTCAGGGATCCTCAGCAATTGTAGAGATGCATTTGCCAGTTTTACAAACTGCAAAGTTCATTTCACTCAGATTTTCCAGGGACTTGGCTGAAAAGCATCAGCTCATCCAGCACTAACACCCAAGGAGCCTTCTTCAGCTTGCAACAGGCATCTGACGTGTAAAAGTCCTTGCCGCAGCCAGGGACTGCTGGAACGGGTTAAGAGGATCACAGACAGCTTGCAGAAGTGCTAATAATGAAGATGCTGCTGCCTGTCTCTTGGACAATATTGGGAAAACTTAAATTCACTGTCCCCGTGTGCCTACCCATGTGGCTGCAGGTACCTCCCTTCTGAAGTGGTTCGGCACAGGACTGCTCAGGCTTGGATTCTCAACTGAAACAAATACTGGTTGCAGACAAGGTTGCACAAAGATACCTATCCCCCACACCATGCTCCATGCCCCCTCCAACCTCTGTCTAGCTTGTTCCTCCTCAGGGAGGAGCCCCTGTCATTCACTGCCTCTTCCAGCTTGATGCCCCCCAGCGCTGTTTGATAAACAGAATCTTTCCTGAAAAACTGCATGAGATCCAATCTGGGAGCAGCTGTATCTACAGAATTGAAGACTTGACAATTGTGATGACCGCTAGGAAAGAAGAATGTGCGAGGAAAACAGCTAAGCTAACAGCAGAACTAGCCTGCACAAAGCTCAGACTGCAGATAAGTCTTCCCTGTGCAAGCCAGGATACCCCTGCACCACAAGGGACATTGCTCTGCTCAGGAAACCCACACTTTTAAACAAAAAGAACCCACCAGACTCCTCCCACACACATCCCCGACCTCTGTACAGGACAGGATCAGATCCCAGAGTCCCTGGATTCCACTGGGTCTCATTTATAACTGTCCTCAAGTCTGTTCAGCACACAGAAAAGAGAGAAACAGCTGTACCTGTTGTTAGGGACAAAGAGCTTAAACTCTCGGACATGGGAAGAATCCTTGGAGAGGATGATGTGACCTGTGAACTGGCCTGGAGAAAACCAGAAAGGGAAGTCTGGTGGCTCATTCAGCTGGAACTCAGCATGGATCCTGAAATTAGAAGGGAGCCATCAGCTCCAGTGATAGAAGGAAAGAAGGGATCATGTACTGCAAATGATAGCACTGAGAAGTGATCTCCAGGCACCAGACTTACAGAGCTAAATTAGGGGAGAGAGGTTCAGTTCAAAAAGCTTTTAATGTCACACAATAAAAAGGTAAAAGACTGGAGCACATTTCCTGGATCAGCAGTGTTTCTGGTACTGATGCCTTTTGGAAGTGGGCAGTAAGTGCACATCCAGAAAGGATGAATTACTTTATCAGTCCTTGAAACACAGGATCAGACTAGAACTCCCTCAGCCTCCCTTCCATCCTGATCAGGCAAATAAAATTGTGTTTAACAAACACAGCAAAACATGAGAACGATTCCACAGAATCCTTCCCCCCGCCATCAGCAAAGCATCACACATGGGCAAGAGCTGACTGGGTATCACCCTCCTCCTAGAACTGCTTTGCCTCCCTCCCAGCCAGGGCACATCTGGTCTTGTCTGGGAACATGACTGCATATCCAGTACAATGGCACTGGGTCACAGCAGCCTTCTCCGCTCCCCTGAGATATGGTACAAAATCAGAGGTCTACCCAACACCTCTAACAACCTGGACTTACCTGAATGCTATGGCATAGTAGTAGGTGCTGATGGCTTGGATACAGGCCACAGATCCTTGGGGAGCAAAACGGGTTTTTACAAAGGGGCGTGGGTGGAACATGCTCAGAAGTCTGTGGATTGTGATCTAGGGAAAGAATTGTTAGAGAACAAAAATGAGAATGGTTCCCCTAGCACAGATCACAGGTCAGATGCACCTCCAAAATAACTACCTGCCAGATCAGGCAGACAAGAAAATTGCCATGGCTTAAAAATTAGCTCGGAGACTTGCCTAGTCACAGAGTAAGGAGATAAAACTAGAGACTGGCTTTTAAATAAATCAATCTTCCACGTTTTTTATGCTATTCCCATTGTTCCAAGTTTCCATCCTCCCAGCCAGGTGAATGAGCATGAGGCTGTATCCAACAATACTACTTAAACTTTCAAAGAGTGGGTATGCAGTCAAACACACCAGGCTGTGAACCTATATCAATTATGTGATCACAAACACCCACCTGGGTACCCCAGGTGAATGCGATATAAACACCTGGCTTTTACAAACTATACTTGTCTCTTCAGTTGTCAATGAAATATCTCACCTCCAGGGTGGCAAAAAGCAACTGTTCTGCAAAATACAATCACCTCATGCTTTCTGAATGACAGTTTCCTCCTCCCCTCCCAGTTGAGAAAAGGCTAGCCTAAGAACCCAAACACTTAAAGCAAGATTAAGTTACTCTGGTCAGCTCATCTGGCTATGACAGACACACAGAGCTTTTGCCTGCTCTCAGTTTTTACCTCTGATTTAGAAGACAATGCTCCTGGCTGTACATTGCAGCCTTTTAGCTGCCTTTGAAAGTCCATGGAGACATAATGTAACAGCCTTGTCCACGCAATTAATCTGGGCCATAAGGCAGTACACATTTATAGAAGAGCCACCTCTCTGATATATAGAAATCAAGTTTTACATCTCACCTCTTTGCCCTTGGGAGGTGGAGGGTAAAATCTGTTGTTGGAAAGATACCCAGTAAAGATGTTCAATTCACTAGGTATTATCCACCACGGATCCCCAAGATCAAGTTTATTCTTTGGAGGAAGAAAGGCTTTAAACTGTTTGGCAAGCATTACACTCATATGGGCTGCGGGGGCAGTCCAATTCCTCAGCCCAGACAGAGCGACGTGAGAAATCTGTCAACAAAAGATAACATCAGAGCCTAGACCAGACTCCTCAAACATGCAGCAACACTGATGGATATAACTGTGCTTTGGAGGAGAGGGGGGAAAAAAAATCATGTTTAAATTCTTCCCACCACCCCAAACACATCCAAATAGTTCTGTCAACTTTCAGTTATGTGAGCAACAGGCAATGCGAGACAGTGGAACAGGCCAAACACCACTGCTTTTGGACTTCATTCCAGGAAAACCACCTCTAATGTCTGCTTCAAGCTTCCGAGGAAGGGCGTATTAATTGGGATTCAGCACTGAATGCATTAAAAACAATGCAACAATGAAAAAAGCCGTCAGTTCACTGGTCAAAGCAAATACCGCTGGCCGAAGCCAGACCACCTTGCTTGTTAATAATTCCTGATCATCACACCAGACCATGGGATGTGTATATACTGGAATTTCCGGCCATACATGTCCTGCATGATACGTACTCCCAAGAAACCATCTTTGCTCTTTGTCATCGTTTCCATTACCAGAGGCTGGAATTTAGCCACAATGGACAATGTCTCCCCGGTTGGATCAGGCGTCTCTTCCTCTTCAAATTCTGAGACGGGAGTAAGGCCTAGACAAAGAGACAGGAATTTAAGCAGCCGTTTCAACTTTCTCCCCTCTACAGCCATCTGAAGTGATTATGCATTTTTCCTGGCTAATGCAGGAGCACTGGGAACTTCCCAGCTGTTACCATGCAGTATGCAAGGGAACACCCACTAGAACTCAAACCCACTCCAGAGACTGGCTTCTGCTACATGAATTAAAGGGGAGCCCTTTTTTCAGTGGATGACACTGCAAACCCCCATGGCTCAGTTAAGCACCCTTATGTCACCTGTGAGAGGACACACATGCTTTAACCAATTCATTACAGCACAAGCAAACAACTCTCTGTATTTCAATTGTACTGTAAATTCTCCTGTACATTATCATAACCACATTTCCTGTTTGGCACCATCAAGATACATTTGCTACATGCCGATACAGTCTCCAAGCATGGTGTCTCACAACTGCTGTCTGAGAGGCTGCTATAGCCAGAGAAGCATATGAATGAAATAAGACTCACTAATCATGTTGGCCTAGGCTGGACTGAGCTTTATATGTTGCATTCACCCATCCCAACTCCTCTGTAAACGCTAGACAAAGTAACTTACATACTTTGCTAAGTCCAGCAATGGAACACTTAGTCTTACAAACACTGAACTTTGTGAAAGTGATGTTTACTGCTTAAGGCTCTTCAAAAGTATGTAAAGCATTACCAGCCTCTTTTCATGTAATTAAGACCCAAAACAACACAGAGAAAAGAAGTAAAGACATCAAGACAAATTGCAGAGGACATTATCTTTGACTCCGTTTATGCAGAGAGTTCTGCAAGGTAGAGACCTACCCGTCAGCTTCTCAGCTATTGGCTTGAATTCTTCTGGACTGAGGTACAGATCATTGTTTGTGTCCAGAGAAGAAAAGAGAAACAGTCCCTCACTTCCCAAAGACTTCAGTGCCAGCTCCTAATTCAGGAAGAAGAGATAAGTGAGATTTCACTCCTACCTCTCGCAGAAAATCACTCTGACCCCTCTCAGCTTTGGAGTTCATTTGCATTCTTTCCAGCACAGAAACACAGTGATCAAATTGAAAGATTAATGCCCTTTGGCAGGATTTTGTGCTGTTTACAGTAAGGATCAGTGTCCAGGAATAGCTGGCATCAACATGTTAAAACTAAATCTGGCCAAGTAATTCAAACTGAATGATTCGCTCAGAGTCAAATGAAAAAGTCTACTGTCAGAAAAAAATCCAACTTTTATAAGACACTCCTAAAACCATGAATATTCAGGGCACCAGAAGATCCTGATTTCTGTAATTAGCTAATGCACAGTGAAACGTCAGTCAAGTATGTGACTAGTCACCTCACGAAAGCACAACAGAAGTCAATTGAACCCTTGTACTTCTGCAAAAGTAACTTAAACTGGGGCAGAGATACACACCAATTGTATTGTGCACGACTGTCCTGCTGCAGCCGGTTGTCATCCAAGTCTCCAGTATCAGGACTACACTGAGCATTTTGACCCTTTGCTCCACAGGGACTACTGCCTACCCGTTCTGCCATACACTGGGAGACACCACTCAAACCACCTTCTCCAGAAACCCTGCACAGTCCCAGCCACCCTGTGCCTCAGTTTCTCCCTCTGTAATACTTAGCAGGACAGCAGGCAAAGCCCATATGGAGGTCCTCCAATGGAAAACAGCACTGATGTGCACTGAAATGCGATGTCTCACTTGGAACAGTTCCTGAAAGACTAAGTTATTCTGGTCCTTTCCAGTCTGCAGCGCTCACAGCACTGAAGTGAAAAGGACAATCTGCAGGCAGAATGAGAAAGCTGGGAAGTCAGACAATTCACATCACTTCCAGACAGCCTACAGCAGATCCCCTGTGATCTATCATTTTGGGACAGCTTCCCCTGTCACCCAAGTAAAAGCCTAAAGCTGCAAGGACAAATACTCTGTAGTCTGCTGTTTTGCTGTGTTTATTCTCTATTGCCTGCAGCACTGTTACCATCCCCAGAGCTCCTGAACTAGTTTATTTTCCATCTGTTGCCTGCCAGCCTGAAGCAGAACTAATGCAGCCTGGAAGTCAACTGCAGCAACAGAAGCACTTAAGAGCCTTCCAAGGTAATTTCAGGACTGAGAGACAAAAATAAAGAGCCTGGAATATAAACCAGAAATATGGACCCAGACACAACTGAAGAAAGACAAGGATCCAAAACATGGAACATAGAGGAGTACGCAGGAACTACGCAGCTGAAAAAATGAACGAAGGAACAAGATGGTTATTTAGCTACATACAGGAGAAAACCACTCAGGAATCCCCACGTTCCTGGGGACAAAACTCTCCCTCTATAACCCCAACAAATGGGGACAAATATACTTGACTGTATAAATCAGTAGCAACATTTTCCAACAACTGCCCTGTTATCTGACAGCCAGATGCCAGTCATGTCACAAACCATTGGGCCAGGCTTCAGTATATTTCTCTGCTCCAGAGCTTGCTTGGGCATAGCACATACTGAACTAATCTTGCAAGGGCCCATGTGATCGCTCACTCTCTGGGAGCAAGCACACAGTACAGGGAATTGTGCAGGCACTGCACAATGCCATCCTGCTCTGCACAGGAGACTGACCTGGATGCATACTATGCTCTGAGGAGACAGTCCACTTCCTAGTCCTCTCCACAGCATATTAGAATTATGAATCTTTCAGAGTGTCTCTTCTTTTGCACTTCACAGACACAGACCTCAAGGGATGGAAGGCAAATGAGCGACAAAGTTTTTGGCTGGTTAGACGACCTGCTGCTATAGTATTGGGAAAAAAACATGATCATTTGCTTAACAGGGCTGAAGGCAGAATGAGAACCAGTTATGCTCTCTGACTGCATCTAAAATGGCAGAATATGAAGGGAGGAATATGGGTGCCTGGTGTTGGACATTATCATCCAAAACTCAATCTACAGGTAAGAACTGAGAACACACTCCAGTCTGAGCCTCCACTTTTCAGATTGGTTAAGCAATGAAAAAACATCATTTGCAGAACCATCAAAAAATTATTCCTATGACCACAACTGGTCAGAGAGACAGACAGTAGCTTTGTGGTCAGGTGACTTATGGCTGTGCATGCATGAACGCATCTCATGAACACCAGCAGCTAGCTGAGTACAGCAGCCCTACAGACCTCCTGTCTCCACCAAACAATGCAGCCCTTTAAGGAGCCGGCTAAAGCAGAGAAAGGTATGCCCCAGAAAGTACTGTCACAGTGTATCAGCTCTGCAGGATCACTCCCTTCACAAATTCATTTTCATCCTCACAAAGTACAGCTTTCTTGGTCATTTTGTAGAGGAAGAGAGAGCTATGGTGTTCACAAAGAGTATTCTTCTCCCACCTACTTGTGGGTTGCTCAGCTAAATGGAAAAAAATAAACAACTTGGACTGTTCACATTTTGTTCCTATCTCCAGCAGTGCCCTGTCTCAACTTTAAAAACACTTGTCTTTTTATTTATAGAAATACCAAAGCCTGTGTTTTAGTGCAAGTCAATTGAATTATAAAAATTACAATCAGAAACAATATCAAGAAGCCAAATTTAAAAATATAAAATCACATTTTTCAGCTCCCATTCTCTATTATTTTACTACTTCCACTGACAGAGTCATTCAATGCACACAAAAGCTGCATTTTTAGTATAAAAAAAAAAATCTGAGCATTTAGGACCTTTTTTAAAGGGAATAAAATAGCAAAAGACATCTTTAGAGGCCATGCGAGGAGGTGTAAAGCATTATGTCAAGAGCAGGGCTGGGGGTCTGATGCTCTTACTTGTCCCTTCCTCTTCTGGCTGGGGCCACTGGACTCAAAGCAGATAGGGGAGGAGGTGGAGGCCCTGCCAGACACAATAAGAAATAATCCTCAGGGCAAACCCTAAGCAGGGTGGCTAGGCACAGCTCAAACCTGCGGGGCCGGCACTGAAGCTCTGCCATCATGGAGTTCATTGGGAGGTACTTGTGTCCTGCACCTCACTGCCCCGCACAGGGCTGTGATGGTCACTGGTGTCTGGTGGTTACCTCAGCCCTTGGCAGCCATCTCAAGACCAACAATGGCCATCTCAAGCCTGGTGGTCACCACAGATCTGCAGTCACCATTAGTGCCTGGTGGTGATCACAGCTCTGCGGCTGTTTCAGCCTGGCAGTGGCCAACACAATCCCAGTGGTGACCTCAAGCCTGGTGGCCGCCACTGCTGCAAAAAACCTCAGCCTGCTCTACAAAATCTCAAACCCACAGACGGTCGTGTACGGTAAGCACCACAGCTCTATGGTCACCTCACCCACAGCCACCTCAAGCCCTGCAGCCACTGATGGCTGTCGGCTACCAAAGCTCTGCGGTCACCTCAGTCCAGAGACGACCACCTCCACCCCAGCTGCCACATCAAGGCCCGCCGTCCCCTCACCTCTCTCCCTTTAGCCCTGCGGCGACCACCGGCACCGACCCCAAGGCGGCGGCGGGAGCGGCTCCTCCCGCCATTTCCGCACGCACCCTCCTGCGTGAGGAGCAGCGCGGCCACAGGCGCCCCCCCCCCGCACCCCCATCTTCTCGGTACCTGCTGCCGGGCGGCTTCGGCGTCCCGGTAGTACTTGACGGCGGCCAGTGCGGCCAAGGCGGCGAGGGCTAGCGCCAGCCGCGAAGAAACCGCACCGGGCCCCGCCATGCCGCGATACTCAGCGCCGCCGCGCCGCCATGGCCGCGCCGCCTGGGGGAGGCGTCAGACGGGCAGCGCTAGCGAGGGGGGCCGGGGCCGGGGCCGGGGCCGGGTGAAGGCCCACGCCCTACCCGGCCTGCCCGGGTGGGGGAGGAGAGCCGCCCGGGGAGAGCTTTATGCGCCTCGGAGGAAAAACTACGTTCTTGCTTTAAATTTGCTGCAGTTTATCAGCTACGTGGACTCTTGGATGTAATAAATTGTGAATATTTGTTCATTGTATAAAGTAAGGGAATATTGCTGAAGGGTGAAGTTTCATAATAACAAACGTTGAGACATGCGGTTAAGCAAACAGACTGTGATATCACAGGGTTAAGTAAAATTCCAGATTTGTACAGAGACCTTGTGATCTCATGCTGAAACAAATTCACCGCAGAATAATACCCGAACCTATCAGAATACCCGGAACTACGAGACTATATAACTGGGACTCTGAAACAAGCAAGTAAATAGTTAAATGTAAAAGAATGCTTAGTTAACTAGACAATAGAATGAACTGTTGTTTGCATACTGAGATTGGAATAGAATATATACTCAAAGTTATCTGTTGGATGGGGAGGAGGTTGTCTGAACCTGTAGGATGTGCTGTTGGAGGCCAGGAGGCGAAGGATGTGTGGAGACTGGTGGCAGGGGCTTGCCAGACCATCATGTCCCGGGCAGAAAACAGGTTGACAACAAGGGCATAAATTAGCTCAGACCGATAAAGAAACTGCAAGCCTGCCAAATCACTACATTCCAGGCCAAAGGTGAAAAGCACACTGCGAGGAAGACATACGGCCTTCCTCCCAAAGACCACTGCCCACGTCCAGAAGACCCCTGCCCAAAATTCTTGGAAGAATCTGCGCAAGCGTAAAGGACTGATAAGCTAATTAGCATACAAAGCGAGAATAGGCGGGTAATGAATATGTATAGGTGTTAATTGAATATTCATTGTTCTGCTGTATAAACATGAAATAGTTTGTCACTTCGGGTGCGCTGTTTGCGGAGCCGAGACTCCCCGGTCGCCCAGCGCTGTTTTGCTTGCGTCTGCTTACTTAATTATTCAATTAATAAAACTTTCTCACATAATTGAAAATCTTGATATAGTTTGACCCTGTGAGAAAGTAACTTATAACATTGGAGTAGATTACTCACCATCTTCCACTGCAGTCTCATTACTCTCCGTGTTTTTATTCTTAATTGTCGGAGAGTGGCGTGTATTTCCTATACACCAAGCAATTCCAAAAGTGGTCTTTGATTCTTAACTCAGTATATAGCCAAAAAGAGCTGTATCCAGCTTCCTAGGTAGCCTGGGGGGCTTCAGGTCACTAAAATTAATACAGATATTTTTAACAGTTTTTTATTTTTAACAATTTGCAGTTTCACTTCCAGGCACTGACTCCAATGTGATTTAAGACCCAGGACCATGAGGCTGGAAATTAGGAGATGGGAATGACTCAGTCATTTTGCAGCCACAGGGCAACAGTGATCCTCTGCAATCTGGATGTAGCCATTGTGCTGCCACCTGCAATGATCCCTGCAATCGTTCCTGCATGTCAGTCATCTGTGTGTCATTTCTGCCATCATGCTGGTCACAGACCTTTACAACAGCATGAAACTCTTTGCGCTCTTCAGGTTCTTCTGTGTGGTTGCCAATTTACTCCTTAGCAGTGGCATGGCCAAGAGAGATATAAATATAGCCATTTTAATCTTTTCCCCGTAACTCAGTCTCCTTTTCTTACTTACATGCAACCACATTGAAATCCTTCCATTACTCAGGAAAATTTAGGACTTTTTTTTTTTTTTTTTTTTTTTCACTGCTGCAGGGCTCATGGTGCAGAATGTCCAAGTTCCCTAAGGGTAGCTGGAAGTTGTATCATTTAATCCTTTGAAGCTCTTGCTGTTTCCTAAGCCTGCCTCATCATTTCTGATTTAGGTTTAAAGAGTGTTGTAGTTAGAGAGGATAAGAGCATGACCAAGAACCATGAAGAAAGCAGTGGCAGCTGCTCAAGGAAAGAGGAAGAGGCTGGTAATTTGGGGCAAAAAGGCAGGAGTGTGGAGTTCTGAGAAATTCCCAGAACCCTTTCTCCCCTCACTGTTCTGCCCTCTGCAATAGATCCCCACACAGCCTTTAATGTTTCTCTTACAGTAATGGTGTAAGCTTGAGCAACACTAGAGGGATCTAGATAGATAGGAGCATTGGGCCATCAGCATCAGTGTGAAATTTAACAAGAACAAATACCGTATTCTGCACTTGGGATGGAGTAATGCTGCACTAAGTATGGACTGGGAGACAAGTGACTGGAGAACAGCCCTGCAAGAGAGCAGTCTGGAGGTAGTAGTTGACAGTAAGCTCAGACTGAGCCTATGTATTCTGGGGTGCATTAAACGTAGCACAACCAGCTGGTCAAAAGAGGCGATTATCCCACTGTATTTAGCATTGGTCCAACCTCACTTGGAATACTGTGTGAGTCCTCAATTTAAGAGGGATTTTAAGATACTTGAAACTATCTAGAGGAGGGCAACAAAGCTGGTAAAAGGGCTGGAAGGCATGTCCTGTGGGGAGTGGCTGAGGATACTGTTTATTAAGCTTAGAGAAAAGGAAGCTCTGTACAGCTTCCTGAGGAAGGGCAGTAGGGAGGGAGGTGTTCATCTTTTCTCCCTGGTATCTAGTAATAGAACGCACAGCAATGGATCAAAGCTGTGTCATAGGGAAGTTCAGACTAGACATTAGGAAAAACTTCTTTATCAAGAGGGTACTTAGACACTAGAACAGGCTTCTTACAGAGGTGGTACTTTCCCTGTGCCTGTCCATGTTCAAGAGGCATTTGGATAATGCTCTTAATGACATACGTTTACTTTGGGTCAGCCCTGAAGTAGTCTGACAGTTGGACTTGATGATCTTTGCAGATCCCTTCCAACTGAAACAAAATAAACACTGGGTTATTTACAACTCAGACCAGTGCTGTTACATCTGCACAGCTGAGGGAGGAAGGGGAAGGCTCCTTCTGCCACCCCACCATAGAAGAAAGCGTTAACGAAACTCTGCCACTGTTTTCTGCTTTCTACCCCCCCATCAGTCAAAGAACCAATGCCTGGGCCATAGGGAGGAAATGGGAACAATCAAATTAACAGAGTATTGAAATAATGTTTGGGAGCAAAGACAGGTGTGAATGAGTTGGTCTCCACTTAAGAAGATTTGCTTTAAAACATCCTAGACTCATTAGGTTGGGCAGTGAGGTGTGAAGAGCTTTAGCTTACCTCAAATAACCTAACAAGTGCCTTCAGAGCATAAAACGTTATATGAAATATAAGGATGAAATAGCTTTGAAATAGGATAAATGTACTTTAGTGTCGGGGAAATAAGCAAGAGCAAGAAGTGACATGAAACACTGATATTAATGGAATAGTACTAAGTTTGCCACTGAAATGACAGCATGAGTTACAAGCTCTAAGCTATGATCTTATTATTTCTTTTGTCATTTTTAAATTCTACAAACCTAGACTGGACACTTCTGTGTCACACGGGTTGGTATTGCAGTCAGTGCAAGAGTTGTCCGGATGCCAGCTCAGACTGGTGTGCAGACACAGAAAGCAATTTTCACTAGAACTTCAGTGGTATTCATGTTCTTTGTACAGAAAATAGAAGAGTTTTACACCTCTTTGACTGTACTGTATACACACAACAAATCTAGGAAGAGCCACTAGTTTAGGAAAATGACTTTTCTAGCTTTTCTGGTCGCTACAAAACGAGACTAAAAAAAAATAACTACAGCCAAAGACTTGCACGTAAATTTTTCACCTATAGTTTTGAAGGAATTGTTTAACCAGTTTCCGTATCTGTTAAATAGCACTACTTTTGCTTATAAAGATCAAATAAATATACAGTGATCTAATGAGGGCTAATGTGTTGAAAGTAGCATCAAACCTTATGCTTGGAATCTGAAGCCAATCCCCTAAATGTTAACAGGACAAAGTGGATTATCCCCACAATTACTGAGGTTGGAACTAGGTGATCTGTAAGGTCCCTTCCAACCTAAGCAATTCTATGATTCTATGATTCTATGAAATGACAAAGCTTGCAGGCACCTAGACGGAGAAGGAGACCTGAGAGGGTGGCTGGCAGAGCCAAAACAATATAAGAAGCAGAGGGGCTCATTTTATATCTGAACCATTTCCAATATCATCAGGGAACACATAGAGATGACAATTGGTTGAATTATTTGATGGGAAAAAGAATGAAAGACAAAAGGTAAAGTAATTCAAGACATCTGCTGGGAACCAGTCCTCCATAGATGAGAACAAAACCAACAACTTCTGGCTCTACATGGCTGGTTCTTACAGATAACAGTACTGAGGAAGAAACTGAAGTATTCAGAAATCTGCTGAGTAGCTCATCTGTATGAGAGAAAATCCTGAAGATTTCCACCAAGAAAATTCAGCCAGGAGTAATAAATAAATACATAAATAAAAGGCAAGAAATTGGTATCAGACATGGAAACATGGTAACCGACATGGAGTGAGATTTTTTATTTTTATTTTTTTTTCAGTAAAAGGACAGGTTCTCCATAGAATAATTCCACGTTCCAGGGCAGCATGTTCTGAGAGCTGAGGAACCCTGTCCTCATTTAAATGTATGATCCCATCCCCATAGACTGAAACTCTGACCAGCTTTAAAGTCAAAGCAATCACAGAGTAACGAAAACCAGCATTAAAATATGAGCTCTGTCCACAAATGGGGAAAGAACCTGGAAACAGATAATCCCCTGAGGAAGCAAGTGCTGACCTGTCTGCAGCCCAAAACCATGAATCTTCTGGAAAACAGTAAGGAAAAAGGCGTATCTAAGCCCAGCTTCACATGAGGCTTTTCAAAGGGGATAAGAACTCCAGAGCTGTGTTTGCTGCAGAAAAGGTGCTTGCATCCTCGTCCAGGGTAGTTGCCCTGTGACACGAAACTACACAGGCAGCCATGGAAAACACACTTCATCCTAGAAAAGGAAGAGGCAGCAAAGGCTGCAGAGTAAGTGAAATTTGGTACAGACATTTCAAACTAGACAGTTTAGTAGAAGAGCATGAGCCAATGTCTACCAAACTCCCATGGACTTGCATTCATAACTCCCCCTTCCAATTCAGTGTTTCATATTCAGTAGGAAGCAATCCATTCTGGTGAGTCACCTACAGTTCGTAAACTCACTGGCTCTCTAAACAAAAGCATTTACAATGAAAAGGTGTTTTATTGAGAGGATTCCTGATTCTATGATTCTATTTACAGCACAATACCTTTTTGAGGCACCACAGGCAATGAAGCCACAGACAAATGTGATCAGAACTGCTGAAACTTTGAAACGGCTAGCACTGGGCACCAGAGCTCAATGCATCAAAACAATCAGATAAAAAGATCAGATCAAAATGTATGTGGAAAAATACCAGGACTTCCAGGCTTTTGAATTCAATAACCAGTTCTGCTGTAAGTCTTCCAAGGGAACTTAATAATGTGATAAAAATGAAGTGTGGCTTACAAAAAATGCATTTGTTTTCTGAATTGTTTTATCTTACCTTCTTGTATGGTCAGGCAGCAACAGCCAGCCCGTCTACAAGTGATAGCTTTTGTCCCTACTACATGATGAAACTTTATCAGAACCGCAATTAAAGGAAATTCGTGTTGACATAAAATAGGATCACATGTTCTGGTGGTGAAAATTAATGTGATAATTTCAGTTTCTGAATTTGAATGTAAGAGGGGAAATGAGAAATAACCTAGGCTGATCATATTTCCTGCTAAAGCAACTTGAAAGTAGAAAACACCATAAACCAACAACACAATTCCCACTGGTGTTCCCCATGCTTGAGAGTAAAAAAGCAGGAAAGCAGCTCCAAGACACACATCTTCCCCCGTCCTTTCCATTAGACTGGTTCTAACCTAACACCCCACTTATTTATTTACTTAAAGTATGAAAATCAAGGGGTTTCCCATCTGGACAAACACAAGAAATCCTCCCCCGTATTCAGGGCAGGTGCAAAATAAGAGAGGTGAAATCCCAGAGCCTGCTTCTGTACACAGGACTCCCAGAGTTGACAGCCCTGCTCAAGCAAGAGCATCCAAAGAAGGTTCAAGGCATAAAGAGGAGTGAGGAAAGAGCAGAAGCATTTCAGGACACCACCGGGGCAAACACTTCTGTTACCTGTATTGCCTATGGGACAGAAGAATCCCAGTTGTGGCTCAGGGCCAGGCCTTGGAACAAAGCTGATCCTCAGAACAAATCTTTACTCCTGCTATAAGAAGACATGCTTAACTTGATGCCTGTGATTAATCCGCTGAGCTCTGGGACTTAACTGTGGATATCTGTGAGTAGAGGCAGAAGCATTTGCAGAACTGTTGTCTGTGAGAATAGAAAGCATGGCTTTTTGCAAGAAAAAAAGTTTTGCCACTGGTGCTGAGCTTCATACCAGTGTCTCAGCAAGCAAACTTAGCAATCAAAAAGCTTTACATTGACAGGCATGCTGGACAGCTAAAGAAATTCCAGATTTGTAATGCAGTCTCTGAACTACAGGAATACAGCCGATTTCCTTCAGAAGTGTATGTGACTTTACTAATGCCATTCTTGCTCACTTGTATGGAAGAGAAAAGCAGAGCAGAGTTTTAACATGACACCAAGGACCTATTTCTAAAGGAAGCTAAAAAATGTCTTATTTATTTTGGGGGGTTACGTTTTGCCAGGCCAGGTGTTTTGAGTTACTTCAAGAGCAGGACATTTATGGAATTCCCTTAATCAATTACGAACATTCTGTGGGCTAAGCTGATCTCCCAGTACCCAAATCTCTCAGATAAGACAACTCATTATCAAAATGTTTATTTACCAATAACCATTCCTCTATGCTAAGCATACCATCCCCTATCTTTATTCCTTGAATAATGCTAAGTCCATATCTGACAACCTTATTTCTCTTTGGGAATTACACAGACACGGATTTAGAAACACATTTTTTGTTCCCACGACTTGCTTCAAGCAATTTCTTCTTCTCTAAGTGCTGACTGAACCAATTATCAAGAGTGTCACAAGAATGGAGAAAAATATTCTATTACCAAAGATCATGCAGCTTTGCAATGACCAGAAAAAAGGCTGGTGGGAGCAACAATCCAAGATCCATCCCCAGTTGCAAGAACTGCTAAGCAGTACTGCTAAGCAAGTACTCCACAACTACTAGGGTCAGAACAAGAGTGATGTATGAACATCTCTGCACAGTTATCCTGCCCAGAGTCACATACCAAGGACACACAGGGTTAAAAGCAAATTCAGTACCAGGACACATGGAAGAATCTGGCTTCATTTTTTTCCTTTCTTTTTCCCGTTACTTTATTCCAGAAACAATGTATATGAAAGAGCAAACTTATCTGGGCATTATTTTTTTTTTTTTTCTAGAAAATAAGACATTTAGTAGTACTCCTGCTAGTCTATATCGGACAGTGAACAAATGATTTAAAAGAGCTGGTGCAGGTGGGAATTGCTGTCCATACAAGTAGATTACACTGGAAATCAACGTACATTGTGAAATATTCCTGAAACAATCCAGTATTGTCACCTAGTTATTCCAAGCATGATGTAACAGGTCTTTGACAGATGGCTTTAAAGCAGGATCAACCCATAAATGCTTTTTATTTTACAAGACTTTTTAATTCTCTTTCACAGATTTGACTATTACAGCAGTGAAAGTATTACAAGTGACTCATAACATTTAGTTCCAAATAAAAGTAGAAAAACACAAAAACACTAAGGGAAAGTTAAATGATATATGATGTGTGGTAAATGTGTTTTAAGAGCACAGAAAAAATATATAAAAATACATTAGGATCAAGAAATTTACTGACAGGTTTTGATTTAGTTACAATTTTGACACCACCTAGAAAGCACAGTATATTGAAAACTGTTAATTAGAAAGGTGATAAATCCAACAGTATATAAAAGGAAAAAATGAAAAAGAAAAATGAAAGGAGGGGTATGTGTGTTGCGGGGAAGTCTATTTTATGGCAAAATTCCAGTCCTTTGGCCACTATAAAGCAAAGTCTGTGGATTTCATATAAATTCTCTGTATAAAGGAATGTCTATGAACTGTATACAGTATGGCCCAGAATAAACATCTCATTATCAGGCTAATAGAGTTCCTCACAGAGGAAAATAAGGTGCTTATGTCACGGTTTCGACTTCCCAATATAATACTGTCCGGAATTGGACTAGTGCCCCAAAATAACATTTTAGGAACAACACGAATTCCTTTAATGGAAAGGAAATGCAGTAACCTGCCGATGCTGTAGAAGCAGGGTGCTGGGCAGTGGCCTCACTACTGCACGCTTGCTTTAGTTTTAAAGTTTGTGTGGTTGACTGGCAGGGGGTGAGCCTCTGTGTTGAACACCCAGTCGTCCAGGGACAGCACATCATCTTCACAGAACAGAAGATAGAGGTACCTGGAGCCATAAGGCACGGGTGGGAGGGAAGAAGACGGACAAAAGGGAGATTAAAGGAAGCCCAAGTGGGACTCCAAGCATGTACAAGAAGGCACTGTAAGCTGGACTGTGATGGGGCCACCACTGGCCTCAGCTGCCATGGTTTATGGTGACAGGATTCCTGACTGCCTGCCTCACTTTCTTGCTGAAAGTTATCACCCCTGGGCAAGTGCAGCAAAATGGGATCAGCATCTGTGCTCAGCCACCCCACGTTAGCTCAAGCTATTAGCAAAAGAAAATCTACACCAAGGGGTAGCAAATTCAAATCATAGTCATGCCTCCTCTTTGTGCAGGGCATTAACCTGGCAGAGGGAGCAGCTACCACTTAAATGATCAGAGCCTCCCACTTATTTAGAGTGACCCTGGATAACAGAAGAGTCTTTTAAACCCAGCACAGAAACCTGGAGACAGCCTATGGCAGCAATGGTTCTACAGAAGGAAGTTACCAAAGCTTCCACATCCTTTCCCAATTTTCCCTACAGAGGATAAAAGGCTTTTCTCAATAGAGACGTATCATGCAGACAATATGTTGATCTTGCGGGAATTATGCTACTCTGAAAGGCCTCTGTGATACCAGACTTACTTCAGAGTCTCTGCAAGGAAAAAACTCTGTTGCATGTTGTCATGGGTTGGGACTGTGGTGTAAACATCTCGGATGCCAGAAAAACCAGCTTCTACTCTACAGTGTTTTTCCAGGGCCTGAGAAAGGAAAAGAAATCTCAGTAATGCACAATAGCATGGAGTAACTCATTAATCATTGTCAGTCGCATTGCAAATTAGCTTTATAAATCAAATTCCAAGTTTATAGTAGTTTCTGTCTCTCACTGGTGCTTACTCCAGTCTCCAGGAATAAAGTTAGTTCTAATGAAATAGCAAGACAAACATAAACCTCTTCAGCTGGTTCATTGATTGACCTTGACATTACACGTGTAGCAAAAACAGATCTCAAGTGGCAACTCTAGCTGTTTGCAGAGCCTCTTTTCCAGTGCACTAGATAAATGACAGTTCTGCCACTGAATGTAGTCCCAGCTAGGATGCAGGACAGCTATTGCATGAGCTTGGAAGAGGTGAGGGACTTTCTGGCCGGGAAGTGGTAGTGGGAAAATAAGGCAAAGGCACGTTTGCTGATTTTCCCTGGCGAACTCCAAACCAATGGTTCACAGTAGTGCCCATATTTCAAATACAAGGTTCACTCCTTTAGCAATGAGCTGTTACATTAACAGCAGGTTTTGCTGACTGAAACACTCCTCTCCATAAACTTCCACTGTTTTGATTGATTGCTTGATTTTAGCATAGCCCAAAGGGCACAGAAAACATTCACTACGATAAGCAGAGAAGCCATACTAAATTAAGCAATTTTGTATATTCCTGTCCCATTACTAATGAGTCTTAGTATCTTAATGATTTAAATCATTTCTGGTCTTTTTATTGACTAAAGGAAAGATTCTTGTACGAATCCAGCAGCCTGTAGAATTATTACTGTGATTTTTGCAACTATACCTTCACAACCTCCCAGCCCCACTGCCTGTACTTGAGATCATGTGTCAGTCGCCACATGTACATGTAGCTTTCTACCACTTCTGGGCGAAGGATATAGTAGCGCTCGCTGAGTCTGGTTGCCATGGCTTCAGTTCCAATGTCAAAGCGAAAGGCTTCAGGGCCAAGTTTGGTATCTAGACAAAATCACACATTTATAATGAGCAGTTTGATGAGTAAACAGGTAAACAGATTGTCCAGGTGCTTTTATGGTGTTCAGGATGCAGACATTTGACTAAGGATTGCATGAGATCAGAAGAGCAGATCAGTCATGCCTGTGTATCATATCAACCTCACAGCTACTGTCAAAATAGTGGCAACTCCATAGAACACGAGCTATGCTCACTACCCATTCAAAGTTATCGCTCATTCCGTGGTATGCCCGCGTACTACCTAGCTGAGAATAAAGTGTTTCCGAGGGTGAAGACAACTGACAAAACAAAAGGCTTAGACCAGATGTGAGTGTGGAGCAGGTACAAATCTCCCCCACATCCTAGATTTTTTGCGGGGCTGGGATATTGTCTTAAGAACTGCACCACACTTGATTTTGATAGCAAAGCTCTCCACTGAAGAGCTTGGGACCAGCAGATTGAGCCATTTCAACTGTACTGGGGCAGGGAGGCTGTAAGAAAAGGTACCTTAGGACCTGCAACCACTTCCTCTGCCTTTCCTTCTGGTCCACTAGCAGCCTCAAAAAAAGGACATCAGGTAGCTGGGGAAAGCTTAAGCCACTTCACTGCATTTTTATGAATAAAACATTCAAGTACCCTGGTCTTTTTGAGTGTCCCTTATGTGAGGCTCTCAATCTCTTGCAAAGAACAGCTAGCATTCAGAACCCACTTACAAGACCAACTCTCTCCTTATTTGAAAGACATGGAAGAGGAGGTTGCTTATGATCATGCCACATCAGGTTTCTCTTGCTACATATGTGTTTACCACAAGGCCATGTTTCAGGCAGTCATTTTATTGTTCTAAATATTTTCTAAATATTTTGCACACCTTCCCTGGGCCCTCCTGTCTACATGTGGATCTAACAGTGTTTGCTAACTGTGCTGTTTGCTGAGAGCCAGTGCACAGATACATTCTGCAAACAATGAGCTTGTTGAAATGGCAGCACTATAATCAGCGTGGGCAGGCTTGCTACTGTCCTTTCTATGCTGATAGATACTGTTGTAGGTGAAAATTTGCTCTAGGCACTCACAGCCAGAGGGTTTTTAGTTCGGTTGATTTCCTTTAATTCTCTAAGTGCTGAAGGGATGGGGGGGTTATTTGCAAATATCATTTCAGGTTAACCTGAAGTTTAATAGGCAAACATGCTGGATCACAGCTGCCAATATGGGCTTGCTGATGTGGTGAAACAATCTTTGGGAACAACAACTAGCACAGATGTGTTTGGAAAGGTCCTGGAACGCTGACTACTGCTTTGCTGCCTGCTGGCTCAGAACAGCTATAGAGATGCCTTCAAAGAAAGAAGAGTCCAAAGCTAGCTGATCTTGCTGAAAGCCCTGCAGGAAGAGAACTAGCCCAGTCTCATTCATCACCAGTCACTGCCCTCCCAAAATACTGACTGATAAACACACTGTGTGGGTGAAACACATTGCACTGGACTTGTGAAACTGAAAGACTTAGCCAGGTGGGAGAGACTGAGAAACTTCATTTTTTTCAGTTTGTACTAGCAGCTGCAGGTCTCCAACACTCTCCTGTTGGTCTTCTCAGCTGCTCTGCTCCATATAGTGGGCACCCTGCAATTAATCACTGTTAAATTCCTACTTTTGTCTGAATAAGGACAGAATCAAACTATAGTCTTGTTGGGAGAAGGCTTATTCTGTGGCTGAGGGGCAGGACTAGGATTCAGCTCTGGGTTCACAGGACCTTACATCTGTCTGTCCCGCTGCTCCAGCTGTCTGCCATGTAAAACATACTGCCTTCTCTTTTAGATATCCTGGAAAAGACAATTGAAAATCATATAGACTGATGAAATGAAGATACTGCTGGAGCACAAAATACCCTGCTGCAATCCTCTGTCACACAAACACAGACCATTAGGCTGCAGACTCTCCCTTCCTTGTGTTTTCTAGGCAGCCCACAGGTTTACCTGAACGTGCATAAGACTCATGACAGGTGTTTGTTATTTCTGCAGCAAGATCCATGTAATGTTGCTTCCTCTCTTCACTGGCGTGTTCAGCTCCAAGTGCTATCATGCCCCCAGAGAAGCAAGCCAAGTGTCCCATTTTGTGATCAAGGATGCCTCCCCTCCATTCAGCAATGTAGGTCAATCCTCCAGCAGACCTTTTGACCAAATGTTTTTCTATTGCCTAAAGGGAGGAAAAGCAGGATCTCAGGATACTTAGTGGACAGGGTGAGGAGTGAATATTAAACTCAAAGATCTATAACACTTTTGCCTGAAACATTCTGATGAACAATGTTCCTAACCAAAAATACAGAGTACCAACCTGCTCCTTACCTCTAATGCATCATCATACATCTTTTTAGCTTCAGAGTCTTTCTTGTCTGACATCAGCCAAGATTTGATGAGATATTCATAAAAGCTGTCTCCAAGCCCTCCAACAGAGACATGGTCTATAGTGGGAAAGGCAAAAAAAAGAACTCAGGTTCATGATATACAATGAGCAGTTGTGTTACAAAGAGCAAACAACTATATCCTATTTGATGTCTTTGTTCTTTCCTCTTCCTTTCCAGTTTCCAGGGGAGAGCTTGCTGCATTACTTTTCCAGAAACGAAGAAAGACGGAAAGTGCAATCAGAAGAAAAATGTTGTCATGTTACAAAGCATTTTACAAGTTTAACAGAACTATTCAGATGTCTCATTTTGCAACACTTACTTATACTACAACTTGAGGATGCTTCCTGCTTTGTGAAGCAATCATCATAAATCCCAGCCTCATAAATCAAATGCAACAGCAGGTATTGATAGATCTCTATCTATATGAAGCTGCTGGGTGCTGCCTCTCTGCCTCAGGAAAGGGAGAATGCATTTTGGATCAGACACAGCTGCCAGTAAAGGGCTGCCATAGAGACCTCTAGATTCCGTCATTTGTAGTCCTGGCTCACTGTGGGACGCCCTGCCATGGGGAAGGCTGAGGTTGTTGGTGTATTAAAATGACAGTGTCAGGTGCAAGGATGGTCACCGAATATTTTATTCTGGAGAGATCAGATTTCTAAGGCTACCTATTCAGAGTATGCAATGCTATGACCTTACCAGAGAGGATGTTAGCAAATTAATTGTGAAATGGGCAGGACAGCTGCAGGTATCTGCTGGGGGAGAACTGCTGGTTGGATTTATATATTTAAGCCATACCACGGTGGAAAAAGTAACATTAATTCCTTGAAGCAGCCAAGAAATCCCCCTTTTAGAAGAACAAGTCAAATTACCGACCACGGTCTGAGGAGTCTCTGTTAATTAATAGTGTTCTCTGTGTCTGTACACTTCCCCATTTTAAATGTAAGCAGATGTGGTGTTGTTTTTGGAGTTACCTCTTCAGATTTTTATTTTCCCTTTCATTGTACATATATAATGTCCTCACGCTTATTCTAAATGCTAAGTCCTACCAACAGGAGAGATCAGCAGCCATGTATTTTCCTAATCATAAGCGCAAATATACCCATGTCTTACTGATCTACGGAACAATCCAGGGCAAAACAGTGAGATTAGACACATGAATTCGGGGGGGGGGGGGCGGGGGACGGAAAGAGGACAGACTATTTACAAACAACAGCTGCACAGCTTGTCTCTAAAGAGAAGGTCTATGATCTTAAGTTTGCCATTCATAACGTCACCAAAGCAGGAGCTCTGGTATGTAATTGCTTTCCATATGGCAACAGCTTTGCCAGCATTTGCCTCCTAAGTACTTTGCATATACAAATCTTTCATTTCAGCGGGGGACCATGCTTTAATTTTCTAAAGGTAACAACTGCACTTAGAAGAGGTACAGCACTGCCTCTTCATTTAGAAGACCTGCTCATTCAGCCAGGTCAAAGATAGACCTTTTAAGAAAATCACAGTAATTCCAAGAAAAACATCTACCTGCAAAGAGTTTTAATTAAAAGAGAGAAAATGAGAGCCTGGCACCTACAAGGAACATCTCTGTAGCAGACAGCAGCTGCCTTCCTTCTTTGGTCCTTCCTAATCTATTTTGCAGCAGTAGTATTGGAGGTGCAGAAGAGGCTGATGAGTCTTTTTCCTAAATGGAATACAGATTCAGACCACAACCATTAGATTATGAACAACTGCTATAGGATTCTATGCCATGAGTTGTCCTCATGATGTGAAAGCCTAGGAGAGAGAACATCTCTAGTCCTCTTGCATAAATCACTCTATCCCAGAAAAGTAATCACAGACTGCTTTTAATAAGCTCTGAGCACCAACAATAGGCCCCCTCTCTAGGTCAGCAAGGGATGGGAGCAGGTCAGTACAATGAAGTCAAATTTGGAGACATAAATAGAATTATTGGCAGACGAGATTAATGGTTACTATCAAGCTGACTATTTTAGCCATCTGAATTAAGAGCACAGCTCTTCAGTTTCCCAAAGATTCATTAATGAGCAGTTATGGCAACAGCAGATCTAAGAGACATACACCTCTCCTCTCAGCACCAATGAACAGGCAGAATCAATGCCTGTGTCTGGGAAAATGTGCAGTATAGCTACCAGCTGGGAATAACATAAAGGAAGTAGCATCTCGGGGGTGTGGTCGTGGACAGAAGATTAATTTTTCCAGTGGAACATATTGCAACAACTCTGCAGAGACAAATGTGGAGGGGAAGCTGAGCTGCTCACAAAGGAATTGGGATAACATGGAAGATCAATTAATGGGACAAACACAGAAGCCTATTTTCTTTCTTCATAGCACCAAAGGACAGCTCTGGTTTAATGGGACAACTGCAGCCATCCAAGATGCTTTGTTGGGAAACTTTTCAAGACAAGCCCTGTCAATTACCATTACACATGCTGATCTGGCAGTTAAAGATCAGGGATTGCTAGCAGCTAGTATACTCTCGATGTCTCAGATGATGGCAGCCATGTAACTGCCTGTCACTTACAATCAGAGCTATAAGTACTAGTTAGAAAGGTCTGGAGGGATCTAGCAGAGAAAACAGTGCAACATGACACAGGGACACCAAGTAATGCATGATCCAAAATCTGCTTAAACAATATAAAATGTAATCTCGTGACAGGCTAAAAAGAGCTTCAGAAAGAAAAAAAAAAAAAAAAAAAAAAAAAAAAAAGACTTCTCCTTCCTTTGACAGAGAAACATTAAATCCAGCTAACCTCCCTCACCAAACCAAGCAAATCCTTAACAAAGTGGAAAGCTGTGGTCAGGGATCTGTGACAGACCAGAATAAGCAGCCTTTCCCATGTAACTGTCAGAGGGTAAGCCCCTTTGGTGGCACAAGAAGAGGAGTACAGTCTCTTCTCTGGGTAAAGAAGTATCTGTGTGTGTAAAGCAAGAAAATAATCTTTCCCTGGGAACACTACCTCTACTGTTTCCTTGCTCTTTCCAAGCCCTTTCCTAATTGTTGCTCCCTTTTCTATATCATGGCACTAACTGTTTTAGTGCTAGTATCTTCATGGCTGGACAGTGCTGGGTTCCCAAAAAGAGAAAAAGTATGTATACTTGTCTCACCCTTTTGCACCATATTGCACTACAGAGCAGGTACCATAGTGACAGGTACATGAATGCACACAAGCAAATGCATTCCTAAATCTTCAGGGGATCTGAGAATATGCAAGCCTCTACCAGTGGTTTCCTATTTGCTACCGCATTCTCAGGAACAAAGTCTCACAGGGCTTCTGCTCACAATCATCCTGTGCAACTCCCAAGGAAGCCCACAGGCTAGGTGATGACTGCATGACAAGGTCTTGAAGAGATATGCTGATTTCTAGTATCTGTGTGATGAACCAGGTACCATTATCCTCCCCTGTGAAGGGAAAGCCTAATTCTCTTTCTGGAGATAAGACACGCAGCTGGAAACAATGCTGATGGAGTAAGTGTATAATTACTACATTGCATCTTCCAAATCAGGTTGCATTATATAATCACATTTATAACAGGCTTCCTGACAAGGCATTTCCTTGGCTTGCTGCTCTGGCAGTTACTATTTCTTCTTAAAGAATAATGGAAAGATTGAAATGCTACAGGTGGGACTCTGAATGCAGACTGATACCTACGCTGCACCCAGTTCCCTGTCACCGGGCTGAGAAAGTTGGGATAAAGACCCTGCGGCTTCTCAACTCTGTTCAGGACTTTGCGGATGTTCATCACCTAGGAGAGATGAGAGATGAGAACTATGTTACTTCTCTGCTGAAAAAAAACACCTATTTTCACCGTCACTGAGAACTCTGTAATTCATCAGTGCCAATCCCTGCCTGAACAAGCACAGCAGCCTGCAACACTGTGAATGATCATGCAAGTGGAACTCAATGACATGGCTCTCCAGTGCCAGGTCTGTCATGGAGAGACCTTCCTGCCAGACTCCTCAACACAATCTTTATCCAGTTCTGTGGAATTCTAAAAATGATTCTAAAAATCCTGCAAGGCCCTAGTTCTGCAAGCAGCAGAAGCAGTTTCCCAATGCTGGTCCAGAAGAAATCCTAAGGATTTGGGATCTGGGTGGAAATGTATAGGATGCGGAGGGTGATTTTGTCATGATCCAAAGGGAAAGGAGTGGCAGGAATGCATGACTCACATAGTACTTCAATTCACCATGCGGTCACTTAACATGACGAATTTGCTCCTTTAATTTCAACAACAGGCAGCTGCTTTAATATGCTAGAACAGCCTTAGTTATACTCTATAACCTCCCTTCGTTTCACCCCCATTAAATTCAACAGACTTTTCCCATAACACATGAAATTAAATGGTAAGTAGCATAAATATTCTACCATAACCTACAGAGCAGCTAATAAACTCTAAATCTTTTATGAAATCAAATGATTTGTACACAAAAGCTGGCTACAGACTTAAGATGGTATTTCCAAGTAAGTCATCAGGCTGCATAATATTTAGTATGCCGTGCTACTAAAATTCAGTAATGACATGTTTGAATAAAAGACACAGATGGACTTTATTCCTGCTAAAATCACACAAGTCTGAAGCTGCAAGTTAATGAGTTGATCTGTTTCTCTGAAATAATTTCGCAGAGGATGGGCTATTTGAGCCTTTATCATCCTCTGTTTTCTCTCTTAGAGGGTATCGAGATGAATGGGATACATTTTCTGTGGCACACACCAGACCTGGTCAGCTAATAGGAGTCCATTAGAAAAATTCAGCCTTTATCCCTCTACAGGCTTAACAGGCAAAGAAGAAAATGTGTTACACTGGGGTCAGTGACTTGACTGGCTCAAAATGCCACAATTTGAACCTGGAATATGGATAAAATTCTGGTTTTCAGTGTTACATCTTCTTGTCCTTGTGTTTTCAGTGCTCATCCCTCCTTTTCCCCCCTCCATCATTTCTTTCCCATGCACTTTCTTTTCACACCCTGTCCTGGTCCCCCCACTGGTCTTTTCTCACCTACCCCCAACTCTTCTCTGATCAATCTGTCTTTATCACCGTTCTCAAGTATCTTTAGCTTGTCTCCTTTATTTCAAATCATCAGTCTTTCTTTGTCTTGTCTACAAAATTTCCTAGGTTTCTAGCTTCCTTTCACACTCTGCTCTTCTCTCCTGACCACTCCTCTGTAGCATTCCTCTTGCTTTCCACACACTCCATAATATTCTTCACTTTGCTTTCCAAGCTCCTTCCATCTCTTTCTTCCTCTCTTTTCCAAAAACTCTCTTCTTGGTTCAGAACTGACAGACCTGCACTGGAAATACCCTAGAAATGGACCGTTTTGAGGCTTTTACTGGCAATCCCAAAACCACTGTCTGTTTTCAACCCACTGTGGAACTCTGGACAGGCCTCATTTCCTTTAAGCTCATGGAGGTAGTTTGGATTCTACCTGGAACTCACTGTCATCAAAGGCCGTTCTCTGGTATGTGCAATGAAAGCTAATGACTTATTGGTATCCAACGGCATATTTACTAAATTGCTCTCACATGCACTACAAGATCACTTGTGGGGGAAAAAAGGAAAAAAAAAGCTCAAGGTAGTGTTTAATATTAATAGATTTTTCAGTTACCAATTACACAGAAGGAATCCAATATGCCAACTGTCAGGACTGTTCTACACATGAAACCTCAGCAGAAATCTTGTTGGCTAGAGCATAATGAGCTAATGCTCAAGCATAGTGGCTCTTTAGAGCAAAAAGGTCTGTGAGTACAAGAAACTACTATTAGGATATAAGAATTAACAATTACATTGGAGTTGAGATCCAACATATAGCTTTATTTTGGCTGTGCCCTTGTCTGAGTAAGTTTCTACTACAATGCCACACAACTGAGACACTGGGAAAAATGTTCCCATCTTCCTCACAAGTGATGGAAACAGGCAGGTGAGGTTGCTACAGCAAATATAAATGGCCAAAGAAAACACTGGAGTAGCTGGCCTACAAAGCAATTGGTCTGAGGTTGGGTGACCTTTACACCCTGCAAGATACAGGTTTCTGAACCCACGTCCCACTCTGGAAGGTTTCTCCTCTGTAAGTTGTACTAGTACTGGGGAAACAGGACACTGCTGCCATGCTCTCTGCTTCAGGCAAACCAAAGTGCTGCTTTGCTCCAGCTCTGCCCCCACATGTATGAACAGACCATTTTATTAGTCACTTGGGAATTACTTGCCTTTTCCGCAAATACCGGGTTGCCAGAGAGCTCTGTGAGATGCAGGAATTCTAAGTGCAAGGTACCAAATTCTGCTAAGATGCTGCTTCCGGCAGATGCCCAACCCCAGCTCCAACTCATGCCACTGCAAGGAGAGAAAAGGGAGCCTTCATTGCCAGGAAAACACAGCCGACGCCTGAGGTCACTCCCCTGCCCCAGTGCAAACCGTGCTTTTGCTATGTGCATGCAATGCACATGAGGTGTCGACAGGGGCCATGTAAAGGACATATGTAGATTTTTAGGACTCTACCAATACTAGTGGGATGGAGCAATAGCTTTACAAAGGATTGTTGAGGATAGGACAAACAGACTGTACGTACTGGGAAACTGCATTTTTTGTGGGAAAGGAAGCCTTCCCAAACAGATCAGCTTAAAGGAAATTTGAAAGAACATTCACAAGCTGCCCTATACAAGACACTTGGGATAAAATACATCTCTAAGAAGCCTGGGCTGAGCACACATCTCAAACATCCCACAAAGCTGATATTTTACATAAAATCCAGACAGTCCCTAAGCACCTTGTTTCAACAAAATTTCGCCTTCTTTACACGTACACAACTCTGATATTCCCAACATATGCTTGGTTTCAGGGGGATACAGCATACAGCAACATCAGTGCTAGGGGAAAGTTGCCATTGGACAAACCAGACTGTAGTAAAAAGCCACGGAGAATCTTAACATCTACACAGAACAAATCTAACTCTAAGTACCCCTACCGGTACTCATCTTGCCAGAACAGGAAGGACAGAATAAAACTACAGAAACTGGCAAACAGTCTGAAGCAGCAAGCTTTACAAAGTGTCTCCAATCCTAGTTTTGTGTATCATTTCTCACTTTCTGTTTTTTCCCCCTCTCACCCTGCCAAACCCATGCATGGATGGAGAGAAATCCTCCTTAGAGCAAAGGAAGAAGCCAGTTCTGGGGATGAGGAAGGCATCTCTTGTCCCTTTATCCTCAAAGAAAACCAACCAAAGGATATGGAAGGGCAGAGGCTCTTCCAAGCACTAACAGTCTCATGCATCTCCTTCCTGGATTTGCTTCTACATTCAACCATTTCCTTCTTGTAGACCACTGCTACAGATGACAGCTCTACACCTCTCTGAAATTTACACAGACAATAAGGTGACCTATGTCCTTAGGCCAAAATAGCCTCTGCAGGTTCTTGCCCAGGGAAACTTGCCCAAACTATCTAAGAAGTGATGTGGCTTTGATTCTCCTGTCTCTGCAAGTGTTGCTTCTGGTTGGTACTGATGAGGTAACAAATTTCCAGTGATGGGGAAAACACTAGATGGCGTCTGAAATCTTGATTATGAAAACAGAAGTGTTTCTGTTGTTTACAGGAGGCTCAAACTAACGACCTTTCTGAGAGGAAAAATGCTTCCCCCTCCATCTGATATATGGAAAACCATCTCAGGTCCAGAGCTATTTGTTTCGCTTCCAGACAAAAAGAGTCATTAGATAAGCAATATGTTCACGCTGTTTCAAATAGTTCAGTCACTGCCACACATCAGCCTTCCCTGCAAACTGTCAGGATGCTGAATCACCAGCTTTTCCATCGAAAACGCTGTCTGCAGATAAAATGGGTACCCCAGTAACACCAAGCATTTATGGCTAAATCCTCTTTGTCCAGTCTGACCAGGTTAATGGTGGTATTAATATCACATTGGATATTGGAAGTAGCTGGACCTAGGATGGGTGTGCTAAACAATCCCATGGTGTTCTCATTTTTACAAAGAATCAATTTCTTCTTCTTTATTTACTGCACTGATGGTAGATGGTAGGAAATACAACCTCACAAAGCAGAAACAGGCTTTTGAGCTAGTTCAAATGAGTGTTTGGAAGCAGCCAAATGAGGCTGTATTTGTTGTGACAGTAGGGTCACACAGCAGCTGACACAACTTTCCCCTGGAAACCTCTGTCCCACACATGCAGCAAGCCACTGCCTGCAAGGACCATGCTGACAAAAATCCAAGCTCTGGGTGACAAAACACAGTAAAACTCAGGAAAAAGTGATCTGGAGGAAACAGAGTGTCTGCACTTTGTCCTGGGCTTAAAGAGGAGCTTAATATTACCCCTAGCAGGAAAACATTTTTCAGCATTACAGACTGAACAAACTGGATCTTCATACCTGCCCTATAGTACAACATCTCAGAGGAAAATACCTTTTAAAGGACCTTGGTCTTCTAGACACAGGAAAATGCCCAGAGTTCTCTTTATTCTCTTTTTGCCCCTTTATGGGTCCTCATTAAACATTGTCCAGGGCAAGCTTGGACTGAAAATGACTGTATAACCTCCTTCTCTCACAGAGATCCAAAGCAGTAAAACAGTGCCAAGTCAGAGAGACTAGGCAAGGAGGGGGAGGAGAAGGTTCTGGAGATGCAGAGGGTTTAGGGAAACTGTGAAGGACAGCAGGGGCTAGTGATCTGGAACAGGAAGCATCAGGAGAGAAATCACAGTGTAACACACAGGCAGAGAGCACAAAGCATCAGCTTGAGAAGATAATGTACTCTAGGACCTGGCAGAAAACATGGCAGTTAGACCAGCAGGATGGAAAACAAGCCTCTGTGAGATATCATTCGAAAGCCTGTGTGAAAACACAAGGCCACAGGGAAGTCTGCCTCCAGGGAGGGGACACCTGCAAGGTGACCTGATAGAGAGAGAACACCAGCTAGCTATGGGAAGAGGGGGGCATGGGCTGTCTTTGTACTTGGGTCCTCAAAAATGTATACTCAGAATTGACTTAATGCCAGCATTTGCTTCATTGAATGCCATTCTTATCCACTCCTAAAAGCTTATCTGCACCAAAAGCCTACACATGCTGGAAGACTGTCCTGCTTTTGAGTTGACGAGTCCCTCTGGAATTAGCACAACCTTGCAAAAGTAGAACTGGGGAGACAATTCCTCTTGCAAAACTTTTCTGGGTTTTGTTTTGGCCCTGAGGTTTGGGTTAAACTTCTGTTCTCACAGCATCACCTCTCTTTCTGCTGCTTCCAGTTCCACCTGCTATCTCACATTGAATAACTCTCTTCCCCTTTGGGTTTACAGCATGTCGCTGTTTATCACGTTTTTGCACTAGTCAGACAACAGATTTAGCTCACGTAATCTTTGCTCCTAAATCAATTGACACTCCAAGCCCTCACAGTAGCTTCACAGCTGACGTCAGAGCTCAAGCCACTAATATGGGTTCTGGGTTGGGGGTTCAGTTTTATTTTGATTTTCTTTGCACTTAGACAAGGTCATCAGTAAAACATTTTGGGAATGTCTAGGCAGGCACAGTCTGTTTGTTTCCTTTGTCTTCACAAAGGGCAGGGGAGGGTTTTGAAAGGTTAGTCTATGCCAAATCAGCCACAGGAGAAGCAGAACACCTCTTCTGTAAAAAGACGATTAAAGTCTTGGTGGTGGCTTGAATTTTCACTAGGGTCACATGCAGATGAGACAGCTCAAGGGTGACAGTGATATCTGAGCAATGGATCAGCCTGAGTCAAACATGTGACAGTCTTGGACTTCACAGAGATGGGAACCAAACAAGGGATTTGGGCTAAGAGATTAATAACGATTTTCATGGCTGCTGCTCTGAGTTTTGTGAGAGGTGAGGATGAAAGGCTTTTGTTAACACACATTGCCTGCTGTCTGCGTTTCAGCCAGCATGCAGCTTTCACCCAGGGGGATTTGTTAGTAGGCATCAAAAGGAGCCAACAAGCCCCTACTGGCAGGGAACACTGTCTACTGGTGAGAATCAGAGACTGGAAGTCCAGCCTGCAGGTTGGCTTCTCTTTGCCAAGTGACCTTCAACAAGCTATTTAATACAGACTACCACCTATCCGACATGAAATATTGTGACTCTAAGTGAAGGATACACACCTGCCTGAGTGCTGCCAGCAGGGAGAAAACTGTATGATCTTTATATTCCTCCCTTTCTAGCAGCAAAACTGTCAGCCAGTCCCATCCAGTTCCTTTCCCAATTTCCCCAAACATGGAACACGAATAAATTCACATGTATTTGGTTGGGCACATTACAAAATATATCTAAACAGGTCTCCATGTTATGTGCAGACTACAAATAACCTTTTAAAGAAAATGAGAGTGAAGAAAATGCTACTGCAGCAGGAAGCCCTGCCAAGAGGTAGAGGAAGAAACTGCAGACAATCCAAAATTAGTAAAACACAGCCAGGTTTAATTTCAGTTTCCTGCAATCTCTGCTAAGGCACCTTTTGGTTTTGAGCTGGCAAAACAAATGACCTTGAAGAAGAGGGGAGCACCTCTGAGGAACTGCTGCTGTTCCTGCTTGAGTCCTGGTCTTTTACATTCAATGCTAAAATGATATGTTTGTAAGGACATGTATCTTGCCTGCCCAGATTTATGACGCCACGTGGTATACCAGTGGGGGTGTTAAAAGCTGGCAAAAGTTTCTCTCCAAGTTCCAGAGCTTTACTCTTGAAGACCTGTTAAAAGAAGAAGAGAGGATAAACATTTGATGGACTGCTTGTGAATACTAGTCATGCTGGATTCTTTTAAAACCACTTTTTTACACACATGATTATAAAAAAATGGAAGTATTGCACCATATGAATCTACCATTTCAGATATTCTTCTGCCATAGATCCACTGCACAACAGATCTGAAACAAAAGTCATAGTGAATTGTAGTGTCTGCATAAATGTCCTCTAAAAATTTATACTAAGCCAGACCCAAGGTCCCTGCCAAACCCTCAACCTGTATGTGAGCAGCCAGAGCTGTGGAGCTCACAGAACACCCCAAATACCTCAGCAGCAAATTTCAGTTATCTGAACTGAACAAAAGAGTACTCTTTAGGGACAAATTCTTTTGTCACATTTTCCTAGTGTGGAAGAGCACACACAGGAGCAGTGAAATGACTGTATCAAAACTATCAGATTTACAGCATGGGTTTTCCTAGATGGTGTTATCTACTGTAGCAAAAAAACACGATTTCCAACAAACATTCTTTAACTTGTAACTCATTTCCAGGAGGGATGCACGGTTTAATGGCTAAGCTGTTTCTTTTTCTAATCACAATGCCTGAGTTTTGAGCTTTCAAATCAAATTATAGCTTATGGTGGCTCGTAGCACAAAGCCGCCATACGCAATTATTTTGGGACAAACTGCTGCATGCACTAATTTTTGCTCCAGAGCTTAGACCTGATCAAGGGAAGCTTGCAGGTGACTTAAGAGATTAAGTGAAAGCCTTTCACTTCTACCTCCACTGTATCAGCCCAAGCTGTCATAGTAATTCTAAGAAAGCAGGAATTTATTGCTCCAGAACTGCAGCACTGAAGAAAGCTGAGATCTCCTGTGAGCTAGCAGGCCTTTGATGCACTTACAGGGAGGTAGGAATTCGATTCAGATGGGAAATCCATGAGACAGAGACTTGCATTTTGCCTTTGAGCCTGGTGACACTGACTAGGTATATGACAGGCACTGCCCTGGCTGCTGTGCATTGCTGCTGACTGCACTTCAAGAGGTCACTATTGTAGTTTTATGGTTTAATGTGGTTTCTTTTTGCTGTTGATCTGAAGCCTGTTGAAGTTGTCACTGAGACAGGCCCTGAGCAGGGGCACTGAGTCTTTGAGAGCTTTCCTTGGTGGGAAATCAAAGATAGAAGTAATTCCTGGAACTCATTTAAAATGCAACCAAAGTAACAGAGCAGCTCCTGTGTGTGCCTCCATGGATCAATGGTGCCACCAAGCAGTGATGAGCCATCCAGTCCTGTTATGTTGGACAGCACCCAGCCATGGACAGTGTATGGCACAAGAACTAAACTCATATAAAAGCCAATCTTACAGTTCCTTCACTCACAAAACTCCCCTTTGAAACAGAGTTTCTACTTGCCTAAGGCTTCTAGGACAACGGAATAATCTCTTGATCTCTCTACAGTCAACTGTATAATTCCAGTCCAGTCATATTATAAAACAGATTATGGCATTACGCTTTGACCTCTACAGGGCTGGAGAGAAAGAAGGGAAATGGCAGTAAATGACTCCTGTTTTAGGCTGAACTGCTGAAGGATGGAAGCATCCACTGAATGGCTGCTCCACCACTCTACAAGAGGGGCTGTGACCCCCTAAGACATGTGCCCCTGTCCCTTCTAGGCAAAGGGACAATTTGTGGAGCTATATCACTTTGGCATGTGAGCTGGCAGGATACAGGTACTCTGCATGGCAGTTTGACAACCCCTTCCTTCCTTGTGCCCCACAGCACTTTATCTTACAAACTACTGCTACAGAAAGACTGTCCAGACAGAATTTGGAGCAAGGGCCACTAACCAGTTGCCCTCGTTAGTCTGAGGTAGAACCTGGAGTGATGTTTGATGAAATACTGCCAAAGTTTAGAATACAAACGAACAAATGCAAAGATCACTGCACGTGGCATTTCACTGGGGAGCAATGTGTTCAAACGAAAATGTATATTGCTAGAATTGCCCACACAAGAAAAATCTGTGCAAGTGAGCCAGGCATGGACTATGCAAGGTAATTATGTGAGGCAGTTAAAAGAACATTAGTGGCATTTCAATACACATACAAATTATAGATTTAGGCTCTTGTTATATAGGCTGATGGGGTACTCTGATACACAGAGCAAAGTTGCTGGAGAATGCTGCTGAAACAAACCTCTTCTCCAGTTAAGTAGTACGCCGCCAACAGTCCTCCAATATAGCGGATGTTCACCTCAAACAAGGACGCTTCTCCATTCTGAAAACACAAAATGATATGATTGACTGCGAAGTCTGCACACACAAATGGCAGCTAAGGAGAACAGATTGTAGGCAGATGCTTAAGTCTCCCAGTTCTCACTAACACTGTAACACACTTCTTCATCTAAGATCTCAAAGCACTTTATTTGCTCTACAGTGACAGGTGGAACCTGAAGGGAAGAGAAATATTGAAATTGCCCATTTATCACAAGCTAACAATACGTTAATCAGTTAGGGCAGGTGTACTGTCCATCATTTCAAACCTGTCTTGGGTTACGCCTTGCAAAAATCTGTGAGTTAGTTTAGGGAAAAAAAATGCTCTCTGAAATGTTTTATTTAAAGAAAAAATGGTACGGCCACATGGAAAAAATATTTTCTCCATTTTTTGTGAAGAGATCACTGCATTAGATAGATGAAATGCACTTCCTGCGTGAGGTACTTTCTGTCATTCAAGGACTCACCCTAGTTTGCGGGAACAGAAACGACCACAGCCTGGTGTATGTCATAGGCATGATTATGAAGAAACAAACTGCATGGTGTATGCGTGCCTCACCAACAGAGAGAGCAGACATAGATGAATATGGTTCATTGAATCACTCAAGAACCCACTCACCTGGAAATCATTTTGCTCTGCCTACTCAGCTGATGATCAGCAAATGTCAAATGATTGCACTGAAAATGTGCTGGTGAATCTGTCTGATAAATGATTCCTACCCTCATGCAAATGCAAAAAGCCACAAAAAAGAAAGATCTTCCACCAACACAAGACTTTCAGTGAGCAGGGGAAAGTGGATCTGAACCTCTGCACTAGCCTCTCATTTCCAAATACTTGCAGGTTACAAATCAGAGCAAATACTTTATTGAGATAATGACTGAAATAGCATTCGGCACAGGAGAGCACCCAGTTCCAAACAGAGCTTGTGCATCTTGGGAGTTCCTGCCTCACTCTTCTGGACTGTCAGAGTCTTTTGTACAGAGCCATTTTAAAATTCATTTCCCCTCTTTTCTCCCTCTGCTGTGCATTCTGACACCACCTATCAATCCATAGCATTCATTCTTGTCTATGCAGATCAATCTATTCTGCAGGCCAAGATTAAAAGCTTTTATGAAATCCAAATAAATTATTTCCCAGTTGATTTTGTCCCTTGTTTATCAATTCAGTAATGTGCTGAGAGCATTCAGCAAATTTATCAGATGTGGTCTTCCTTTTATGAATATATGAATGCTAGCCGTGCCCTCCCAAAGGATGTTTTTCCACAAAGGTAGCTGCATTCGTTTTTCTCAAGAGGAGAACCATTTTTCATGACAGACAAGTAGGCTGGCATTACAAACTAAAAGTTTGAACTGCACTCTGATTTTAACATTCCCTGTACACCACTGATGTGATCCCATCCGCTCTCCCATGAATCACAGAAAGGCTTGGGTTGGAAGGGATCTTGAAGATCATTTACCTCCAACACATCCCACTAGACCAGGTTTCCCAAAGCCCGATCCAGTCTGGCCTTGAACATTTCCAGGGATGGGGCAGACAACACTTTTTTGGGTGTCCTGTTCCAGTTCCTCATCACCCTCATAAGCAATAACTTCTTCCTCAGATCTAATCTGGATCTACCACATTTCAGTTTAAAGTCATTACCTCTTGTCCTATCACTACACTCCTTGACAAAGATTCCCTCTCCTGCTTTCTTGTAGGCCTTCTTTATGTACTGACAGGGACAGCATCCTTCATTTGACAGCACTGCAAAGCAGTCCCATCAAATCTAACATTAGCTCTAAGAAAAAGTGGCTAGGAAACCTTCAAGAGCCACAGAGAATAACCATCTTCAGCCATTTTCAGAGATGACACCCTTCCTTTCAAAGCTAGGCTCAATATGTGCTCCCACTTTGCTGCCAAGGCCCTACATTTCCACTGCACAAGTCTCAGCAACAACTTCGCATACCAGCAAAGGACCCAATGAAGGAGATCAGTGTTTTTAATCTTAACCTACAGCATGTAAAAAGAAAACTTGCTTTATCTCAGACAGACATTTTACCAAGATGAAGCAGAACATGTTCTTTCATAAAAAGAAATTCTACAGAGTATCCAATAAGTATAGCTGTTTGTACAACCCAGACCAAAATACAAAAACAAAACATTAAGCACTGAATTTCAGTTTCAGTCAGACATTGAGTTTGATCCAGTGATCCCTGCCTGGAAGCCTTTGCTACGTACAGGGAGAAGATTGGACGAATCGTCACAGCAGTCCCTTTGGCCTTAAAAAATAAATTAATTAATTAATTTAAAAAATCAGTGAGTTGAATGTTTCTTCCCCTGCATTCTTCATATATCCCCTCCTCAAATGATTCTTAGAGAAGGCTCTGTAACTAGAACTGGCAAAACATGCACTGAGCATTTCTCTGATACAGACAGACACTGCCAGAAACTGACTTACCACATTCAAGTCAAAGCTCTTCTCCACCCATTTTTTTGCTTCTTGGAATTCCTCCTCCAGTTCCATGATGTACAGAGTATCTAAGGCATCTATCACTGTAGCTCCTCGAAGACCTCCTACAAACAGAACATTGTGATGAAGCCCCATTTGTGCAGTTTTTTTTACGTCTAAATAAATCTGCAGGAGCTGACACAGGCAGTAGCTTCCAGTCGCAGTAATGGGGATTTCTGGATGGGATCCAGACTAGCCACTTTTTCTGATATCTTCTGACAGGACTAGTGAGCTCCACTACCCAAAACATGTTGCTTTGGAGAAGCACAGTTTTCAAAGGCCTGATAATGTTCTGAAAAAATACCCCCAAAGAACAGCTCAAGGTCTGCACTTTAGAACACCAGTCATGACTGCAATCCTTGGTCTTGTTTTCCAGTTCTTATATTGGCCAAAATTTACACAATTGCACCCCTAATCTTTGTTCATCTGCAAACCCAAATTCAGCCTCTTTCTAATCCAGTTACAAGCATAGCCCTCTTCTGATGGAAAATAATTTTATTTTTATTGTGCAAGAGCTTCTAAGAAAGGACTTTCATCAATTCTCTCCTGATGTAGTGCTTGTTTTCTGGGCCACAAAGTAATTTTGCTCCACCTCATAATCCAGGCTTTCCTATTGCCAGCATACACACAAAACACAGCCTCAGCTGGCAGCAAAGAGACCAGAAACTAATCTCAGTGAATCTTAAGCAGAGAGTGGGTGACTTTGGGGATGGCTCCCTTCCTTTGGCTAGCAAAATAAAGAGTCCCTGTGAGCACGCCCACCATTCTCCAGCTGATGGCAATGGGACACATGCAGACTAAGCAAATACCAATCAAGTATTTGGACGTACTATGTCATCCATGTAAAAAAAAAAAAAAAAAAAAAAAAAAAAAAGGCATGCCAAGCTTTGTCTTATGCAAATACTATAAGAGAGATTCCAATGAGACAGAACGACATGATGTGCAGACTGAGAAAACTATACAGGGTATACAGACAGTCTTGGAGCAGTTAAGAGCAAATGAAACCAGAGATGTTAACAACTCTGGGTTTGGAATATCCCAGTGCCAGAGTTTTATTTCTGTTAGGGTTCGCTAAAAGTATTCCTAACACTGGAAATCAAAGGGTACAAAGCACATCATGACTCAAAACCTTTTCTGCTTAAACTGCAGAGGCAATCACTTTCCTAGGTCTTCCCTCTGTGGATGTAACACAGCAGGGACATAGGTGTGAAACTTCCTTTGTATTACTGTCAGGAAGGTTAACACCAGCCCCTCTCCCACCCCCCACACTGCTCAGTTGCAGCCACGTTCCTACCCATGTCCCAACAGTCAGACCTCTGGCAGCAAAGATACTTGGATGAGCTGCAAGAGAAACTGCTTGTATCAGCTCTGTCTCTCCCTTTCAGGGTAACTGCAGAGACTCAAACATGAGCTTATGCCCAGGGGCTTTCCTAAAACATACTTCTATTTGGCTCAAGTCAGTTCCTTCTTCTCACTATCTGACTTTAAAATACTACCCCAAATTCTCCAAGCTTTCCCAGCCTTTTATTGTACGCTCAGAGTGGCTGGCACTTTTGTAATACCTTCAGTGTTACCTCAATTGTAGTTTTGCTTAAGAGAGGAAAACCCATCTGGATGTGCTGTCAAGGAACTACTGCAGAGGAGAGAGGAAGGCAAAGGTGAGTCATGTGTCATGAACTTTAAGAATTTAGCCTTTTCTTAATAAGAAAAAAAAACATGACTGTGTCTGACGTACACGATACCTTTACCCCACAGAAGTGCTCAGATCCACCAATTTCTTGCAGGGCTCCTTTATGCTTTCAGCATTCGTCTCCCATAAGAAAGACATCCTGCCTTATTTTGTTGATGTTACAAGACTGCAGTTTTTACTTTTCAGCCAGTCAGCACATCATTGCTTTAACAAAAACCCAACCAAGACTTTACTGCTCAGCTACAGATTGCTGGCTTTCAGATGCTGTCTGCATCAAAAACAGGGACTGTGGAGAAGAGATTAAGGCAGTCTCTAGAAATCCATTTATTCCTAACAGGCTTGCAGAATGTTCATCTAACTGAAGCTACCTCTCAAAGTGCAATAGATGGAATCAAATAGCCACTAGATCAACTGGTGTGTTCTAAAACCAGCCAAGCTGAGGTTTGTACAGCATGTTTTCCAAAAGCAGTGACCATGAAAAACATTGTTGCAGTCAGAGCTGTTTTTATCAACTTTAACGATTCTTATGTATTAATGATCATGTAATTTTTTTATGCACTTTCCTATTAGCAAGAAGAAATAAACCAGTTCAGAGTAACACAGACAAGCAAAACATTTTTAAAAGAGAAGGAAGTGCCTGAGGCACAGCCCATTACTGTGATAATCCGAGAGTAACACTACAGGGGTTGATTTAATCTGATGATATAATCTACAAAGCCTTTCATAATCTGCAGAGACAATGAAAAAAGTTGCATCTTCTAACTGAAACAAAGACAATAAGACAATAAAGTTTTCTGGATCATTTTCTGGAATGATTAATTGAAATGAAAATTATTGCCTGAATTTATAGAGCCTTTGACGCTTTTAGCAGGTCAGGCCTTTAAATACATGAAATGCACCAGAGGATTAGGAGCACGCTTGAATCTTCATTAAGGCATATAGCTCAGAGTTGCGTAGCTTTCCTCTACTGTATTTGACAAAGTGGGGGCAAACCGTGCTTCCCTGCTGGCTTGTCTTTGTATCATTTCAAAATTTGTTTTAAACATTCCCCTAAACACTCTTTACCCGAAGAACTGCAGGTTGTTTTGTACATCAGTTTTGTCACTGTTTCCTTTATTCTGTACCAGCTTTGAAACAATTGCACGTCTGACTTTTTTTTTTTTTTTTTTTTTTTTTTTTTTCCTGCAGCTAAGGTCTACAGCAATAGCAAGAGCTACAGTGTCACCTTCAGCTGTCTCATGAGAGGATACAAAGGAACCTCCCTCCCCACAGAATTATGACTCTGTGATTCTTAGATGGCTTGGTTTGGAAGGAACCTTGACGATCATCTAACTCCAACCCTCTTGCCATGGGCAGGGACACCACCCACTAGCTCAGGTTGGCCAAGGCCCCGTGTAGCCTGGCCCTGAACACCTCCAGGGATGGGGCATCCACAGCTTCTCTGGGCAACCTGTTCCAGTGCCTCACTACCCTTATAGTGAAGAATTTCCTCCTCATGTCTAGTCTAAATCTATCCTCGTTTAGTTTAAGGCCATTCTCCCTTGTCCTATCATTATCTACCTGAGTAAAGAGTCCTTCTCCAGCTTTTTTAAAAGACCCCTTTAAGTACTGAAATGTTGCAATGAGGTCTCCCCGGAGACTTCTGTTCTCTAGGCTGAACATCCCCAGCTCTCTCAGCCTTAGAAAATGACCCAAACGTTCCTGTACACACTGGTTATTCTTTGCTACAAAAGAATCTCCATCCCTTTCAGGTTTCTGCTTGGACTTTGTTTCATTGGATCACGACAGAGCTCATGAAACAACCTCCAATGGCGATGATTACACTCAGCTGTCGAAAGATGGTGCTATACACATCCCAGCATGTTTACTGGAACACAGCCATTTATATAGTGATATTTGCTTGATATGCTGATTATTTTGAGAGATGTTAAAAAGAAACACCCTTCCAGGTCTATGCAGTTTAACAGGATGGATATAATCAAAGGGAAAGCAGCTTCAACAGGAAAAGGAATCAAAACCCACTCTTGTCACTTTTGACTCTTGCTGACACTTCCCTCTCTAAATTACTGGTTTCAGCTTCATTGAAATCCTCAAACAAAAACCTTCTGAAAGTGTCTGTATGACTCCGCGTCTGAGTTTTTTCCTGTTTCCACAAATCTAAGACTCAGTGTGCTAATAAATTTCCTCCACTGATCCTGCTACAAAACCGGCTTGGAGTTGAGCTACACTTTGCTTGCAAGAGGCAAGATCACTTCTTAGCTGATGGCCAGACTCGATGGTGTGTCTACTGGACACTGCTCTGAGATCCTCTCCAGCTCCTATACTGCCCCATAGGAGTACATGACCATTCTGACTGGGAAGAGGAACCCTCTGCTGGAACCAGGGAGAAAAACTGGAACCTCAGGCAGAACGCAGTGATGCTTGTCTAGGGACCATGGCATTTTTAACTGATGGACTTCATGGCAGCTCTTGTGAGAGCAAGCAGCAGGGCCTCTGCCAGGTGTTTCATCTGTGGGGGAACGCAGCACGCCAGAAGCAACAGCCCATGGCAGCAACACAAAAGCTCATTTCCTTGGCCCCTCAAGCTGAAGGAGGCCCTGCACCACCCTATCCTAAGCCACAAGGGTATTTGCTCTTTTATGCATTAGAAGAATGGAGACATCCATGTAGGCAACAAGGCTGCTCTGTTCCTACTTCCACCCACACAGGGCAACTATCATCCCTCTATTCACTAGTGAGTGCTGCCAAAGAAATCACTAACAAATGTTACATTAATTAACATAATGCCTGTGAAAGGTGCTGAATGGAGCGCACCACAGAGAGGAGAATGCATTGTACACACTGAAACACCCACAGCCTCTGTGGGAATGTGCTTTAATGTCAGTCTGAAGGAACAAGAACATTCAAGTGACACTATCTTAGCGGGGCCTTCATTGGAATAGATGTCAGTTCTGTCTCCCAAAACCACAGATAAAGCCCACAGTGGCTCATTCTAGTCTGAGTTAAATCAGCTGCATGGAACATCTCATGATCCTCTGCTCCCCTTCTATCCCTGACTCGTTTCTGATGCCTTATAGCTTGGGTGTTTGTTAAAGCCACTTACAGCAAGAGTTGACAAGACAAAGCACATTTCCAAAGGACTCACTATGAGGTTTAATGTGTGTTCACTGGACCAGAAGGGAAATGTTCTGGCAGTCATATATGTGTTCCCCATCACATGCTGAATGAGGACTGTAAATGGTAAAAAGCTCCAACTCAGGCAAGTAGGGAACCTGCAAGTATCAGATGGGTCCCTTGGCACATGTACAAGTTACACACATCTGCACGTCCTCCCCTACAGGGTCCCAGCAAATCAGTGTATAGACAAAAAAAAAAAAAAAAGCAACAACTTTCTTCTCAGTGTATGGATTAAAGGGAGGCCATGAGGGCTGGTCAAAGGTGGAGAACATCTAGCCCCCACCCGCCAAACATGTAAAGGCTAATTAAGGCTTGAGAAGAACTGCAAAGCACCAAGCTGGAACTAAGTATAACTGTGGTAACAATCACAACTGCTGCTGCATTTGTTGACCTCCTTTTAGCTATCCATTACCAGTAAATCAAACCCACCAATTTATGCAGAAATAGGACAATCAAACATACCAGCATCAGATACATAATGAAACTGCATATTTGACCACAAGCAGAGTAATAAGGGTTTACATCTGACTTAGTGAAGTTTTCATGAGCCACTAATTCAACACATGAAACTCAAATGAAGCCAACGCTTTGCAACTGCTCACATTTACAAACCAAGGGACTGCCACTGGTCATACTGGCATAGGATACCAGTCCATGCATTGCTTATACAGCACAGCTGAGGTCCTCTATTATAAAGGGCCCAGTGGACAGGATTACATTTTTTAAGAGTCAAGATGATCCATCGAACAAAACACAAAGATTTTACACCAAAGAACCCTCTTTTATCAGCAGACCATTATATTATCTCTGCTTTCTCTCTCCTTCAGTCTCTGTGGAAGCTATACAGAACAGAAGACAGTCACTTCAGAGAAAGCCACAACTTTTCACATGGCTTTTTGCAGCCAAGGTCAAAAACCTCTGTCTCCATCTTCTGCACCCTACAGGCAGACAACAGCAAGCTGAAATGAACAGTACTTTGTAGACTTCTCTACAGTTTCAGCAACTGTATGATTGAGGGACTGAAAAAAAGGACAGAAGCGGGGAGAGGAGGGGGACAGAACTAGACTTTAAAAAGGAAAAATGAAAACCAAAGAAAGTACAGAACACTTGCAAGAGCATCCAAGATATTTTCAATGTGTTCCCTTGACACTAGAAAATAGATTGAGGATTTCACTGTGCTCAGAAAATAGTTCATCTTCCCTTGCTCTGCTGCTCCTCTGCCAGTTCAAACTGCTAAGTGCTGCCTGTATGAGCCAATCTATCAGCCTTCTCGGTCATGGAGCCTGAGCCACATGTCCTCTTTTCAGCCTATCCAGCTGCTATCCAAAGTAAGCACTACCACACTCCTTCCAGTGGGCACCGGACCCGGGGGGTCCATCAAGCTGCTCGAAAAAGTTGTCAGTGACTCACCAACAAAAGAGACAAACGTTAGGCAACAGAGTGGCTCAATGATTCATTTACTTTCATCCTATATCAGACAGTTTTTATTAAGAAGGATGGAGAATAGCAGGCCCAAGAAGGGGCAGTTGGTACAGCAGCAGTTCAGGATCTCTCTCCAGAACTGCACAGAACACCCTTGCATGCTCTCTATACCAGCTCACACAGGTGAACCAAGCCCTCTCTCCTTCTGGCTTTTCCAGCTCCATTCCTACCAAATCCAAACAGCTCTCCTGCCTAATGGACATCACTTTTCAGTTGCAATTTTGGGGGTCAAAGAGCACCTACTGACAAAATATATATCTATATCTATATCTATATGTTTTGTGGAAAGCTACTCAGGCTCTAGGAAACCTGAATATGAAAACCAATGACAAACATCCTTGGGGTGAGGTATTTATGGGCTGGGGATCTACCTGTTCAAGACCTTTTGCTACCAGATTTAGTACACAGAAGCACCCACTTCTCTCAAAAGTTAAACAAGTGTCCTAGCCTGAGGACATATTCAGCCTCCATAGCTCAGAAACTGTTTCATTTTCTAGACAAAATGGAACAGCTGTGATGGGAGGGAAAGAGAGTGTCACCTTCACTCACTCCCCTTTTCCCAAAATAGCCAACCTAGGGCATCACGGGCCAGATAAGCAACTTGAAGAACTCCCAGCTGCAAGGCTGCCTGTCCCTTAATAGTTGTTACAAAAGCTGTAAAACTGATGCTTCAGCAAATTAGCAGCTACGGTTGGGGTCTTTAATAGTCCTGCTCATCAGGACGGAGAAATTCCTTTTACTAATGGTTTTGCCTAACTCCCACGTCTACTTTGTGTCTGAGGATCCAGTACGCATGATAACTTGTACGTGCGTGATCTAAAGTACTGCCGCCCTGCTGCAAAAGCCAAGCATAGATCGCACACAACAAGGTAGTCTCTCTCAACTCTCACCAGCTTCGCTGTCTAAATGCATGGGAATAATACTAAATGTAATGTGTGCCTAGATGCACTGACTTTGCAATACCGGAAAAGGAACAAGTATTCCCAAGCAGCATGAGACAAGTATCTTCACCAGCTTTTAAACATTATCTCCCTTGAATAAAATCCTTCTTTGTGCATTTAGCAAGGTGGGGATTGGGCTCTTCTCCCAAGCACCAAGTGATAAGACAAGCGGAAATGGCCTCAGCTGCCCAGCTGAGTAAAACTACCACAACAAGTTTACAACGGAAAGGCAAGAGTAAAAGGTGAAGGAATTTAGATCAGTGCAATGTAAACCTAGATCAAAAATGAGAGGTCTTGGCTCCCACTGTTTTTGTCAAAACAAATTTGTCAAAACAAAAATTAGTGCTGAAGTCTTGTTCGGAATAAAAATTAGGAAGCAGTTTCTACAAAACACGATGAACTTGTTAACTGCTCACACAAAACACTCCAATTGTTACTAGCTATTTATCTTCACCTCTTAGAGAACAAGTGACACAGGGCAAAACAAGAACTGAAAACACTGAGGTCCCTTCTCATTTTGCTGGTAGTGAAGGCTTCAAAAGATTGAACTGGCTTTGATTAAAATCAGTGTCTTGATAAAAGACAAGTTTGAAAAGCATGTGTCTCTGAATGCTCCTTTTTTTTTTTTTTTTTTTTTTTTCTGGTTCTTTTTCTCATTGATACTGCTTGGAGATGGATTTATAACAACAAGCTCTTTTCACGGAAACATCTAACAGCAGCTAGAGAGCTCTTTGACCGCCACCTCAGGTGCTGGGCTCAATTGGACACGGAAGGCTTTCTGTCTCAGAGTTAGTCCCTTCAACCATCCAGTCTTGCCTATCAAGCCAAACATTTTCCAAACGGCTGCTTCCTTCATCATCAGTGATTTAGATAAGAAACTATCAAGCAGTCAGGAAATGTGCCCGTCTCAATTAGAAGCAACAGGCGGTGATGTATGAATATTCAACATGGTAAATGTAATTGGATGAAAATACTAATTTAACAGCCTTCTGGCCACCCGAAGAGAAACGGTAACCTCCAATTGTGCTAACACTTGGTGCAAATTTTCTGTTCTGCCTGAGTCTGTTTCCCTATGATTACAAAATTACAAAACCCTGGAGTCTTTTTATGTGGTTAAAATAATGATAATAATAGTAATAATTGCTCTCTGAATTTGTGTGCTGAATTATTTCTGCTGCCTATTGCACATTACATTATGCAGTTGTCTTCATGGGCTTTTAAAAGAGAAAAACATAACGTAATGAAGATGTTGCTGGAACACTGTTGCTCTCTGGCATCTTTTTTTAATGTGTAATGTTACCCAGTTGAATATTATTTTCAGAGGAAGGGCATTTTAGCTTTACATTGGCTTTTGCTGTCACTGAAATGTGTAGCAACAAACTTGATTCCTGTCAGCATGAATTAGCGAATCAAGATATCCTACTGTTACCAAAGTTGTTGGAGATTGGTTGCATAATCCGTATTAGAGCTGACATTTATCCCTGCTATTTCCACACCCCCCCACACCCCCCACCTTCCCCCTGCCCAATATCACTCTTTCCAGACACAAAGGTTGTCGTTACTACTGCAAGAGACCCGTTCCTGCTCTGCTTTCTCCTTGGGTCATGCAAAGAATGGTGGCTTTCTTCAAATTGCTGTGTCAAACATTAGCTCAAACATCAGGGTTCCACTGAATCCTAAACCTCACACAGAGAGACTTAAACTTACTGCAGTGGTACCTTGTAAGCTTGAAATGCTCATCTGAAAAGTTTAAATTGAAAAAAAAAAAAAAAAAAATGTTAATATCACATATGGTGTCCTGTAGGCTTCTTCAAACACCTTTGCTATTAAATCCCTTATTCTCGGGCTGAGCTAGACCAGATCAGCTTCATTGCGTGAGCAATTCTTGAAAATGTTTGATTTGAACCAAATAGATTTGTCTCCCTTAGCTGAGACATCTTAGAAAATAAAAGAACAAACTCAGAAAATTCAGTGGAGAACAGTCTTAGCCTGAGATGCAAAGCACAGGCGCACCTTCCAGTGTCTGTATGTTTGCATATGCGGTCTCTGCAGCTCTTTAGATATAAGGACAGCTGCAAAGACTGGACAGTGAGGATTTGGTCTAGGCCTGTCTTTAGCAGGAAACCGAGCAAAATTCACATGATCTCGGTGTAAAACCATTAATCATCCTCGGCTCCCTTGCAAATTTCATGAACTTTCCATTGACCCTGAGCAGAGTTTTGAGTTTAATGAGACCTAAAAGTAGGAATGTGTCTTGGAATTTGTTAGAACTACTGCTCAAAGCAGAACAGAAGGGAACAAAAAATTAGGAAAAACAGCCATTATAGTAGCACATGAAGCACTAGAAGAAAAAAAATCCTGTTGAGTTGTTATGATTAGAGAGCATTCTATAGAACCTCTTTTCAAGACACTGAGGAAAACTGAGGAATAGAACATTACATCACTGTGGAGGAAAAAAGACATGCGTGAGCAGCCCTGTTACTGTGTAGACAGGGGAATGATCCAGGCTGTGACTGGATTTTTGGTTTTCCTTTTTCACTCTCCAGGGGGATGTATTAAAAAATATACAGTGAGCTTGTCTTTCAGCTTTTTTTTTTTTTTTTATGCCTCCTTTATATACGTTGTTTGTGCCTCCTTCCAGACACTAATTATGCCAAAATAATTGTCTAATCTTCAGAGTTATTGAGTGCGTGATTAAGAGGCAGACAACTGAGAGCGGGTATAGCCGTACTTCACTGATTCTTCTCTGGACTATGGAGACATTGGTGGCAACTTCACAGCAAAGGCTGTTTGGAGGTTTGGCACATCCAGCTGGCTAGAACTAACATCTAGTATCCACTCCAAGTACCTTAATGGCACCACTCTGTGCTGAACAGATTATAAGAAAGAATATTCAGAGTTCAATACCAAACCTGAAGCCCCTGACTACACAAATACCTCTGCTTTGGAAAGAATTTGTCTTTCAGAAATGCTGAGGGCAGTTTGTCTTCTAGCCACAATTTGCAGTCAGATGCTTTATGTAATTTCTGCTGCAGACACAAACCCACCTGCACTCATGCGCTACTAGAAACTACATTAGGAAGCAGAGCAAGTTAAAAATACTTAAAAGATGTGTTTTCAGTTATTTGTTAAATATGTTTGAAGCGTCTTGAGACTCCTGACTTTCTTATCTTTATCCTCCTGTATTTAGTTTTCCTCATTTATTCAGAGGAGATGAGTAGCTATAGACTGTGTAGTAGAAAACCCACTTACGTTCTTTGTTTTAATTCACTCTTATTCCATTCTTGAAACTTCTGAAGAGATTAGACAAGTTCAGAACTGGCTTTGCTGTGTTAGATTTCATATTTAGAACTTAACTGCTTTATCATATTTTTTTCTCGTGCTGTCGCTGAAGTTTCTTGCCACTTTTGTTATGTATCTCATTGGATATTCATCTGGATTACAGTTAGATTTTGACAATTTTTTATTTACCTTCAGGAGTTTACATTTTAAATGACTCCTGGTGCAGAATTCCTTTCCTACAATTTTGCCAGGTATTTGTTTCTGACATTATTTTTTTTCATCTGTGCTGCCTTTTGGGACAAAAGAAGCCTCTTACCTCTCTTAATCAGTAGTTGTTACATCATGCCATAGGATATCAACTTTCAGATTTTTCACTGTTTTCAAGGGTGGATGTATGCGTTCAGAGTGTTGTGGTAAGCATTTTTTATAATTTTACACTTACATATTTTTTTCTTTGTAAGTTTAAAAAATACTCTTTTAGCCTCTCAGGATTGTTCTTGTCTCTTGAGACAATTTTTTGTAAGTTCAAGAAAATACCTTAGCTTTTGCTTGAGGCTTCAGTGTGAAAAATTGGGAGGATTTTTTGGACTTACTGAAATCGTTCCTCCTTCTTGTGATGTTTTATTCTCAAAAAATCTACTGCACCCTTACACCTTATATGCAGCTCCCAAAAGAAAGAATAGAAAAAAGATCAGTGCAGGAAAGTGAGGGTGTTTCGAGAGAAAGTTCTAAAGGCAAAGGTTGGTCCCATACTTATTTCAACATGCTCAGAATATCCTTGCTCTGAAACAAACATGAAGTTAAGAACACCTGAGTTAGACCTAATTCTAGCCACAGTGCTTTTATTTGAACACATGATTATATAGGAATACCATTTCTTCAAAGAGCTGGAGGATGGAAAATCCACATTATGTGAACATTGCAATGCAGAGTGGCCCAAGACCACAGTCTTCTAGCTGATGGTCTTCACAGCAGCCATGATTTGTCTGTCTTGCATCTTGATTTCCAAACTCAAATCTGTGCTGCGTTCTGCAAGCAAGAGCAAATAATTCAGGAGTAAAGAAAGTAAGGATCAGGCTTTTCTCAGTAAATGAGAGTAGAGAGCTTTCACTGACTTCACTGAGGCCCTCTTCAATCATCTGGAGGTGGAAGTTGCCTTCAGGCATTAAAATTAACACCTTTTGACTAGGCTAGAATATTCCTTCTCTCTTGGCAGGCTGCATCATGGTTACTATGGGAACCAGCATTTTTAATTTCCTGATTCCTGTGTACATCCAAAATTGTAACTGTGACGTGCTCTGTCACTAAGGTAGCTTTGGGGGTTTGCAGGGAGTCAAACCATCAAAAAGCACTTTACGTATCACTTCTTTTCCTCAGTATCACTTTGGTGCATCTCCAAGGGGCATCTTTGTGAGACTTTTTGGAGACCTACAGTTCTCATTCATCTTAGTGAGTAATCATAGAATGAAAAACAAACAGTGAGAGGTCATTTACTTCTACCCTTCTTAAGCCATCCATAAGGTATTCAAAGTTGTAAAGTTACTACAGGTATTCTACTTCAGTGCTTTACAGTTTTAAAGCTTGTGCTGGCGTCTGACCCTGTTCTCCTGAGGAAAGTTAAGCTGTGACTTCTTGGTCTCTCCCCATAGATACGGAGAATGGTTTATTGTCTTATACATTGCAGCATCTCTCTGTGTCTTCGAAAACTGTTGCCAAGTTCTCTTCATTTTTATCTGCTCAAGGGTTAGCAACCCCAGACTTTTCCAGCTTAATTGTAGGTCACATTCTATGGCCTTCTCCTCAGTTGCTCCCCTCCAAACTCTCCAAACGAGCCAAATGTTTCTTGAAGTGGACTCTGTGTCCTAGCTGAGTCTCTGCCAGTGTGGAGAATGGGAGCCTTTCCATGCCTTGTGTAAAACACATGCTAGTTACCCATCCAGAGGTGAGATTTGTTTCTTTTTCAACATTACAACATTGTTGACTTGAGCTGAATTTGTGATCTGCCATAGCTGCGGTATCAAAGGAGGAGGAAAAGCCTATTAAGAAGCTGAAATGTACCATGTAGTTTCTCTTCCACAATTTTGTCTGCAAATTCTTGTGCTCCAAACCATTTTCCTTAAGAGTGCTCACAGACATGCTACAAACAAGCCTAAGTTCTGCCAACTGTTTTATCATGATAAATGCATTTAAAAGCTTTCAGCATTTTTGTCTGTTTACAGGCATGCTCCTTGAGGGATTTTGACAAGCTTGCCAGAATGGAAAAGTTGCAAAATGCTTAACTATGTGCTGAAGTTAATGCAAATTCTTAAGTAAGAAGTCTTGGAGTGGGCAAAGAAGAAGGCAAAAGAAGAACAAACCCAAATCATTGCTCCTGACAGAAGTGAGAATGGGTAAGAGCAGTGGCTATTCATATGCAGCCTGTGCTATTACAATGCGTGCTTCCCAAACTGCTTCCTCCAGACCCCAACAATTGTTAATGCAACTTCCATGCAACTTACAGATACTGCAAACAATTAACTCTTCTCATACTTCTGCAGGAACTAAAGAGACAAGTGTCTTATCCATGGCAATGAAAGGATTTGATAGTGGTGCCACAAGCAGAACCATGAGGTTTCTCCCAGTGCTGTGGTTAAACTGCAAGCCAGTCTGTCTTCTGCCATCTCCAACACAGCTATCTGCACTTGCAATTCAGAGGCCAAACAGGGCTGCTGCTCTTTAAGACTATGGCCATCCTACTGGATATGTGATGCTATTTCCACCTTCAAACACCCACTCTCACACACCTCTCAAGTTCTCCAAAGCTAATGAGGCTTCCACAGGAGGCTGCATGTCATACAAACTGATTAAGAGAAGGGCTAGGACGCCGAGAGAGTGCAAAAACAGGAATGGGAATGTTTCTTCCTACTAGAGTAGTTGAATCCCTTTACCCCGAGGAAATAAAGTTCACAGATAATTTGCTTGCTAAAAAACTCTATTCCAGTCTACTCTGGATGAGGGAATCTAGGAAAAACTCTGCAAAACAGTCCCGGGGAAAGAAGCCAAAAGAACCCTGTATAGCAAACTTTCTTCAAAGAGGGGTGGGAAAGCGCTGCTAAAGCAGATTCTGCTTGCCTTCCTCCACATTGTGCACCTTCTCACTGTGGCACAATCTGCACAGGGAAGGCAAGACTAGAGCAGAGTAAGCAGAGAAGGGAAATATTCTGAATGCAAATGAAGAAAAAGACAATTTACATTCCTCTGCTCATTTTGATGCAACACGTGTTGACGTTTTGGAAAAGCAATGAAATTATCTAAGTGGCTCACGTAATTAAAAAAGGTAATCTGTTAAAGAGTAACATTACGCAAGCAAGTAACCACATAGTATAAAAGAAACTTTAATATTCATTCACTCATTCAATATTTGATGGAATTTACATCGTGCTCAACAGTGAAGCAATGTGAGAGAAAATGCTCAGTTTGGTCTTAACATGTATAAGCATCAACAAACAGTAGCATTGTCAGGTTGGGACTGACTCAATGCTTTAATAAAGACAATGTGTGGTTTCAGCATTGTTCCTAGACATGTTTGATGTACACAGATCTGTACACAGAAGTGATACAGTCTAGGCATTCAAAGATGCCTGTAGGAATGAGATTCCTGGCAAAAAGATATGGGTAGATAACTCCTAGGCTGTACTGCATGTATCACTTCATAAAGTCGAAAGATAGAGCTACGCTTTTGCAGATATCCTCACTGCGCTGCATAGAAAGGAATTAACATAATAGCAGGCATGACCTTAAAAACGCAGTGAGTTTACATTGAAATTGATGCAGAACTCACCAAACATGTTGCCAATGTGGCCATTCTTAGTCAGTGGTCGCAGTTCATTTTTTCCAAATGCATATTGTTTGTAGTTATCCCAAGCAAATTTCATCATCTGCAAAAAGAACATTTGAATTAAAGCACTTAATGGAACAAAAAGTTTTCAGTTCTGGGAAGGGATGATATTTTCCCAGTCACTGCTAAAACTGGCAATTGATGGCCCATTAATTATAAAAGCTTAATCTGCACGGAACACTGATGATTGGGACTGCATTGAGCACTTTTTGAGTTTCAAACCCAATGCTCCTGGTGCAAAACTTGGGACTGGCACATTTCAGAAGTACCACACAATTAGACACACTGAGAATCCACTTTTGCCCTGGGCTCTGCAAACCACGTGGGAATTTCGGAAACATGCCTCCATCTCTAGATTACTGACCTTTGTGAGGAGCACTGGTATTTCAGAATAGTAATTAAAATGGGATAAAAATGGAAGGCCAAAGTTGACACATACCTAAATACAGGGATGTTAATTTCTGAGTTTCCACATTTCATTATGATTCTGATAATGAAATTCAAATTCCAGAACCACCTACCATCTCATCTGCCCACCTCACAGCAGTTACACATACAGCTTTGGCAAAGCAACACCACAGAGGTACACAATGCACTTAATACTGTGGTGAGCAAGCAAAGAAAATGGTCTTCAAGCACTGCACAGAAGCTTTCTTCTATTAACAGAATACCTTCATAAGGAAGAAAGGGGAGATCCATGGCATTTTGGCATCTTCCTATCAAAACTCAAAAGTGTTTTCCTAAGAGACACCCTGCAGATGGGCTGGGCAATTTCCAAGAAACCTGTTCCAACTCAAACAATTCCTTCTGGGACACATGAACTGTCCCGCCTATGCTCAACACATTAAGCTTTCCCTGAGGACTGCAAGGCAGCAGTTCTAGTACACATGCACACTCACACTACTCTTTAAAACAACTAAACAAAACAACTAATTCCTGCCTCCTCAAAAGCAAATTTTTACAAATATATCCTCTGAAACAAAGCTCAAAGTTCAGGAAAACCTCAGCTCTCCGACAGCTGCTTTTGCCACTATTTTATCCAGTTTTTCCTTAAACACAAGGTAAAAGCTCATGTTTCTATACCCAAAGAACCAGACTGAACACACAACTCCACTCATTTTCTCCAGCTGTTTGTAACAGCTTCTAAAATAAAATTCAAAACCTCGTCAACCTATTGACTGTAAATACATCCACTGATTATTCAGTGTTAGATGATAGATACTGCAAATTATTTGCTACATGTTGCTTTCTCTAGAAGTAAATACAATGGAGTAACTCAATCAAGTGGTAGGCCTGGCAAAGTCTTGGCAGGTTGTTTTTAAATTTGCATGGATGGCTTTCACGGCATTATTTACTACCACAGCCCACTCTCTCTTGCAAAATTGTCAAAGACACAGCAGTCCATTGCTTAGAAAACTGATCTCCATCACTGGAAGGAATGGAGGAATTCTTCTTGAAATTAGAAGAAAATATCTTTCATCACATAGCCACAAGGCACCTTTCAGTATCCTGCATTTAAAAAGGAGAAAAAGGAAAAAAAGAGAAGTTTCACCTTCCGCTTGCTGTTCCCAGAAAGAGGGGCCAAAGTAAACATCGGTTATTGAGCTCTAATCTACAGAGGCAAGCATTCCCTCCCTGCCACAATCAGGAAAAAGGCAAGACTAGCAGGCACATCTGCACTGGAGGAACAAGAAAAAGACAGCACTTAGCAGCCCAAAGTCATTAGTGTTAGTGATAAGGACAGAAATAGAACTTGAGTCTTCCTGATTCACTGCTCCTGCCAGGAAAGCTGAATGGGAGGAAGAACAGAAAAACACAATTATACTAACTCCTAATTAAATTCTTAATGCAACTAGATTTAGCTGTGTCAAGAGGGGAAAAATTAATAATAAAAAAAAAAATCAGTTGACAGGACTGTCTCAGGCATTAAGACTCAGCTGGATCCAGCTGCGTCTAAATCTGGAAACACGTCAGCAAAAGCAGCTGATTTTGCAGTTACAGTTTCTTAATGAGATGCTAGATTGTAAGAGGATGGCAATGTTTCTGAGAACAAATTCCAAGTATAGACCAAAGCACACGGTGGTTGAGTAGAGGAGAAAAGCCTCAGTCTCATCTTCAACACTTCCTAGAATCAAAGCTTTTGGAAAAGTCTAATAGAAATAGAAGTCATTTGTGTTATTTGGTCACTCCAAATACCATCAGCTTATTTCCTCCACACTTCTATAAAAAAAAAAAAGTGTCTAAAAAGTGTCTAAGAACAAATCTAACAATAGCTTCTATGACGCAGACAAAAGTGAAGATGTTGTGCCAGCAAACATAAGTGAATAGTGCAGGGAGAAGTAAACATACAGAAAAAAAAATGAAGAAACTTCAGGAAAGAGGAACTTAAAAACACGGGAAGAATTATTAGCTCCCTTATCATTACTATAGAATGAAGGCAGCGGTATTCTTTGAACAATATATGTAAGTATGAAGAAATCGGAAAGGAATTCATCATACATTCTGACAACAGAACAAATATATTTTTAGTCAATTAACTGCATATCCTACAGCTGAAACAAAGTTTGGACAGGTTAGGTCTAAGTTTTATTTGCATGAAGCCACCAGAGACTAGGGAAGCAAAAGATATATTGCATGCACCATTTGTGGGATTTACAGTATAATGCCCTTTTTCATGGAGTCAGTAAATAAATGAATGTGAAAAAGCCTGGAACAAATGAAAATTCCAGCAAGCTGGGAGTCAGCACTTCAAACTGCAGAAAAACTCTTATTGCAAAGACAGTTCTACCCCAGAAAAAGAATTATGATCTGACTGATGACCTCAAACCTGTCAGATATACCGCATTCTATTCCATTATAATAAGTAGTATACTGAGAACAGTTTTCTTTATTCCCATTGTCAAAAGTAAGTCTGTCAGAAGTCACTGGATTTACATTTGACCACTACAAAGGATTAGATGCTTTCCAAGCGCCTCACTCAGACAGGCATAAGGAGGCACTTTTCCATCTGGAACTGTGTGGCGTTACACACACACTAAAAGCACTGACTGATTGTTTGCTTGTAGCGTTGTTCATCCCCAGATTACAGAAAGGAAAGGCATTTTGAACAAATGCAAAAACAGGAAGACGCACAGAATAGGGAAACTTTGGGGGATTTTACTGCTGCTTTCGGAAAAGAGACAGCTCAGACAGGATGCCTGATAACATGACACGCAGCATCATACCGTCAGGCCAATTTGTTACATGAACTGAGAATTGTTTTTAATCTAGTTCTTCTTTAAACTAGTTCTCAGTATTTTCGCATCTGTGCAAAATCCCCTAAGAATATCTATAGGTTGCCTCCCCAAAAGTGTGCAAGACTGAATCAGCATCTGACAGGGACACATTTCCCACCAGCAGCCAGGTCTGTGGCAGAGATTCAGACAGATAAAATCCAAGACTTCTCCAGCCCTGCCCCAGAAACATGCTCTTTTTCATTGCAGAAAGGATCATTAGTCAGGACTGTCAAAAATCACACAAATCAAACTCAGCAACCAACACCAAATAACTTTCCACAAGAGTTCAAGTCCTGGTAACATTTCTGTTTCTTGTCAATTATCTTTTGGTGACAAACCGTCAACGTATTTGTGTTTGGAAGACTACCATAACAGGTGCCTGCTGATCTGTAGAATGATGCAGGAGAACTCTGTGCATGGACTCTGATGGCCTTCTTTCCCCTGGGTTCTGATTTTCAAAAGCAAATACATCTTTAGAGCTGTCTTAAAAGAGGACAGCAGACAGCAAGGTGAGACAAAAAGAAAAGCCAGGACGAAAATAACTGCAGTGTAAAATAAATACGCTCTAGTATTAGTAATCGTGAAAGAAATGAATGTATGGTTCAAACCCAAGAGTCCATCAAAGGACTCAAAAACTCGTGGAATTTGACATGTTCCCTTATTCAAAAGGGATAAAGGACACCATCAAGTTAAACTGGTAGGTATTCTCTGACATCAGGCAAGGAAACTTGCCTTTTGTATCTGAAGAGTAAAAGAACCATCAAGTCTATTTCAGCATTCATGTGTTTTCTCTGATGTTCATGACTGGAAGAAAGCCCTCCTATTTCACTTCACTGATGGACGCTTGCAGGTCTAGCTGGTTGCAGTGGTTGTTCTTAAGCACTAGATGGTATTTGCAGGGTTGGCATAAAAATACTTCATAGGAATGCTGTTCTCACTCCCCACCACTTCCCTACCTATGAGACACGCAGGAGCGGGACTGCAAGAAGCAGTCTGTTCTGCTTCATCCATCATCAACAAAACTGTCAGCTCAGCTCCAACAGCAAAATCTTCATTACTTGTTATGATGCAAAAGGCAGAAACCACAGAGTTTGATTTTCCCAGATCTGAGGCTGAGCTTGCAGTAGCAGCAGTTGGAAGGAAAATTGTTCTGACTTTTCACTGAGCCAATTTGATCTGGAAATTGTTGAAAGCAAATAAATATGGACTCCCACTGTGGCATCTTTGCAGTCACTTTCTAACTACAAATACATTTGTTGTTGTTGTTGTTTTTGATCAGTCATGAGCTGTTTTTTTCCACATGTGCCAAATACTATTCCCTGTGAAGCCATGCATGACTAATCTATTACAGAACTAATACATTTTTCAGAAGTCAGTTTAAGAGATGAATCCAAGACCTTTTTAAATTTCCCAACCTTTAACATGGGGAGATGGCTATTTGATTTCATTGGAAATTTCTTCAAAAGGTTTGAGTGCCCACTGTATTTGGCTGCTCACAATAACACACAGCTGCATATCCTAAGCAATTCTTCAGGTGACCAATGACCTTTTGCAAAAACAGCCTATGAAATACAGGTGTTTTCTTTTTTCTTCTCAGGAAAATAACTGCTTATTGACTCTGGACTTATCTTTAAAAAGACAAACTGAACCTAAGAGGCCTGCCACTCCGATAAGTTACCCATCAGAGCAAAGGAGAATACTTGCCTGCACTTTGTCAGCCCAGCTCATTGCAGTACTTACTTCTAACAGACATACATATAATTTAAATTTGCTAATCCACCTCTGTTCAACTCTGCACCAGCAGGAAACACAGCACTCAAAGCACAGAGTCAGCATAGCAGATATACCCCCTGGTTGGAGTCCTCAATCCGCAAACAGCTCTGGTGCCCCTAGTGCTGCTCAGAGCTTTCCCAAACAAAAGTAACAAAGAAGACACCACAGTGGGGAGTTTTACACTCCGGGCAACATTATCTTTTAAGCAGAAAAACAAAACAAAACAAAACCTTGCAGTGCCACATTACAGGGCACACAGATAGCAGCAGGATACCACTGTCATACCCTCTTCTTTGACTTCAAAAAGCTTAGAGGTTGGGTGGGAAAGAGGAGATAGCTCAGACTCCTGCTCAGATTGAAGGGTACTATCAGAAAACAAAGTTTCAAGTCTCTGCGTTTGGAATCAGCCTTTCTCCTAGCTTTCAACTAGGCTCTGGCAGGCAGATGAGGATCAACAAATATTATGACTCTCGTGAAGCTGAAAGGCAGAATAAAGAATAGTTCAATCACATGTGAGATCAAACAAACTCAGTACCCTGAGTGTGTTGTGTATGGTTGCCTGGCAGAGAATTAGGAATTTTACCAGTGCTGAGCCTTTGTTTTAATGACCAACATGATATAATCAGGAGGAGATTTTTTAAAACCCAGGTTACTATAGATGAAAGCCCTCGGTATTCTTGTACTTCCTTCTCTATTTAACATGGGTCAGCATCTCTGCCGAATAGCCTACACCTCTGTGACAGAAGAAAATCAGGAAATTAATACTTTGCTTAATTAAATCTGCATATCTTACTCGGCATCTCTTACAAGATCAAAATTCATAAGATTTTTATTCATTGTAGCAAGAGATTCTAATTTCTACTCATTCATTCTAATACTACGAGGAATCTATAGTTCTCAGTTATCTAGGTCACAGATTGCACTGCAGTGTTTGTATGGCTGCTAGGCTTTTATACACAAACTGTAGGCACCAGGCCAAATTCTCCCCGCCGTTACATCCATGTAACCCTGCTGCCAACGCTACCCAGGCTTGCTGGGAGTCTAAATGAGAACAATCTTCAGGCCACTGCCTGCAGGTAACAAGTCCTGAGCCAACTCCACCTGGACCATGTGACAAAACAACTTACAGTCACCCTCAAGCCTTCTCTCCCATGCCCACAGACGAGCACAGTTTCATCATCTCCTACCAGCTTTCATGTGTTCAAACGCTGTAAAGCAACCAGGTTAATGTGTGTACCCACGGAAGGAGCCTTTTGCACAATCACAACCGCTTCCCACCAAGCAACTTTCTTTCCTCAGTAACATCCGGGATCAAATTTCCTTTTGTTTAATTCTAATTTCTAGTCAAACCTTATTGTGCTACCCTAACATTACCTCCAGTGAGAGCAGAGGTGTGCATACGCAGGCAAACACACACACCCGTTGACAAATCACAGGAGCGAAGTGATGCTGCAGGACACCCTCATGGAAAGAGATGTCTTGTCCTGTCCCCCCTCCTTCCCCAATTCATGTCATCCTCCTTGGCATGGACAAAGGGGCGGGGGGGGGGGGGGGGGGGGCAAGGCTGTGAGGGGAAACAACACCATGAAGCAGCCACGAGGTGTGACTAGTGGGGCAACAGGGCTGCAAGGTGAGGACGAAACATGACTGAGGAGAAGGAGGGATGCCAAAGCTGTGAGGGACACCGAGCGGTGCTGGGGGAAAGGAGGGGGGGGGGACAAGGCCGTGAGGGGAGGAAAGGTAAGAGAGCACGTACGAGGGGTTGACAAGGCCATGAAGGGAGGACGAGGGACGACTGAAGACCGTGAGGGGAGGCAACGGCATATCGGGGGGTCCTCACCTCTTTAATCTTCATCCTTCGGGCGCGGGTGTCAGGGTCCTCGCCGGGCAGCCCGCCCCGCACAGGGTGCCGAAGACTTCGGCGAAAGCGCTCGTAGTCGAAGCGGAACGGAGCTCGCGTCTCCCGGGCGGCGGGGGGCGCCCCCGTGTCGAGCTCGCGTCGCCGCTCGTCGCCCTGCACCTGCTGCCGGGAGGCCGCTGCGGTGTGGGCAGGCGGGCCGGCCGCGCGGGCGGCGGCGCGGAGCTTCTCCCTCAGGCGGCGGGGGGCGGCGGGGCTGGCGTGGCGGGGTTCGGCAGCGGCGGGGGGACTGTGGGGCAGGTCGGCGTCGCGGCTGGAGGAGGAGGAGGCGGAGGAAGAAGAAGAGGAGGAGGCGGAGGCGGTGGCCCGGCGGGGCAGGAAAAGGCGCTTGAAGCGAGAGGAATCGGGCAGGAGGAAGAGGGCCCCGAAGCACAGCGTGAGCAGGCCCGAGAGGAAGAGCAGGAACAGGAACTTCTGCGGCAGCCGCAGCCCCAGCGCCGCCGGCCAGCCCGGCATGCCCGGCAGCTTCCGCAGCAGCACCATGGGGCACGGGATCGCAGCCGCCGGGCGGGAACCGCCGCCACCGCGAGCGCTGCCGCCGGCCGCTGCGGCGAAGGGCTCAGGGATCCACCCCCCGCACCGCCGGCTGCGGCGGACACCTCCACGGGGGACCGCCGGCGGGTTACACGCGAACGGCTCCGGATCCGGCTGTCCCGCGGGACCCCGCCGCAGACCCGGGTCCCGAGGGCGAGCAGGGGCTGCCAGCGGGCGCCGGGCCGGGGTACGGGAGGACGGCCGCCCCCTCGCCTCGCCCGAGGGGCTTGCAGGGCGCGGAGCGGCGATTCACATTTCCCCCTTCTGGCATGAAGACCGCGGTGAGCGCATCCCGCTGGTGCCGGTGCGGCGGAGAGGCAGGGCTGCTGCCGGCGTCTGTCCCCCGTGCAGGCTCCGAGCCGGACGGCGACTTAGAGCCTGGCCCGGGGAGCGGGACCGGGGAGGTGCGATCCCTTCCCTCTAGGCGGTGGGTTCATGCTGCAGCATTTCTGCGGGGGCGGGGAGGGGGGGGGCCCGGGGAAGATGATAAGAGCGCGTTTATTTAATGGAGGATCTGCAGCCTCCCCAGCCATTCCCCCACCCTCCAGCCACACTAGTTCGCTCTCTCTGACTTGCCATCGGTTCTCTAGTCTGCGAGCAGCTCGGCACCCTCCCTCACAGCTCCTGGCTGTCGGCCTCTCTGGTAGCCCGGGCAGCCCTCGGGCCAAGCGGAGGGAGGATCGGTGCTCTGACGAGGAGCAAGGGAAACCCCGGGAAGGGCAGGTAGGATGCTCAGGGCCAAGGATGAGACCGACAGGGACAAGGATATTTCTCCCTCTCCTCACCGGACTTTCAGAAGCTGCTTTTGCCCACAGGGATGGAGATAATGCGGTCCGCAAATAATCCATGCGGAAAGCTCGACTCGGGCTGAATTTCTTGAGGAAAAATCTACCGACTTTGTTTTTGCAAAATGGATCCCACTGAATTCCTACTCTCTCCCAAATCTCTGCTTCGCTGTTACTCACTTCCTCTCATTCCTTCCTTGGGTGCGCTGGAAGAAACAGAGCTCAACTTCCAGACCAAGAAAGCATTAGCTCTTCCAAAAAGCAGAACACGTTTTAAAGACCTACGTAGAGGCCAAAAATCCCCCTGCTCCTATGGGCATAAACTGCGCTGCCCCCAGGCACGACGTCAAAATGAGATCGCAGGCGCTTTGCTATTCCCAGCCCTGTTTACTCACCCCTTTGATAGATCCAAGCGACTGAGTCCTACAGCGAACAAAACCTTCTCAGCCCTACCCGTACATCTGAACAGCGAGAACCCCTCACTGCTGCCGGCGCTCAGACGCGCTCGTTAAATTAAGAGGATGCCGAGGACAGCGCTTGCCCAGCTCTCAACGGAAGCGCTCCACACGCCTGCCCATCCATCACCGAGGAAGGCCACACCTAACCGCACCGAGCTACTCGGGGGATTCTTTTTCACCTCCTCCCCACACCGCCTCTCGTTCCAGCCCAAGGAGCCCGGCCTGCGCCGCTCGCGCCCACCCCGCGCCTCCGCCGCCGCTCCCTGCAACAGGACCGCCCGCCCCGCCCCCGCCCCCGCCCAACGGTCATCAGGAAGAGGAGGCAGGGGCGCCGTCAGCCAATCAGCAGCCCTGCCAGTCGTGACTCTAGCACCCCCTCCCAACCCAGGGCCTCGCCCCACCCTCTCTCGTTATTGGCTAGCTGGTGGAGCCCGACCTCGCCTGTTGGCTCTCCCAAACGCCAAGAGGTCGAGAGACCCTCCCCCTTATTTACCACGGTTGTCGGGCTCGAGCTGGGCGAGAGCCTCGCCCCGCCTCTTTCCTCCAGCCAGCCCCCGGTTGGCTGCGAGCTGCGCCCCACCCCGCTGTGATTGGCAGAGGGCGTCCGGGTACTTTAAGGAGGGGCGGGGGGCTGATGTAGCCGTGAGGGCTCGTTGGGGTGGGGGGCGACGGTTGCTCGCCCGCTGCGAGGGGGCTCTGAAGGGCGGCTTCGTCTGCACGGCCCCCGCAGCCTGCGGTGGTCAAGGCATCGCTGGAAAGAACCATTTCCTCTGGCGCGACAGCCCCGGGGGCCTCGCTGGCACCAACTGACAGGGTGTGTTAACCTTGTCCAGGAACGGGTCTCGGGGGCCAGGCAAGGCGTGCGAACCGCCCTTCCGCAGACGGAAATGTCCTTTCTTGTTTTCACAAACCCAGAGTCAACTCCTGTCATGGAACACACGTGGGAGCCCAGGATACATCAGACCGAGGGTCTGCATTGCCCTGATAGGGTCTTCCATCAGGGCTGGATGACTGTGCCAAAGTCACTGTGCCCCAGGGGAAGGTCGTGAGGAGCAGGAAGTCAGACTGAAAGCATCAAAAGGCCATCAGCCTTTTCCTAGGGAACAGAAATATTTAGAAACTTAAAACCTTAATGTTTTGTGTCAGAAGTTGAGATCCTGGCAAGAACTCGCTGTGGTTGAAGGCCAGTTTATTTTTTATCAGCCCATGTTGCACAGAGGTGGTGGGAAAGCAGCAGGTACCACAGGCAGCCTACCAAGCAGGGTGCTGCCTTTTCATGACGTACCTGGGCATTTGGCTGCTGAGCAAGGGAACAGTACAAGCACAGTATGCAAGGACCCCCCTCCCAGCTGTTGCAACACAGTAAACTCCTTCCTTTTCCTCTCAAAAGCACACTGCCACTGGAGGTGAAGGAAAGGGACGCTGAAAGCTTCTTAACTGTCTCTTAAAGTCACAAAGCTAAAAGATCAATTTGTACCTCAGCACCGCCATCGGTTATGCACAAAAGCAGACTGTTGGTATGCAGTACGCATAATCTGAGACACCTCCTTACACTGGAATAGGCAATTTAAACAGAAAAATGAACTTATTTTTTCGATAGCCTAACACTACTGGAAGAGAGGCATCTCTGTCTCCACCCACAGCCCAGCTCTGTTATGCCCAAAGAGCATGCCTGTATTCAGGTTAAATCTATTTGTCAGCATTCCCAAATGAATTTCTCCATTTGCTTCGCCGGTGAGCGTTAGCAGTGTGATTAACCAGCAGCTGCAGGAGCCCAACTGCTCCTGAACATGTTGCCAGAAAAAGCAGGAATTGCAAGGAGAGGCTGAATAAACAGGGAAGTACGGGGTATTCTCTGTGCAGTTTTATTTAAAAGCCAACTATTAAACTCCCAAGGGAGAAGTACAGTGCACAGTGACTAGCAAATTCACTAGCAAATACTAGCAAATAAAAGATGTTTTTTTTTTTTTGATGTTACCAGCACCACACGTACCTGCCCGTGTCATCGCCTTTAATCTCCTGTTATCATCCTTACCTAGAGGCTGATACAGCTAAGCAGGGGCAGATTTACGGAGCAGACTGCAAATGGTCACCTCCTGACCCCATCAGTACGTCGCCACACGGCATAGGAGGCAGATGCTGTACGCCTTTCTGCTACATCCTGTGTGGCCACATCTGGTCCCGCTAAGCACTTCCTGGAAGCAGCGCTGCCACATGGTGTCTAACTGCAGCCATCATTTTTCCATATAGATGGCCCTGGAAGCAGTCTTCTGATGGATAGAAACTTCCTGTTTTCCCACTGTTTCTGGTTGCTTACTGCTATGCATCAAGGGAAAAAGAAAACTCAACCAGTTAGAAATACGAAGGCTTCCACATATTAAAAATGCCGCAGTAAAAGTAAAGCCAGCACAGATGCTCCAAAAAAAGGGCAGAATATTTATTTTTCTCCATACAGATACTGTTTACAGCATTAGGTTTTCTTAAAAACTATATACATACATATATAGTATTGTGCATTTCAGTATATGATTCTCAAATCTCTAGAAAAGGAGAAATAACATACAGAGAAAGCCTCACAGTCCATTAGGTTTATGTCTCTACTGTGTGCCTCTTTAGCATGGATGAACTTTGAGTAATTCCTTCAATCGCAAGAGACCAATGCTACACATGACATCAAGTAAGTCATAGGCACAGTAGGTTCAAGATGTAAAATTGCTCTAAACACAATTTTGCAGAATAAACAGGGAACACATTTTATTAAGAGACTTGATGAGTTGGCTTCCCAAGTCCTCAATATCTTATCACAATAATAGAAAAAAAAAAATCAATTCTAAGTTAGAATCATTCAGCTGTTTCCTAATAAACTGTTACAGCTGACAAAGAGGTTTTGTTTGTTTGTTTGTTTACTAGCAAACAAATAATTATAAAGAGCTGTCTGAGCTGAATTAGTGTTTCAAAACCAAGGTCCAAGTCACAAATCTATAAAACAGCTTAGTATACTTAGTATACTTCACAGAAGGCCACAAACATTACAAACTGTCAGTGCAACTATCTGGGATTATTAAACTTAATCTTTTAATTAGCATAAGCTTTATACCTCCATTACTTATTTTCAGTTCCACAAATAGATGAAAACAGTTTCCTAAGCCTCACAGCAGATGTGACTATAGGGGGAAGACTGGAGTACCACTGAAAGGGGCACCTTTTGCTAACTGAACATCCAAGTACTGGTCTTGTCTAATCCAATTCCATCTGAGTCTATTGAGTGGACAACTACCAAATAGTTTTGAGACAGTAAAAAGGCACGCATGGCCAAATCCACTTAGCAGAACTAAGAACACAAATCTATTGTGCTACTGGATTCAGACAACCTGCAACTTTCAACACACTTTAGAAAAGCTGATTGGTTACTCCCTGGTGGCTTTGCTTTTAAACCAACAATGCAACTGAGCCTTAGTATTTCGAGTTGTATCAGAAACACTGCATGTGAGAAGTCCGTTTTGAAAGAGACCTGAAACAGTGATTTTTTTGTTGTTGTTGTTCATTTGTTTTGGAAGAGGGATAAATATCTTCTGAAGAGATATTACCAGCACTGCTTAGTTTGCCATTTTGGACCATTGCTTTCAGTTCAAGTTTTAAAGTGCAGAACTTCATTGAATCTTTGGGTGAAAAGCGTCAGTTCCTTTAAGAAGCTGGCAAAGAAAAAGCCAGAACGTGTATGGGTGATTGACAACTGTGAAAGTATCACAGACATTCCCAATAAAAGCAACATCTTTGCTACCTCTGATTTTATCATTGCTAGCAGCTGCAGCAACTCTCTTCCCCTTAGCCTAGGCAGGTGATGTGTTGTTCAAGAAACAGTAGCTTAGTAACAGTCGTGCTTGCAACTGCATTTGCAGATCTTTGTCTAGAAACGCGTATACGCAGAGACTTTGGTGTTGCATAGTCTTTTGCAGAGAGGAACAGGCACTGCTGATGGTTCTTCCATGGTATATTGCCACCAAATACTGTAGATGCTCTACACACCTTCCAATAATGTGTGTAAACTGCAACAGCTATGAATAAATACGTTCAAGAGCATCTCGCGGTTTAGATAAAAGCAAAGTAAAAAAAAAAAAAAAAAACCCTCTCGGCATTAGATTTCTAAAGCTTTGGTCTAAGTCGTGCCAATAACATCATCTGACTTGGTGAAGATCCCTCAGAAGAGTCCCTTGTGTACAGCACCTGGAAGAGCATAATTCAGTCCACAGACTTTTAGTGGTTATTCTAATGTCAGCTATTAGATGAATTTGACTTCAAAACATGAACACATCATCTTTCTCGCTTGTATTTGAATCTATTTTATCCCAATCTACAGGTGAAAGCATTTCTGCGCTCTGGATGTCTTGAGCTGTCAGTCCTGTGTCGAGAACATGAGGGTTTGTTCTCGACTGAGCAAGTCTAAGAGGGAAGAAAAACAAAAAAATAAGAACAGAAATACATGCAGTTTATAGCCTGGATGCTTGATGCATCTGTAATGCCAAATCCAAACTTCAGTTACACATTTTAAAGTCCTCCAACGGAAAGAAGTAATTCAGTAAGGTTGCATGAAACATTTGCATGAAACATTTATAGCTTGCTTTTCTTCTGCTTGTTTATCCTTACATTTCCCCTACAGGCATCCAAGGAATTTGCAGTCTGGACATCCCATACATTAATGGTCTGGCAGAACAGTGTCTTTTTCCTCCTATTAGATATTGCTGGCGGGAGTGTCATTAACTGAGTTCTTATCTCAGCATAAAGCCTCCATTGGCCAAAGGAGCAGCCTCACTGCAGTGACTCAGTTCTCATAGTGTTGTCACTCACTGCCTGCTAGTCATTGTGGCAGCTCTCAGCAGCCTTCCTGACTCCCAGGGCCCTCTCCTAAACATTTAACTCTGTGTTAAGACAAAGTCTCAAATGGTGTTTAACCACAGGATCAGTTTAAAGAGTTTTCATCTCTGGAAGTCCTAGACATTTCACAAAACTTAAGCCCCAGTTTGTTGTTGTACTATGCTATAAGTACTCCTGTGAAAACATAACACTGCAGCATCTGTTCTCCCAGTTCCACAGGTTAATGCAAATATTTGGTGTTTCATGTAACAGATGCATGCACAGAATAAACCTCCAGTAAAACTAACCACACATGCACTTTTTAATAAAGTAGAAAAATGACCAGCAACGATGTTCTGGCAGGAGGACTTTCAAAAGCATCCACCCCAGTGGATGTGCAGTCCAAATACCATGTTACCCAAACAACAGGGGTGATGCAACAGCTTGACATCCAGCAATGCAAAACAAAAGACTGCAATAACATCTGCTTATTTAAGTAGAGCAAGGAACAGAGGTTAGAAAAACAGATGACATTAACATCAAGCAGTCCCTTTACTGAACGTGACTTTGGACAGGGTTGCCATGGAAGTGGAACCTTTAAATCATTTCCAAGACCCAAACAAGACACAAACGTCCATCTTCTTCGGGCTGAGTACAGAGTTTTTTGCACCGCACCATCCCTGTCACCCTGCACAGGCCTGTCTACACAAGGACAGACAGGATAACTGACCCAAAAGAAAATGGATTTGTTTAACATTGCTGGATTGCTCGGTGTGAACCTCCAGGGAAGGTTTTAATTTGGACTTGAAAGTTGCAAGTAAATTAAGCCACATGAACTTATGGTTGCAAACTCTGAATGTGCTCAAGTACATTAATTCAAAATCAGTGTATCAGAGTTGCTGCAAAGCTGCAAAAGGGACTCAGTGGAACTGGACTCGGCAGGGAAGGAGGACGCCGCCCTCAGCAGTTTGCTATTGGTTTGGGGAAAGATGAGACTGCGGTACCAGGATTACTCAAAGCCTCACAAAAGGGAAAGGAAGGATAAAGACCCCCCATGCCAGAAGCTGGGACCAGCGTTGCCAAAGCTAACAGAGGAGCTGAAAACAGGCAGCTTCAAACCTCCCTGGCAAGCAAGAGCAGATATGCTGGCTGCTTGAGGAATTAAATTTCCTATCACATGCAGCCTCTCTCCATCCTTAAAAGGTTGTCAAAATACTGGCTTATCAGCCAGTCTCAGAGCCTATCTTTCAATTAGGAGCTGAGATACTTATGGGGCAGTTGCCTAGGTCAGATCACAACAGCTGATTGGATTAGAAGCACTGTGAAAAATGCTGGTCCCTTGGGCTAGTCCCCAGTGGTGTGAGCTTGTAAATGGAGTTATCAGAATTACCTTGAAAATGCCTCGTCGAGACCATCATCCATTTCCTTTTTTAAAGAGATAAAAAGAGAGAGAAGTAGTTGCTAAGAGAATGCACAGAAGTGTATTTAGAGATCTAACTCCGTACTTGAGCATGGCAGACAAAATATAATATATATATTGACTTCTGAGTGCCTAAAGCAACACTTCTACCAGCAATTTGCCTCCTTCAGCAGGTTTTATCTCACTCTCCATACAAGTCACAGGATAAGAGATGTAACTCTGGGTTGTCCAGGCTTGCTCAGAGCAGGTCCCAGAGCTCAGGTTGGGGATTCTGTGCTCTCCTCACATCCCAGAGACAGGGGAGAGGGATGGCCTTTTTCCACCATATCCAAACCAGGCTAATTCTGTCCACAGGCTGGATCTGGCCCATCAGCTGGAGTAGATTCCCCTCTAGGGTCAGCTGGGTCCCTCTGAAGAAGCCAATGCCACAAGCTCCCTGCTTGAAAATTGCCACCTTGTTCTAAGATGAAAGCTGGTTCCAAAGCATCCGCGCGCCAAGCCCTCCACCACTCCTCGCCTGCTCTTTCATCAACGCAAAGCAGAAGATGCTGTTTTGACTGAAAGCATTTGTTTGCTCTTTATGCAGAAACACATTTTGGGCAGACCTGATACTGGGTGGCAAACAGCTACCTAGGACTGAGCAAAGCGAACCACAGCCCTCAGCTCTTCCAGCTCCTGCCACATGACTGGCATATGCTGTAGGTTTTGCTGTAGGCACATGCTAGCAGGATTGACCTAGACAGATCCCAGCGAGATGTTCTGGGCATTCACTGGGGCTTTTCTGGTTCAGGAACCTGGAAAGCAACAATTTACCAGCAAAGGGCTGGACCGGCATTGCCTGAGAGCAACCCTGGTATCCTTCTCTAATCTGTTCTTTTAAGGGTTCCCAGGAAAAGCATTTGAGTTGCTCAGGGGAGAAAGGTTTCCCATGCAGAAAGACAGCCCTTTGAAAGGGCTTTGCTATGGACAGCCTTGACAATTCCAGAAATTGAGATACATTTGCAGATCTGATGTAATATGCAAAGTATGAAAACTCTGCAAGAAGGGAGGGTTTAGAGACTGCTGGTAAACCTCTAGGATTTTATATGACTGTGAATTGATTTTCAGGTTTAACCTGAAATGCCTCAGACCTGGCAGACACAAGAAACAAGCTTCAAACAAAGGCCTTTATCATTCAATTCTCCCAAATTATAACAGGCAGCATGTTTCCAGACAGGAAACATGGTGGGAACAAGGTCAGAGGTTGGGGGGTAGGTTCAAAGATCAGCCCCAGCCCTACTGGTGAGGGAACACTCGGGTGTGCAAGAAGCTCCCCTATGGATGCACACCCAGAAACATCATCTGGGTTATTTTTCTACTGCTGGTCTGTGAAACAGTTAAGCCAGATCATGGGATATATTAGAGAAGCCATACATGCTCAGATAAGAAAGACAGAGCCACAAATGAGAACAAGGGAAAACTAAGAGTAATAACAAACGTAAACATAACCTGTTTTTAGTGAACAGTAAACAAAGGCCATTAACATAATGATTTTTTCCCCTGAATTAGGTGGTCTCTCAATTTAGTGACAAACCATAGAGAAATGCTGTTACTGAATAAATAATATTCAATAATCTGACAGCAGCATTTTTCAGAGTGGCTTGCAATTGCTTTAATTTATTTACTGGTCCTAAAAAGGACAGTAGGTACTCAAATAATTTCTAGTAGGACATGAAAACCCAGCTCACTTGGGCATGTCTGAAACCCTGAATGGCTCAGCTGCCCGAGAGCTCCCAGGAGGTCTGCACCAGGGGAAAGGGGACCCGGAGCACGTGAAATGGAGGCAGCAGCCATCCCTGTCAGCTTGACAGATGTTATGGTGCCCTGGGCACTTACCCACATCATGTTGTTATTTACAGAGGAGCTGGGCCCAAACATGCTGTTATCTAAATGTGCAGAGTTTGCACTGCCACTCAGGGTCAGTTTGGCAGGATCTTCTAAATCCAGCAAGTTTGCTGTGACTGCTGCTGTGAACAAAGAAGAGAGGGAATGAAGCAGGGGAGGGGGAGGAAAAAAAAAAAAAAAAAAAAAAAAAAAAAAACACACACAGATGACAAAATAAACCTGTTTTGCAACAATTTCTTTCCCTTCAGGGGAACGTTAGGGGGTAGCACTGAATTCCTTCACCATGGCCACGACTTTCAGTATGGAGAAGCTACGTGCACACTGTCTGAGGCTGTGGTTTCTATCCCAGTAATTCAAGACACTCAGGCACCTCACCAGGGATGCAGGGGAGGATCAGACAGATTGTCCCTCCATCAGCCATCGAACGAGGCTCCTGGGTACGTACTTACATTCAGAAGGACTCAGGATCAGTCCTGGGCAAAGCTGAGACATCCCACCCCAGGGCTTCATAGCCCATGGGATGGGAACAGCAACCACAGAGTGGGAACAGACTGGGCGATATCCTCAGCTCAGTTCAGCATCTCACAAGGATGCACCTTTATTTTATAGCAATGAGGGAAAATCCTGCATTGCCAAGGAACAGTTTATAGACTAGGGGCTGCCAGTACACCACAGGAAAGCCTTAAATCTTCCCCAGCACACTGTGATATGTGCAGATGCAGAAATGCTCCAACTACAAATCATCAGCCTGTGGCCAGGCAGACAACAGGGCCTATTTCTACACCAGCTGCAGCCTTGGATCTCATTTGTTCTATTCTGCCACCACTTGTGACAGATTCATCCAGTCATCCTGGGCCTTCACATGAAAGAATGAGATATGCCAGTCTGGAAGTAAGCCCAGTTTAATGCTATTTTCCTCTGTGCCAAATCCTCTTATCTCTGTGGCCAGCATGGAAGGGAGATTAGCCTTCTGTCCCATTTCTCCCTGGCTATGCATTTAGTGTTCCAGAGGACCCATGGCCAGACAATGAATTATGAGGGCTTTTACCCTTTAATTTTTATTTTCACACAGCCAACAGGATAGCAAGTCTTTTGGGTCCAACACAAACTTGGGATGTAGAGATCCATGCTAAGCTCCTAAGGGCATTACAGCCAATTTGATTGGATGGAAGTAAATAGATTTGGGGAGACAGCAGCTGTGTACAGGGGGGTGCAAGAGATATTTAACAAGAAGATGGAAGGATCTAGAAGGCAGCCACCACACTGCAGGCACTCTACCAAGGGCAACATCTCAAAAAGTGTCTGCTCCTTGCTGATCATCGAAGCCCTCCCAGGAAACAATAGGCAGCAGCCTGATGCCCCCATCCCCAAGACTGAAGCAAATTTCTGCTGCTGGTGACTTACGTGTGTCAGGGCAAGCATGGGCATCCAAGTTTGGGCTGCTTGACCCTTCTCCTTCCAAGATGGACCTTTCCCGCTTTTCCTTCTCTGAAAAAGAAGGAGACCTATGGGGTAATGCCCGCAGAGCATTACCCCATAAAGCCTTTTGCAAGGAGGGCCAGCAGGGACAGTTACAACAGGTCACCAGGTCTCCTCTGCCCAAAGCAGCCCAGGCTCTGCATGTGTTTTATAATCTTCTGGAAGGTAAAAGCAAAAATATTGACAGGAGCAGGGCTCCTGAGATACCACAGATAAACACTAGGTCCTCCAAACTTACTTGCAAAAAAGGAGTGCAGCTAAAATTCAGCCTGATCGACAAGGCTGTCTAGTGAAACCTGGAAGATTACTTAAATCATGCCAGGGGATGGACCAACCTTAACAGCACCCTGGAAAGTTTGAGGGCAAGAGGAAAAGAAAAGACACTTGAAAGCCAGAAAAACACAGAGTCATCCCTTGAACTTTTGGGTCCAACTCAAATGCAAAATCAAACTAGGATGTGGGGATCCACATTAAGAGCATAAGGACACTACAGCCAATTTGGCAAAAGTAAATAGATTTGGAGGGACAGCAGGTGCGTGGAAGAGTAGAAGTACATGTAAAGAACAGAGAAAGGAATAACACTCACCTTCCTTGGAGGCTTGCCAGAACTCAAACGCTATTTTGAACGCCTGAGCTACAGTGAGGGTGACTGCCTGGGCCTGGAAAGACAGTGGTTAGGCAGCACATTAATAGATGGGTCATCACATAGACTTAAGTCATTTGGAGGTTCTGCCTTGCAGGTTCACGTCAACATGGATCCAACCAGTCCTCCGCTCCGTGCACTCCTGCACTGCCTGGCTATGGAGAGGTAACCAAATATTGATGGAAACAGGGACTTGTTCCATGTAGAACACAGAGCACACTTTAGCTGCAACAGGAAGATGGAGGAGGCAGAGAAAGAGCCATCAGAGGCATTATGCTGACAAGTAGAGAGAAGAGCCACTCCCAACCACAGGGTGCACAGCTCTTCACGCACCCCACATCTAAACACAATCTCAACATGTGCAACTGCTGCACGGCCCCATACTTGTCCCCATGGCTCCCCTAAGGCTGTGGCTCCTTGCTCAGGGACTGTGCTGTGCAGTATCTGCCACAGAGCATCATGCTCAGAATGACCAACCCTGCATAGGAACTCAGCACCTGGTCAGAGCCCAAGTAGCCTGGACCACACCACTGTCACTGTTGTCACACAACAGCCAGGGAGAGAAGTACAGGGCTGTGTTTTGCTACCCTCTCCAGCACCCAGCAAGACCACATGCCTGAGGATGCTCTAAGAGCAGCAGACAACCGGGCAAAATGTGGCAAGTTCCCAGCTCTCCTGGACAGGGAGTAATGTGGGAGGTGAGACGTGAGAGACCCACAGAGTCTTCCCCTTCTTCCCCCTGAGCTAGGCTGGGTCCCATGGGTTTAAACTAATACTTTGGGTTTGTTTTGCAACAGCCTCGAGCTGGACATACACAGACAGACAGGGCTGCAGCAGGACACCTTCACTTCAGTCTCTTCATTCCTCCCCCAGCCAAGAGTTTAAGTGGTATTAAGAAGAAAAAACAAACAAACCAAAAAACACACCTTAAAGAACACAAGTTCCTTAAGATGTATAAATAGCAACATAAATGCCAGTTTCATTAGGAGAAGGCAGAGCTCACTGGCAGTTTAGAGTGCAAGGAGGTAAGTAATACACCAAGGCTGGCACACTGTAGGAGCCCTGAGGTTTGTTTTATGAAGCTGCAAGCTAAACAAACCCAGATCCTGGAGCACATAACCTACAGCCCTTTGCAGTTTGCAGGATGGGGACATAGGGGAAAGTGGTGAAGGAGAACACACTTCTCCCAAAAGCCATGCACTCCTGCATGGGAAAAAGAGAGGAGACTGCAACAAAGCAATTAAGCCTTGCAAAGCATGAGAGCTTATTTGAATGTCAGAGCTATTTACATCTTTGATGGAAGTGGAAACATTTTATGGTTAAAAACTTAAATATGGTAATTAAGTACAAAAAAACCCTCACAGCTGTTTACAATTTTAAGCTTGATTCAGATTTGACAGCTTAAAGACACAGCCACTGTTGAGAATTACTCATGAACTAAAAATATAGACTAATTATATGCCTGTTGACTGGTAGCTATGCATACATTCAGGGACCCTGCCCTGGGACAGGGGCAGTCCCTGATCTAGGAGCAGGGCACCACCTTACCAGCATGACATTCATGCATTTTATAGACAAAGAAAAATATTTCCAGTGTTTGCCACAAAAGGTATTGGAGAACTTCATTTGGAGGGAGAGGTACTGTGCTGATGTATAATGAGATAATTCATTTACCAATGGAGAGATTTAAATTTTAATTTGCAGAGCAAGGCTTATCTTCACCATGCAAGGATGGGAATGCATACCACAGGAGACACAACTTGTAGCTTCCATTATTCTCTCCACAGATTAAAAAAAAAAAAAAAAAAAGGAAAAAATGGAAAAGAACTGGGAGAAGTAAAGAATATTATCAGACCTGCAGTCACTGTGCTCCAGGCATGAGCAGCAGTGCCAACCTGCCGGAGACAGGGATGCTCACAAGAACCCAGAAATTACCATTGTGGGATGCACGAAAGGGAACAGCTCCTGCAGCCTCCTGGGATATTGCTTCCTGGCTTGGAAAGGAGGGAAACAGATCCAGGATATCCAGCTCTCTGCTCAGACCCCCAACAGACACAGCATGTCTCTCCAGAGGAAGGATTTCTGGGGGCAGAAGGATCTGACCTGTCCTTTTCTTCTACAACCCTTCCTGCCATTTGCTGTCAGATCCAGATGATGCTCTACTTGAGAGCCCCAAGGGCTTTCCCATGACACCATGTGGAGCCACTGCCCAGCGATCCGCTTCTCTCCCCTTCCAACTTCTAAAATGTTGTATTCCTGCCCATCCTGACCATCTGGGAGCCTTCCCTCTGAGATGCCCTGAATCAGCAGGAAAAATCCCACAAGGAGGTTCAAAGCAAAAACCAGAGACTGGTTTACATATGCAGGTCTCTGCTTCAAGCCCTAAATCCTGGCGCAGTGGGGTCTTATACACTGCATGTCCTGACACCTCTTTCTGGGAGAACATAGTTCTGTCTGCAAAGATGTCAGTAAAAAATGGACAGGGAGCTTCAATAGAGAAAAGCCAACAAGATAGTAAGCCCAGGATCACTGGCTAAAGGCCTCCCATCAGCAAGGCAACCCCCCGGCACCTCGCTATCACCATCCTCCCTGGAGGCATCCTCACTTCTCCAAGCCTCTCAAGCCCACGATGTAGCAAGGCTCCTGCAGTCCTGGGAAGCAGCTGCTGAGCAGGAAAAGGAGTCCCAGCTCCCAGGATTGCAGCAAGGCAGGAGGATTTCAGGTGCTCATCCAGGGCCAGCTGCTCTCACCCCAGTCTCAGACCTTGGGGGCAGAAAGGCTTTTCTTTTCCTGTCCATGTGAGACAACTGGCTGAATCCAGCCAGTTACACCTCCTTCCTTGTGCATGCTCCATGGCAGTGGTGGGTCCCTCTGGAGAGTGATCACCTGCCACTGGGCAGCAATTAACTGCCTGTAGACAGGTTAGAGCACCACATCAGGACCATGGAGCGACTGGGCAGGTACTCTCCCACAGCCTTTAGATGGGAAAGGACTCCCCTCGCTATAACTAAGGGCAAAACTGTTATCTCATCGCAGCACTCGTGCAGCCCCTCTCTGCTTTCTCCTCCTACAGCCACATCCCCATTTCTTCCTCTGGACTAACCATTTTCCGTTTGGTACAGAGGAAGGCATGGCACTCCAGGTTCTCATTGAGCTGGTTCTGGGCAATGTAGGCAAACACTTTATCGTGGATCTTGTCTGCCGTGCAGTAGGATATCCTGAAAGACAGAACGAAACGTCTTGTCTGGGGCACTGCACGCACAGACCAACCAACCCCTCATCAAACCTGCCAAACTCCTGCACCATGTCTTCAAGCATCAGGGCCAAGCAGCAAAGGCAGAGAGAATGCAGGAGCACTACCCAGCTTCAATACAGAGCCCAGCACAGAGGACGTAATGCTGCTGGTTTGAGCGCAAGAGAAACTCAGTGCAGCTGCTGGCCCCTCTGTAGCCAGGCACAGCACAGCTCAGCATGAACCATGTGCATCACACAGAGGCAGAGAAAAGAGGAAACATTTCACCTTGTGGGAAAAGGACAGGTTCTAGAAGGCAAGAAAGTACTGCAGTGTGGCAGTCTGGGACTACGTCTAATGCTCTGCCTCAGAGAGACTCTGGAAGATCTTCCTTGGAGTACAAGGTTACAAGAGCAGACAGGAAGACTTTTTCCTCAGCCTATGAATTAGTCTTGAGGTTCCCCTGTGCTTTCTCAAACCAGGGAAGGAAACCGATGCAGAAGCACCAAAGAAAAGCTGTGAAAGGCTGAAGTTTGGGCTCTGAGATCTGCAGCAGCAGATGCATAGGATGCTCTGAGAGCCCTGACATGAGAACACAGGATGCAGAGAAGGAAGCTCAGCCTCCCTTGAGGGAGAATCCCTGGAACAGCTGCATCTCTTCCAGTCTGCAGGCAAGGGTTATGCTGGAATACAAGGCTCTGGAAGAGCAACAGGCTCTCCGCCCAGGGACCTTCTGGGCCAGGAGCTGCAGGACCAAGCATCTCATCTAAAGGCAGCACTGGCTGGAGCTGCCCTGGACTTTAGTGCTAGGCAGTAGGCACAAGCAGCAACTCTTCCCTGGGCATACAACAGATCAAACAGGTGGTACACAACAAGAAAGCTCAAGGAAAAAGTGGGACACTTTGGTGGAAGTTTTCCTGTCGCCTGGCATTGCCCATTCAGCTCATGCTCTTGCTGCCCCAGAGGCTTTGCGGGGAAGGGACTGGAAAGTCCCAGTTCCCAGGAGATGCTGAAACTTAAAAAGCATCATTCAAAATTTATTTACACTGCATTAGGTTCTCACTGCATGTGAGGATGCTTCTGCTCAACAGCCTGTGTTTAGTCTTACAGAGCTGAGCTGTGCTCTGGATTAAAAAGGCACTTGGAAGTCTACTCCTTTCTCCCATTTGTCCCCATAGCAGCATTTCTCGTCTTTTAATAACCATGACAAAGCTGCAAAAGATCTCCTACACAGATATGTGGCTGTTTTCCTGCAACCTCCAGTGTTCAGATTGATATACGATGGGCATTAATTTGCAGGGAAAGGGCAATTCACACCCACCTCTGAAGTGAGGTGGTTTTATAACTGCAAGACCTCTTGCAGCAGCACGCCAGTGACAACAGTGACATTTTAGTCACAGTCACCCTGTCCTGCTGCCTGACTGAGCACCCGACCTGGGGCAAGAGCTCAGAGGTGGCATCTCCCTGGTAGGCAAAAATGCCAAACAGAAGACAGTTGTTAGAGAAACTCCCTGGAAACAGTACTGGCGGAGCATGCTTAGAGAGTGAGGGAATAATCCCCATGTGCTCAGACCCCAGCTTTCACCCCTTATCACCAGCATCTCTGGGGAGCAGCATCAGTTCCCACATAACAGCCTATTTAAGCTGAACCAAGGTGATACTTGTATAAAAGCACTGATGGGGAGGGACAGCTTTACTGCTGGCCATTAAAGTGTCTGGACAGAATTTACGGTAGCTTCTAAACACCCAAGGCCCATGGCTCAGCTCACATAAGATTTTACACCAGCATAGCGATACCAATTTTGGTGTGATCACGCTCACAGCCGCTTCACCCAGCTCTGCTCTTTAAGCAGTGTTTTTTATCTCCGAGGGAGGTGGCTGCACGTTTAGCTCAGTTTAAACTGGAGAAAAGCAAGTAGGTTAGTAGTCCTGCTAGAGAGAGTGCCCCAACCTAGCGCTACCCATCCCGTGTATAGCAAAGGGCTATAATGTGGCAGGTGAAGGACAGAAAGTGGAGTGTATGAAGGGTGAAAGGAGAAGGGACAGAAGTGATGGAAAGGGACAGATCTGAGCTTAGCTGTGCTCCTCCTGGCCTGTATCTGCCTCAAACTGGATACTCTTTGAAAATACACTTAAAAAATCCAGGAGTGGATATGGGATAATCCAGCCTCACCATCCCCTCCCACACTGGTATTAGTTCTCAACAGCTGCCTAAGCCCTGCTCTTTGTCAAAGCAATGTAAACACATCAGAAGCAAAGAGCATGGGGCACAGCAGCCAGCAAGGGTGGGGGACAGCCCCAGCTCCAGCACTCACATCCTTGTCTGTTCAGCAATGCTCTGACCACCCTCCACATCCATCTCCTGCCTTTACCCGCTTCAGCATTTCTTCAGCAAAGCTTCATGTGGCCATGGGGCACTTGGCTGCAGATCAGCAGTGCACTCACACGAAATGTCTAGGCTCATTATGTCTTTCATTACCCCACCACTGGACACACTTATTGCATGACACGTATACTTCCCTTAAGTATAGGGATCACACTCCTCCCACTGTTGCTTTGCTTTAAGACACGATGGTCAGAGATACGTCCGTTCAGGCCTGGGTGGACGTCAGAGCTGGCCACCCAGGACGGGGGACTCAGATGCCAACACAGAATGATCGTCTCATCACCCTGGGCACAGTCAGGTGAGGAGGGCTCAGGGCACACATATGCTGCAGTGTGTCCCACAACGCACCTGTATATGGAGATGTTCTCGATCAGCTCATTAGTTCCACTGTCATTTAACACAATCCCTCTGGGTGAGACCTTCAGAGTAACTTTCTGCAGTTTCTTTCCGCTTGCTTTTGCCTTTGGAAGGAAAAGAGAGAGGGGAAAGTTGCAGGCTTTTAGCACAGACATATCCAAGGCTATATGAGCACAGCACATCAGTCACTCTAGATATGCAATAGGCTACCTAATAGACATACTAATAGCAGTAATTAGTATTAGAGACTGAATTTACTACCAGGTGTGTTAAGGCACTTGTTAAAACATTACGTTCCCTTAAGGAGCGATTTACACTGGCATTAGTGAGACAAGGATGTGCACCCTCCACCCCATACAGTGCAGAGGTATGAGTCTAGCACCTCCATCACAAGGATGTCACCACAACCATCAGCACAAAGTCGACCATCGACACGAAGTCGTGGCTGGTCTGGCCAAGCTATGCAAAGCTGTGAATGCTTGATGGCAACCCAGTAAGTTTTCCTTTTAGGGCCAGCTCCAGAGCAGTGGGGGGCACCAATGCAAATTCAGGGAGCCATGAAAGCACAAGCCCTCAAGGGAGCTGTGCTGGGAGCAGGACAGCCCTGCAGAATGAGGGATGCCAAGCAGCCAGCTCTGAGTTGCACTGATAAATCCTGCTCAAGCAGCAAGACATCCCCTGTGCCAAGGTCAGACTGTGGCTTAAAAAGTAATGAGACTTAAGGTGCCACTTCCTCTTATTTACTAGTCTTGCGCTTTCATGCTTTAGGTTACATTCAGCTAACTGCCCGGCTTCTCTCCAAAAAGTTACACAGCTAGCTAGTTGCAGACTGCAGATCTGGATCCCTGGGGAGCTCACTGGAGCAGTGTCCAAATCAGCTAACAGTCAGTCCTGCCCCTCCAGGAATGGTCTCATCCTGGGGCATTTACTTAAAGGCTCCATTCTCAGTCACTCAGAGCAGACATAAAGGGCTCCGCCAGCCGCTCCCCTTTCATGCGAGTGCTCCCCTTCCTTCTAGCTCCGCACATGTCAGGAAAACATCCATCATTACCTAGCACAGTTCGCAACCCCATTGCATTTTATGGTAGTTAACAATACAATTGAGTATTTGCCTCATTCAGTTTTATAAGGGCTTAAAGAAGCATTAATTTTACATGGAAAGCCTGGTGAGCAGGGGCTCTGGGGAGCCTCTGTGTTAGAGAATGGCTGAAAATTGGTCCCTCTTTGCATCAGAGGTTAGAGCAGGACAGGTAGCTGCATTGGCTAGGAATTGGAGCAAACCATCCTGCTCCCTCCTACTCTTAACTCTCCAAATACTGGGCAAGAAAATTCAGAAATGCATGCCAGGGCACAGGCTAAGGGCTTGGTCATGAACTCAAAGCACGTCCCTGTCTTCCATGGGGAGAGACTGCCATGGGGGAGGCTGATTTCAGCAGGTCAGAGCTTTCTTCCACACCCAGGGCCACCCAAGCTTATCAAGCAGAGCCAGAACCCAGACATGCAACAGCAGCTTACTTCAGCATAACCCTTCTGCAGGCTAGTGTGGCCCCAAAGGCTTCCCAGTGCCTCTCTGCATTTCTACCCACACCGCTGGATGCTGCAGAGGAGCCCTGCTCACCTCTGTAAGGGCCGAGCCTGCAACTCTGATGGCCACCACAGCCCGCAGAAAGAGAGCTTTGCCTCTGTACTCCCAGCTTTTAAAATCATCCCTGGTGCCAGAAGGTGACATGAGTCTGCTCTGCAAATGCTCCAGGGCTCGCTTCCCAGCACAGATACTCACAGTTGCAACGATCCTTTTGACAGCAGCTGCAGAGAGCTCCTCACCCTTCGGCTGCTCCACCAGCGTCATGCCCAGGTACTTGAGGCTGAAGAGCACTCCCTCCAGCAGCGTCTCTCGGGTATCGGTCCAGTTCTCTGGGAGCTCTAGGGAGGCAACAGAAAGGCTCTTGGAATCCCAAACACACAAGGGAAGTTTGCTAGGAGGGTACAGCATTTCACCAGCTGGCTTCTGCTGTGCCAGGTGGGGACCCCTGTGTCCACGTGGGTAGGAGCGCATGCTACGTGTGCTGAGCAACCAGACAACCCTGCCACGATGGATTTCACAAGGTGCTGGTGGAAGGTGGTGGAACACAAAGCTGGCTGTCAGAGGAGGTGACAGCATGCTTCAGTTGCATGCAACAGCAGCTGAGAGGTGTTCACGCAGTGGACATTACCGTCAGCCCCCACAGCTTTCTAAGGCAGCAAGAGCAACCCCCTCATTTTTTTTTTTTTTTTTTTTTTCCCAGGAAGACAAGCCTTCACAAGTCACAGCATCTGTCAATGATCCTTTCAGATCCATCAGCTCTTCAGTTTAATAGGGGGCACTCAAGCTCACACCAAAAACAAAGGACTCCTCAGCATCAGGCCCAGCCAGGGGAGGGCTCAGTGCCTACCCTGAGCACCACAACATCCTTACCCTACACTAACCATCATCTACCTATAGAAGTTAAGTCAGGAATTGCCACTATCTAAGCCTACGTGCATCTGCAGAGATCCAGATGTTGTGCCACGGCTTGCTAAATCTGTTACCAACAGCACAGAGAAGCCCATCACGCAGGTGAAGCTTCACACAGGTGAGGTCTCTGCTCTGGAGGCTGCTGGGGGGCCATCAACCTCTTCCCTTGCGTGAGAGGTGCGGAGTGGGAAAGAGGGTCCTAAAAAGGGAGATAAATTTGGAATAACACTGGAAGTCAGGCAGGCTGGAAGATACATATGTGCATTTCCAAGTATGACTATTCCTCCTTTTCCTGAAAAGGCGTGGGAAACTGCAGTAGATTTTTTAGACTGAAATTGCACCACAGGATTTAACCTCTGACTTCCAGTTCCTGACACAGAGCTTGCAACCCAGGATCTGCAGCTTCCATATTTAAGGAATCTTGCTTTGAGCAGGAGGTAACTATACCAAGGTGCATGTGATACGCTGGCTGTGGGCTGCAGCATGCAAACCAAAGCCCTCCCGTAATCATGGAATATCCTGAATTGGAAGGAACCCACAAGGATCATCAAGTCCAACTCATGGCAGTGCAGCACCAGAGGCTGGGGCATGCCATGGTGCTCAGGTAGCACCCTATGGCCAAGAACATGCCTCGGCAGTGCCATTCCTCCAGAAAGACAATGTGGTTTGTGTGTTCCTACAGTGTATACACACAAGGGGGGGCAGGGCAGAAGGGTAGAGTGCCTTATGCTGAGCACAGGCAGTCTGCGTGCCTCTGCAGTGCATGCATGCAGAGGGAGACAGCCTCTTACATACCAGAACAGACAGGCTCAAGACTTGCCCTCACTGCAGCGGGCGAGTGAGGGGGAAGAGGCCAGGCTCTTACCTCTGCAGGTAATGCTGCAGCCGAGGTGCCCTACAGCCCTGGGAGCAACGTGGCTCCTGGAGAGAAGTTTATGCTGGCTGCAGACAAAACATGCCCCTGAAAGCTTTGCTGCCCTGTATTCAGCCCAAGCTTTGGCTACCTCCAAGCAGCAGGGCCAAACTCAGCAACCTTCTGCAAATCCACAGCCACTTTGGAGAGCAGGGGCAAGGCTGCAGCATGGGGGGACACGCCACTTGAGGAACCCAAGGCATGCAGCCTTGTGGCAAGGCAAGATAGCAGATAAGCCATAAACCCAGCACCGCTCCCGGCAGGGGTGTCAAGAAGAACCCACCTGAAACCTACCAGCAGGTCCCAAGGGGCTGCCTGCAGTGCGGGGGAAAAAAAAAATAAAATAAAAAAAAAAATCACCTGGCAAGAGCTTCTGAGCCTGAGCCCCCACTTGGGCGAGGAGTGTGCTGCACGGAGGGAGCCATGCAGCTGTGCAGCCATAGCTGGTCCTGCTGAGAGGAGAGGGTCCTGGCTGCAGGCTGAGCCAGACACCTGGCAAGAGGAGCTGCTCCACTCCAGGAGCCAAGATGAGAAAACAGCTTTTCTTCACTTGGCCAGCACGAGACTCAGAGCAACGCTTGCTGGTGAGCACACACACAAAATCCACCCAGAGCTCCGAGGACACATGGGATGCTGCGTTCACCTTGTACCTTGTCTGGAAACAGATGGTGCCAGCGAAGAGCCTGGTTTCTTCAAAAGCCAAGAGTGTTGCTGCTGCCCTCTCACCCTCAGCACCCAAAGCTGGGCAAGCATGTTGGGAGGGAGGTTTGCACACAATGGCAAGGCAGCCGCCTGCTCCCGCTCCTTCAGCTGGTCATGGTGCATGACCCATGTTCCCATCACACTCTGCCCTTGAATTCTTCCAAGGCAGCACAGATAAGAGAAGCAAGCACCATCACCCCTTGACCTCACCTCCCTGACTTCTGCTCTGTAGCATTGTAATACAGCTCCTCCTTGCTCCCTGCATGGAGGCGGAGGGGCAGATTCAGCAAATCCAGCCCAGCACATCCCTTGCCTCCCACGGCCCCTCTGCAGGAAATTCCAGCTAGTGCACTGTTCCATTCTCTCTGCTCTGAACAGTGTCGCCCCAGCAAGGATTTCAGCCATCTCCAACATGTTTTTTGTCCCAGGCATGCTCTGTGCTTTGACTGCTGACAAAGTTCTCAGTAGATGAAGATAAAACCTTCCCTGCCCTTCCTCCTGTCACTACCTCGGCTCCACAGGCGGGCAGGACTGCTCTCTTGGCATCAGCCAGCCATGTCTCAACTTCAGATACCATGCATGAGCCATGCCCGAGAGATTAAGGACAGCCACCCAGGCTCCCTGGCATTTTGCAACACCAGCCATCACATTCATCTTCTGGACAGGGCTCCAGGTGCACAGCCTCTCTCCTGACACAAACTCCACCAACAAGTGGGACCTCACCACACTGCACTCTGAGTAGGGCAGCAGGGGACTCGCGGAGGACAGGGACCCAGTGAGTGCTCTGGGGCAATGCCTAGGCGTCACTGGCTGCCAGCTGCAGGAAGGCCCCAGGCACCTGCTCCTCACGCTGAGCTGAGACAGAAACCCGGGTGGTTTTGGTGCAGCCACTGAAGGGCTTTTAGAAAGAAAGAAGCTGACGAGGGCACCAAGGAGCAAGCATCAACAATCTCCAAGCCAGGATTTTTTCCCTCCTTTGGTTCCCACTACTGGACAGAGCTTTGCTCCCAGGTAAAAGCCCAGGAGGGCCTCTGCTCCATTTGGCCCCTTTGCTGCCAGCACCCCTGCTCTGGCACTGCTTGCAGTGAGTGGTAACAGCCTGGGGAAGAACCTCCAAGCACGCCACCGGAGGTGAGAAGTGCAGAAACCACAGGGCTGTACAGACAACAAGCCGTCAGGCTTAAAGTGTGTAAACAGGCAGCAAGGTAGGGAGTGTGGCAGGGACACATGCACTCTCCTTCACGTGCCCTGCTCAGTACCATTTCCCACCACTTTCTCCACCTTCCAGTTAATGCAAGCAAAACGCACCCAGGTTTGCCTTTACTGAAGCAGAGCCCTGAGGCCGGCACACCTGGCACAGGCAACGTGGCCTCGCATGCAGGAGGCATCCATCCAGTCATGCAGCTCCACTGGGCAGGCAGCAATGCTCCTGCCCATGGCAGGCTGGTTTGCAAGGTCAGCTCTCTGCAGGCTCAGAGAGGTCTGTAGCCCGAATTCAAGGGCTGCCACGCTTTCCAGTTAGCGAGCAGCATCTATGCCCCACTAGACCGCTCTGGGTAGCACCTCAACAAGCCCCAGCACAGCACCAGGCATTGGCAGCCGTGGGGCTGCCAGTCCCCCCCAAAGCACCGTCAAGCTGCAGTTCCACCTCCTGCAGCTACCGGCCCCTTACAAAACGGGGCAAGAATCCAGAGTAAACCCCGTCAGGAGGTCAGTAAAATGGGGAAGCTCGATCCTGCCTGTGGACAGCACGGGCTCCGGGCACGGCCGGTACCTTCCCACATCGCTCCTGCGATGCTTTCACACGCTGCCAGGGCGCACGCAATTCCCTGTGGCCCCTCACCAACTTCGCTGACGTTCGGAGCGCCCTAACGCCATCCGAGCGGAGCAAGGGGCGGCCCGGGCTCGTCTCCACCGGCCGCGGCAGGAAAACGTTTGGCAGGAGCCGAGCGGCCGCTCGCCCCAGCGCAGGCCCGGGGCGGCAGACGTCGGCAGCGGGGCGACACCGCGGCCGGAGCCCCCCCAGCTCACGCTCCTG
>CM021787.1:6614486-6646117 GCA_011076525.1 Nettapus auritus | reverse complement strand
ATTTCCTTTGAAAAAGCTTTCATCCTATTCTCATCCCCCTAAAGCAAGCCCCTAGCAGATTATCCATTCCCCCCTCATCTCACATCCTTTGCTGCTGTGAGCAGCCTTTCTCTGCATTAGAGCAGGTGTGGATTAGGAAATTTATAGCACAGATGCAAAGGGAGTTTATTTGAACTCTGTGAACAGCCACAATGACCTGATGTAATCTTAGCATTAAGCTCAATTTAACGTATTCTTAATTATAGCATTTTTTCAGGCTTTCCTTCAGAAAATTGTGTTCCCATTTGTCTCTACCCAGCAGTACTGTCTGTGTCGTCTCTCCTGGCACATTACTGCATTTAAGATGCTATTTCCAGCTGCTTCTACCCAGCCAAATTCAATACCTCCAGTGCTGTCTCATTAGAGTCAGACTTTATGTCTGACTTTATGTTTGAACACAACACTAGTGTTGCTTTATGTTCAGGTTGTACCAAAACATTAAATTCAAGGTGTAGACAGGAACAAAGCCATCAAGGCTATGTAGATGTAAAACAACATATGGACAGTGCTTTGCTGCCCTGGTTGTGCAGATTTTAAAGCTAATAATAATTCTAAACATCTCTTTTCATCTTATTTAATCTTTATAATCTCCTTACCCTCCAGTCCAGATTTTCTTTGCATGCTGAGATTGCTCCTTGCAGCTGTACATCTCTGCTAGATCTGTACATACTGCACGTTGCCTTTGGGGAGGTGTACCCAACTGTCCAGACATAGTCTTTATTAGGGATTTCTGTCCCAACAAAATGTCCTTCATCCTTGCCATGAAGAGGGGGCAGGCAGGGCTGTGACTGTTTGGAAAATGCTGGTAAATAAAAAATAAAATATTAATAATTTTTAAAAAGCATTTAGTGGTGGGCGCACGCTGAGACCAGAGACCATTTTATTCCCAGTTTTACTCTGGATGTGCTTTGTAGCTTTTGGAATGGTTAGTTCTTACAAGTACTGCTGTTTTACGCAGTTTCTAGGTTTACGTTATCAGATTAGAAGTCTTCACTTCCATGAAAAAATTTAGGTCTCTAGATTTTTGTGGTAAAAATTATGAAAATCCTAAGTTCAGAAAGCCAGATAGCAAACACAATAATATATACTTTTTATTTTCCCTTTATTTATTCATTTATTTTTCATATTTAGACTCGGGAGGAGCTGACTAGAGGTTTTTTGAGCTTTTAATAGCAATGCTGGAATCTGGTCATGTGGCTGATAAGCTTGGCTCTCGAAAGGCAGAGGGCTCAGATCTCAGCTGATCACAAAGGGAACAGCAGGCACTGACCTCTCTAAAAAGCCACCAAATCCTCTTCTGGAAAAGAGCCTTGGCTTCTGCTGGCCTCTCATCCTTTTTTTTTTTTTTTTTTTTTTTTTTTTTTTTTTTTTTTTTCTCCTTCAAATTGCAAAGCAAAATCCTTTTCTGATTTGGAAGTGTTTTGAGATCCCTGTGTGAGAGGTGCAGCACTCAGCAGGGATAATCAGCCCCCTTCTCTCACCCTCAAGCAGAGTCAGCAATTGCAGGTGGCACCAGGAACTCGGCCAACAGCAAATCTAACCATGCTACCTTGGGGAACAGCATTTACAGGGAGCAGGAGTTTGACCAAAAATGCTCTTCAACCTGGGAGACAGATCATCCTTGTACTATTTGGGAATTCAGATGGACAGTCCCTCTGACCTTTTATTCACTAAACTGTGCATGTCGGGTTTCAGACAATATACTTTCACACCAGGTATACCTGCTAAATCAGTTTAGAGTCCAGCTTCCTCTTCCTGCAGCTGCTGGTTTCCTGACCATAAGGCAGAGCTACATCCATCCGTACCCCTGAACTGCTCTCCCGAAGACTGCTTGTATCTTTACGGTCTTTCAGCTGTGCCTCAGCACCTTGTTGCTGAATGTCATTCTGCTTTCATTTGTACTAAATCAATTATTTGTACTTTGAAACCTACTAGGTACAACAAACCGGAATATGGGCATTGATATTTTCACCATAATAACTTCAAAGAAGAAAGATAACTGTTCTTGAGAAAGACAGATGATGTTAGAATAATGATCTCCATGGGGCAGGGGTTATCATGCTTATCGTGAATACCTTTGGCACAGGGCAGGGATCTCCATTCTGAGTGGCCTAAGAAAACCTGCGCCACTGCAAATGATACAGACCCACCCTGGGCCTTGTCCTCCAGCACTAAGACCAGCAGGAGCTTTACTAACCCACAAGGAAGCCAGACTGGTCCCTTTGGTTCCTTTTAGCTCTGGCACTGCACTGAGACAACAGCCAAAGTAGGCAGCAACATGGGGGAACCTCCAACACAAAAACTCAGTGACAGTATTTCATGTTTTGCACAAAGATGAAAAAACTATGACATTTCTGAGGAACACTTTTATGGTGACAATTACACAAGATGATTCAAAAATGCAAGTGACAGCAACAAGCACACCTGGCTAAAGCCGTTTTATCCCAAAAAGATATCTGTGAGTAAAATTATGAAACTTTAACACTTCTACTAATTTGTGTATTACTTCATTTTTTTTTTTAATTGAGGCATACATGCCAAATAGCATGCAACTTGAAAGAAAAAAGGTTTTTGGTGTTTGTTTGTTTTTGTTGTTTTTTTTGGGGGGGGGAGAACTTTGTCTTTTCAGAGTCCACTGCATGTTTGGAAAATCATAGTGCTGGGTTTATAATTCTGCTAGTTCTCAACACATTTTTGCTTCCCATCTCTCCACAATCCCCACCCGCAAAAAACTGAAACACTTCAGAAGTTGCCAGAGCAAACACTTTCTATCAGCGTATATTATACATTTGACTTTAAGCCTTTGTGCAATTTATGAATTTCTGTTAAAAACTCTTTAAAAACTCCTTGGCACAAAAGCTGAAAAATATTCCACTCCATTCAAACTGTCAAACACAAGGTAATGTAGAGTGTAAATCATGGTAGAATAAAATAATAATAATAAAAAACAGAACTGCAGCTTTTATTAGCCAGCTTTACAGTCTCTTGTATACAGTACATTGCACAATTCCGCCTTCACAATAACGCCTCCTGTATTAATATTGTGCCTTCCATGATGCTGTATAATCAAGGCAAGTTACAGAACACTGCTGAGTTTATATCAAAAAAAAAACAGAAGATGTAACTTTGGTTTATAATGAACATCCAATTTACCAAGTACAATTTGCAGTAGACTGTAATGAGCTTGATATATAAGCTAGATGACAGTGAAGGGGGGAAAAATAGTTTAAACTATCAAGTTTCCTCTTGAAATGTCTTTTCCCAAGGCACTGTGAACAAGACTGTGAGCAATTATCAATCACTAGAAACACCAATGGGAATATAAATATTTCACACAACAACCACCATCATATCATCTGCTATTCTCTTCCTCTTTTGCTTAAACAACACCCCTAAAATTTGTTTGGTCCTTTGAGGGGGTAACCAAATTATCTTTTGAAACATCATGTATTTTGATTTAATACGTCTATAAATCCAAGCTTTGATAGATTATTTAACCCTTTCACTGTAAAAACTAAAGGCTTTACCTCACTATTTCTCAATGAATCTGATTTGCAAATTCAACTTCATTGTTTTTAAAAAAAAAAAAAAAAGAAGAAAGGGTTCAAAATCAAGCAAAGCCCTGTATTTTTCAAGAGGAAACCATGCATGAGTACATAAGAAGGCAAAATTGGCTATTTGAAATCCAAGAATCATTTTTAATGCATTGGCCAAGGAAAATAAATTGCAAAAGTTCTGTGAGGTTTTCTAAAAATTTACAAGAAAAACTGATGGGCAGTTCTAGTCAATCCAGATGTTCTTTTTTTCTGTTTTAAATGACAACGAATACAGTCTCACACAATACAATTTCATCTTGACTGCAAGAGACACTCCTGTGTGAAGCCTTCAGCATGACAAAATTACTGGGCAAAAAGAAAATTGGCATTCATTTCTTCATGGGCTGATAAACGGAGGCATTGGGATCAAGTCCGGAAGGGCTGGTCTCCACAAATTTGGAAGAGTAATGTGGGGAAACAGGACTCAGAGTGCTGGTGGCTGCAGTGTATGTTATGCTGGGCATTACTGCCATAACTTCTGCAATCTTCTGTTTTAGGTCCTTGATTTCCTGATCTTTTTGAATGATTTGCCCTGAAACAACAAATTGCATTGCTTAGAACCAGCTGTATGTTTTTGCCCTCCACCATTTATCTAAAACACCCAGAAGACATTGAGCTTTTTGATATTATATACCAGTGAAAGCACAACTCATGTAACTGCCAGTGTGTGTTGGTGAGTTATGTTTAATTATCTCCAGTTACCACATAACAAAAGTAGACAGAGCACTTATATTAGATATTGCATTGTTTGGATTCACAGTTGCTCAATATCAAAACATTATTTCTATGGCTCAACTTTTTTTCTGTACTTTCCAGTTCATATTTTACAAGCATCTCGCAGGAGCTTATTAAATGTGTTATTTTCCTTATTTTCAAAACTGTCCTAATCTCATCATTTTTCAAAACTCCCTTTTGGGACACTCACAAAATCATTACATCAATTTATGTAACTATGTAAAGAGAAACACCAATGAAATGAGAACAAAAGACATTCTTAATCTAATAAAGTTTTCCTGCAACCAAACAAACTTCTGCAAGGAAATCAAATGGATGCTAAATCAAAAGGTTATTTAATTTTCCTTCACGGTTTGCACGGCTGAACAAAGGACAGTCTGGCCAGAGTTTTTATACTGGCTTAACGCTCCCTCTGGTGGCTGCAACGCCAGCCAAACACGGACGCCACCGTCAGCTGCTTACTCCATGGTGTGAAGTACAAGACACTGTCTTTTTTTTTTTATTTTTTTTTTTCCCCACATTTAGGTTGAATTTATTTCAAGAGTATCAACATGTTATTAAGATTCCATGCAAGGGCTTAATAGATGGCAGCTACTATTTTATCTTCTAGCTCTTTAAAAGAAGTTCTTCAGGCTTTGGAGTAGTGGTTCATAAAAATGCAGAAAAATAATCAAAAACACTATTAAAACACCATCTTGGTATTTATCAGCTTAGTTCAATAACCTGGGGAAATTAAATTAACTGGAAAGCTTGGGCTCACATTCAAAATGATCTATAAGACAAAATCCCACTGAAAGCTTTCCCGGAGTGTGGACTGCAGCCCACCCCAACATAAAAAGGCAGGATATTCTGTCACATTTTCACCATTTCAGTCTATACTACTGAGCTGAATTAAACTATCCCATATTACCTTGGGCAATCTCAAGCTGCCGTTTTGCATCTCCTAATGCAGAGAACAGATCCAACTTGATTCTTGTCTCTGCACTCAGGCTGTTCTCTAAGTGCTGTGTTTTATCCTGCATGGCTGAAAGAGCTGACATTAACACCTCCGTATCCTTCTCATTTTCCTTGTACTTCCGCAGTTCCTGTAGGAGTAATTGGGACAAATGTTATTCATAAAGACTTCACACATGAGATATACTGAGAAGTCTTTGTCTTCCTCACAGCACACCACTACTGGGCTTGGTATTAATAGTGTAAAATTAAGATGACAGTTAGTTGAGGACACTGTAATATTACCTCCAGTAACACATGACCATCACACAGGTGATTAAAGCCATATTGTACAAAGAATAATTTCAGCACAGTGAGCAAGTACCACTCATTCTGCTTCTCAACCCTCTATGATCTATATCACTGAGATCCCCCCCCCCCCCCCCGAAATCCTCTTCCCTCATCACTTCCAAGAGCCAGCTGAGAAGCTGCATGGTACTCTTGTGGAAGCACAAAGAGCTAAGCTGTGTAATATGAAAACACTTCCCACAAGGAAAATAACTAGAATGGGGACTAACCTCTTGCTAGAGAGTTAAAAGTGATACTAAACAAACACCACATTTTAAGCTATTTCGACTGTGTGATGAGAGGTATTTCTTTATCTCAGCATACTTCCCACACTGAATCTAACCGTGCTGAATATCCAAGCACCTTCACCAAAAAATCCAAGCCTGGCTAGTGATTAGGACTACATTGAGTAAGCAATGCTACTTGCCAACAATGAAATTTATCATGATGTAGACTGGATAAAAGCTCCTCACATTATAGGAAAGATGTTGTGGAAATTATATTCTCCTCAGTCTATCCAGACCATTGATTCTGAGAAAAAAAATCTAAATCATTGAAATAATTGAGTGGTATGGAAATGAGACAATTAACACTTTTTATACCCATATTCTTACAAACCCTGATGTCAGACAAGGAAGAAAAACATCTGAAGAGAGTAATACTTAAAGGTGTTGATTGCCTCTTATGGATATCCACCAGTTTCAGGGGTCTGAAAGCACTCATTGTGAGCGGATCTAAGCCCCTGGTACTTTCTTGTTACCTGAACTTTCATTTCTAGTTCCCGTATCTGATCTTCTTTCAGCTTTATGTCAATTGTTAGCTTCTTGCACTCTGTCTCCAGCTCTCGGATACGATTCCGTAAAGTTTCAGTACATTCTCCTCTGTAGGAAAAACATTAAAAGAGAAGACTGTGAAAAAAAAAAGAATGCGGCTGACAATCCTGAATTGTTTATAACATGAAAAATTACTACAAATATTGAAGGATATAAAGAGGAAGCTAACTTTGTTCTTTTCAGCAAGAGAATTTCCCTTATGGCAACAATGCAACAAGCTGCAAAGAGTTACCCAATGTTATGCCTCAAGTACTAAGCAACTGCTTGGAACACTTATGAACTATGGAGAATAGAAAAGCAGAAATAATTATTTTTAGACATCAGGAACGCTGCAGTCATCTGTACTTCTGCCATGCTTTCATCTTGAAAAGCTTTACATCTATACACCTACATTACTACTGAAACATCATTGTGCTGAGCACTGGTAGTCACTGGCTAGATTAGAATATTTTTGAGATTCGAGATAGAGACAGAATTTTCACCAAAAGGACACCGCACAAAACCTTGATTCACAGTCCCTACGTGAAATGGGATATTCCTCTTAAGAAGACTAATCCACAGGGCACAATAGCCCTCTGCTAACACAATCAACATAGAGCCAATAATTTTCATCATCCTGTAAATTTAATGGATATGAGTACTTAGACTGAACTTAACGGAAGGTGACCTCCCCATCCTCCCACTGTCTTAACACAAACAAACCTCAACAAAAATAAAGCTGCCTTTTTTTTTTTTTTTTTTTTTTTTTTTTTTAAAGTCAAATACAAACCACTCCTTTATGTACACAATGGTAAAAAATGCATCTCGGTGACAACAGCTACATTTCAGACATTTTCTGGAGCTGAGGTTGCTTCTACATTAGAACCAACTACCTTGTAGCAGCAGCAAATGCAACAGCACGTGCAGCAGTTGCTTCTTCCAACTTCTTTCTTTTCTTTTCTTCCATTAATTGTTTTTCTACAAAGGTTCTTGCCTCTTGCTCTGCCTTTAGTTTCTTCTCCAACTGGCTGATCATTTGCTTGTCTTTTTGTTTCATTTGTACAGCGTTGTGCAATCTGGAAGGTAACAGGTATGGAATTTAACAGAGGACTTCATTTACTACAAATATGTAGTCAGTCACTAGTCTCAAGTGAGTCTTGCTTTACTTGCAGGCAAGCACCTTATATTTTGTAGAGTTTTAACATAATACTTCCCCTCTAGTAAACTACAGTCATCAGCAACTAATTTACACAGATTTGCAGAAAGACGTACTTGTTCTGGAGCAGTTCATTTTCTTGCCGTAGCTGTCCAATTTCAGATCGAATTCCTCGCTCTGTGTTAGTCAAAGAACTGATCTGACTACGTAGCTCCTGTTCAATCTGCCTGCTTGCTTGCAGGTCAGCCTTTAACTTTTTAATATCTTGTTCCAACCTAAGATAGACAATTTTAGAAGACAATTTCAACTTCCCAGATACACAAAGGTGCAAGAACGTTATATAAAAATAAGCACAGAGTGAACATCATACTATCTGCCCCCCTAAACCCTTCTTACTTAAAATAAACAACTCAGAAATTATGTCTCTCTTTATTGAACAATCTTTGTTACTATACATATATAACTCTATGTATAGCTATGCACACAATTCATAACTCCCCACAGGAATTTAGCTTTTCTCCAAGCACTGCACTGCAGCATTGTAAAACATCCTATGGAACTATATTTTTCCCTCAAAGTAGAAATAAAACTGATAGGAAATTGAAACTGAGAAACTGTACATGCTGACAGATGAACAGATGAACTAATTTTACTTTTCTCAAATTGTTAGCAATAGCTGAGCTATGGAGCACACTTGTGAGTTCTCACTAAACATCTTTTCTTTCTTGAAGTACAAGATGTACACTTCAAACAAAAAGTACGTTAAGTTATCCATGATTCAGGAGTCAGCAAATTTAGTTTAAATTCCTCCTGAACAGAGCATCTGCTACACACTTACTGTAGCTTTAGAAAGTTTTGAAGACTCACGAAAGCTTATTAATTAAAATATTTCCATCCAGAATTGGTTAAATAAAGCACCGGTTTCTGAAGGGAGTCACCCAGCTCACCTTCATTTTTCCCCCCATTCTTAAAATGAGATTAGTGGTTCTTAGAATAAAAAAAAAATACATCAATCAAATCATGTTCTACAAGCACTGTCACAAACTCTTTTTGTATGCCTCTCAGTCATTCATGTGCTATCCTCATTTGCCCTGTCAGTTATCAATTTAAGTTTTTAAATGGTTATAAAGAAGAAAGATGTTTTTATTTCCTTAAGTTCCACAGACTTAATGGTAGTTGAACATTAAGAATAGTCCACAAAAGCCAGAATGAACTGCTCTTAGTGACATTCAATACTCCAGATTAAAGGTTATAGCTCTTTGTCTTCATGAGACACTTTGCTCTTTTGGGCTTCGGTGCAGGAAAATCTCAACCTAAAATGATAGTGCGCGATGTGACAGCGCAAGGCATAAGACCGTCCTGTTTGAATGAATCAAGAGGTTAAACGTGGAATCATTGAACTTTTGGAATTTCATAGAAGAGTATCTGTAACAGGCTGAAACTCAACCAAAGAGGTCTACGGGGATAAACTAACAGCAAAAAGCAGCCTATTAAGGATTGTGGTCTACAATACGTTTCTCTAAATCAAATGCCCAGACCCTACATTCTACAGCTGTACTACATTGTCCTTCTAGCTTATTTCTAGAGCAGTAAAACTAGAAAGTATAGATGAATTTCTTTTAATATAGTATAAATTGTGGTCAAAGGTATATGTAAAAAAACAAACAAAGAAAACCTTACTAGGCAAATAGTAATCGTACTAAGCAAATGAACATTTCATAATGAAGACCACAAATCACTTCAACATCTTGTACTCTGTTGTAGGAGAAAAAGAATTTGAAAACATTACCAAAGGTTCATTCATCCATTTAACCATCACACACAAGCCAAAAATGGAAAATCCATCAGCAGATGATATTAAGTACGAATTTTCACGGGGGTCTGTGTATTCAGTGTGTTAGGAGCTGGACAGTCACTGGGTGACAATGACAGTTCAATTTAAATCTTCTATTAAAGAGAGACTAAGTGTTTTGCAAAAAGCAAAATTATTGATGTTGTAGGAAGCATTAACTATTGTATATCAACAACTGATTGGTTTTAACATACATTTTCATAAATATTAACAATGGTTTATAAAAGCTATGCACATAAATCACATGCACACACTTTATATTGACAAGTATCCATAAACAATTTCAATATACAACTCTACAACAAAGTGGTAACAGTGAAAATAAGACAGCTATAAACACCATTCTGCCTATATCCACAGCTATGTCAAGCTTGCTCAAACATGATACATCTGGATTTAATACAAATATTTAGAAACCCAGAAAAAGAGGCCCTGATTAAGTAATGCCTGAATAAGTCAGGAGCTGGCACACTACAAGCTGAATTAGTGTTTTTGGTAACAGGGTATTCACAACTATTCCAGCTTAAGCCATCTGGTTCACAGCTTTTATGACGGTTTCAGTGAGGGCTCTGTACCTGCAAAGCTCACAGGACTGGTCCAGACTGTGCTGTAAAGGAAGTGGAAACCTCTAGGATCTGTAGAGTGCACACAAAGGTGAGCAGAAAGGATGCCTGCTCTCAAAAATACAATCAAATACCATAGCAGACATTTTCCTGCAATTTACAGAGCAAATGAATGTTCCTGGCTATCCAAAATGAATTAGGAAGCTAGTAACCTATCAGAATGTAAGAACCAAATGCGTCCTAGATGGCTTTTCTCATCAGGACACCAGAACTGCCAAAATTAGATACAATTTCATTTAAAAAAAAGGGCATAAAGTTATTTTCCCCTCCAAAATACGTACTTTTTGCATTCTCTGATGTTAACTGTACGGTTATCCACCTTATTAAGTCTAGTCAAACATTTTTAGCCTAAATTTCTGCTGTAAAAGAGGAGGTAAAAGCTCTTCTCTGTATATAGAGAGGTTTTCCATCATTTTCATGGAATTACAAGGAGATTAAAATAAAAACAAAACAAAACAAAACAGCCACTTCTCTGTTACCCCGTTTCTAAAATGGAAGTACTTCATCAGGGTAAACCGATACAATTTCATTTTAAAAAAAAAAAAAAACACTTTGCTGCTGCAAGCACAGATTGGTGAGAGTTTTCCTTCTTTCTCCCTGTAGTAGTCTGTATGCCTTGTTATAGTGAGAAATGACACAACAAGTGACACAAAATGACAAAATAACACTATCATTATTTCTAGTATTTCATTTTCTGCTTAAGTCTCTTATTTCTAGGCTTATTGGAAAAATATTATTTCCTATTTACAAAGGGGGGCAATTTGAGTTCTAGAAGATATTTTTCTCTGTTGCTGTACAAACTACAAGTAATTTTGAAGCACAATTGTTTTTAAAATGAAGATTTAGTTTTGGATTATTACATTGGGTTGCTTATACAACCAAAGTCAATTTCACAGAATCACAGAGTCACAGAATTTCTAGGTTGGAAGAGACCTCAAGATCATCGAGTCCAACCTCTGACCTAACACCAACAGTCCCCACTAAACCATTTCCCTAAGCTCTACATCTAAACACCTTTTAAAGACCTCCAGGGATGGTGACTCCACCACTTCCCTGGGCAGCGCGTTCCAACGTCTAACAACCCTTTCGGTAAAGAAGTTCTTCCTAAGATCCAACCTAAAATTCCCCTGGCGCAACTTAAGCCCATTCCCCCTCGTCCTGTCACCAGGCACGTGGGAGAACAGACCAACCCCCACCTCGCTACAGCCTCCTTTGAGGTACTTGTAGAGAGCGATAAGGTCACCCCTGAGCCTCCTTTTCTCCAGGCTCAACAATCCCAGCTCCCTCAGCCGCTCCTCGTAGGACTTGTTCTCCAGGCCCCTCACCAGCTTCGTAGCCCTTCTCTGGACTCGCTCGAGTACCTCGATGTCCTTCTTGTAGCGAGGGGCCCAAAACTGAACACAGTATTCGAGGTGCGGCCTCACCAGAGCCGAGTACAGGGGGACAATCACCTCCCTAGCCCTGCTGGTCACACTGCTTCTTATACAGGCCAGGATGCTGTTGGCCTTCACGGCCACCTGAGCACACTGCTGGCTCATATTCAGCCGACTATCAACCATCACTCCCAGGTCCTTCTCTGCCTGGCAGCTCTCCAACCACTCATCTCCCAGCCTGTAGCTCTGCTTGGGGTTATTGCGCCCCAGGTGGAGGACCCGGCACTTGGCCTTGTTGAACTTCATGCAGTTGACCTCAGCCCATCGGTGCAGCCTATCCAGATCCTCCTGCAGAGTCTTCCTACCCTCGAGCAGATCGACACACGCACCTAACTTGGTGTCATCTGCAAACTTACTGAGGGTGCACTTGATCCCCTCATCCAGATCATTGATGAAGATATTAAAGAGGACCGGCCCCAGCACCGAGCCCTGGGGAACGCCACTAGCGACCGGCCTCCAACTGGATTTGACTCCATTTACCACGACTCTTTGGGCCCGGCCATCCAGCCAGTTTCTAACCCAACAAAGCGTGCGCCAGTCCAAGCCAAGAGCAGCCAGTTTCCTGAGGAGAATGCTGTGGGAAACGGTGTCAAAAGCCTTGCTGAAGTCAAGGTAGACCACATCCACAGCCTTTCCCTCATCTACCCAGCGCGTCACTTTGTCATAGAAGGAGATCAGGTTTCTTTCAGTTTGTCATCACTATAAGCACAAATTTAGGATTTTCTATCTTTTAGCACCACTGCCTATCTTTACTGATCTCAGTAATGAAGAAGATCAATCAACAATCACCTGCAAGACAGCATTTTTCCAAATGCTTCTTGGAAGACTGACGGACCAACTTAGTGACAACTCAGGCTGAGTTAATACTTCCAAGTATTGAAAACTGTTTGATCAATAGCATACCCTTGCTTATGCAATTAACTCATCTCCATAATTATCACACAAATTAAAAACAATCTATATTTATATTATTTACCTAAAGTTTTAAATCACCCAGAGGGCACTTGAGAGATCTCTAAGAGACACATTTTTTTTAAATTTGTTCTCTTCTCGCCCAATCTGTTGGCATAAGCCACAGGCATCCCCTGAAGTGAACCTACTTTGAAGTTGCCGATGTGATCACATAGCACTGAGGTTCTCCTGCTGTCAGTAACAGACTACTATCAGCAGTTCCGCAGAGCATTTTTCATTACCAAAAAGACAATAATGCATAGGCAGGAAGCTGAGTTACTTAATTTTCTTCTGCTCAGAATTGTTCTAAGTAGCTGGCATTTTGAAAGGTTACTCTGATTCTGAGCAGTCCATGCACTATATTGACAATGGCCTGAAAAAGGCTTGGTAGAAGGGATCTCACAGACTTCTGCCTTACATTCCTGATGCTTTTTAATTTTCTGTTCTCCACTTTCCTCAGTCCTATCACATCACGCAGAACACTGACCATCTCCCCCAGCGTAGCTGACGGGAGAAAGCCTTCTGGTATACAAAAGCCATTTCAGGCATCAGGCATAAGGAAGAAGAAACAATCACTCTTCGGACACCAATGGTGCCACAAAAGATGGACAACGATTAACATTAGAGGAACAGAAGTTTACATTAAAATCTTCCAAGTCTGTCTCTGCAGGAACACTGAGTTTTAGGAAAGCAAAGTAAGATGTGATGGGCCATCCTTTACTTCACAAATATTTTGCTTAATTGAATTTCCAGAATGCCGTAGCTATCTCTGCAAATGATGAGTATGTAAGACAGCTTGTTTCAACATGTGCAAAAGGCAAGACCTCTATGGATACAAACACTTTTGCTGAGCTGCATAGCCAAGGTTTTTTTGGGGCAGTGGTGGGGTGTTTTGTTTTGTTTGTTTTAAGGGTGTAAATAGCTGGAGCCAGGACATGAGTATTACCATGCAATACCCAATTAAAAAACACATTGCAAGCTACAATTACAGCTTGGACTTGTTCCATACATCAGGGCCCTGAAACATGAACAAAATCTGCTGCATCTCCGAATTGACAGTGAAATGGTAACAAGAAGTCAGCTCGTTCTGCAGTTACTGATACACAATATTCAAAGGATACCAATTTTACCTATTAGCCCAATTACTGCGGTGTCCAGAAATAAGACAGAATAGTGACAGAGATGCAATGATTAAGTGCTTGACAAACAAACAGCAGATTTCAGCACTCATCAGAACCAGATATTCATTTCAATTGTAGGATCAAAAAGCCTAAGACAAAGAGATTTGAAGGCCGATTGGCAGGGACAGAGCCTACTGAATCCTTCTACTCTAGCTATCAAAATGACAATAACATAACAGTCACTGAAATATCAAGTGATAGGGATCGGTCACTTCCTCTCCAGAAAACTAAACACGTGGATAATTCAGAACACTAAAAGCTATTTCTCCTGGAATCTCAGAATGTTTCACATGAAATATTTTGTCTTAACTCATAAAAGCTAAATATTTGCTGATATTTCTGAAATATAAATACGCACTAACCATTTTCCAGGCAGAACAACAAAAAAATCCCATTTCAAATAGAAGTGAATATATATAAGCCCCTAAATTACTTAGCTGTACCCTTTCAGATATAACATGCTATATCAAATATTTAAGAGAAAGTTAGGAAGCATGCAAGACTGTCTTGTTCTAAATATATATATACAAATAAAAATAAGAACCACCCAAACAAACAAAACTAACACACACAACCGACACAATCTTCACTGTCTCAAACAACTCCTGTCAGTCCTGAGTCCCTAGCCGTTATAAGGCATTCTTTACATTTAATATTGGTTAGTTAGCTCAGGGAAATCATTAGTAAACAAAAAAGGGAAAGCAGCTTGGCTCTGACATCCTGCTGTGAGTCTGCTGGACAAGAAGTTATAAAAAGCATCTTTATTTGGAAGCTGAGCAGATCTGATTTGGAAGTCAGACACAAAGGCAGGACTTTACACTGTCCGTTTCAGAGTACAGCCTTGATGCAAAGCAAAAGTTGAATAACAGGAATGAGCAATACCACTGGAAGTGGATAGGATATCATAGGATAGCAACACCTCATCGACTGACAAGCTAAAAAAAACAAACAAAAAAAAACAACAAAAAAAAACACATGAATTTAAAATTCAGTGTGAGGAGTAATACAAAGGACCACACATCACAGAAACAATTGTCAAAAAAAAAAAAAAAAAAAAAAAAAAAAAAAAAAAGTGAAGTAGTTTAATTCACTTTCAGGGCTAAGTAAGGCCATGTTGCATAAGGGTACTGAGTACGCTGATCGCGTACCCTGACCCTACATCGGGAATTAGAGGAGCTAATATTCTGCAAGGGCATAATCTAGTCTATTGAATTCTCATTTCTGCATTAGAAAGCTCCCTCTGGACAATTACAATGACCATGTGGTCTAATCTCACATTTGACGAACAGCATATAAAAATCTCAATGTGCAATTTAAAACCTAAACCACAAGCGATTTAAATCTCATTCTTTATCAGAGCTACATGGGACAAAATTCTTAGTCCGGCAGGTCATTCTATGAAGTGTTTCCCTCCTCTTTTCTCAGGACTTTTAACAATGTTTCAGACTGCAGCAATGCTAAACTCATCATTCTCTTCTTCAGTGAGCAAGTAAGCCATGTAAAAAGTACAGAGATGCCATCTGAACTGACGACATACAAATACAGCAGTCCTGTACACATTCATTTAGATACAGTCCTGCTGAAGACAGAGCCATCCGCACCCCGTTAATCTTGGCTGAATTTGGGTCATAGATGAGATTGATTAGCTTATTCCTTATTTACTTTATACGAGTTTTCAACAGACATTAATATGAAATAGTTTGGCTATTTAATTAACAGAAATATGCCAATCAGTGGTAAAGTGACCATCAGAAAACAGTATTTTCATTCAAATAATTGTATTCACATAGCACAAATCCTCAGAGACAGACCAGAGTCAAAAGTCCAGTTACCAAAAGGTACTAGCAGGGAAAGTGAACCTAATCTGCCAATTAAGTTAACCACCAAGGATTTGTTGACCAAAGAAGTTTCAGCACATGAGAAGTGGAAAAAGAGACAGAGGTCAGGAATGATAGAAAAACATGCCACTGCGCAACAGCTTTGTTCTGACATAGCTCGATTCTATTTTGAGCACTTTACACATTATGTCTTTCTTACAAGTACTTTTTTTACAAAAAATGACAACACTGTCTCAGGACTTACGTGCTCTATGTTCTTAGCTGCGTGTCACAAATACATCTTTATTTACATATGCTTATCTGGAATTTAAAGATGGGATTTCGCCAATCTTCATAGTTTACAAGGCAGCTAAATTAAATCTCTATGATATGTATTTAAATCAGTATGTTACTCCAAGGAGTCACAGAGTAGCTGATACTTTGCACCTGTACTCGTGAAATGAAGATTAAACCAAAAGCCAAACACTTCAGAGGGGTAAAACGGCATCACCACCAAACAAACAAAAAAACACAAAACTAGTTCAGGCATGAAACCCCACCAAATTCCCTGGAGATGTAAAGGTCACCCCAGAGAAAATCTGTCAAGAACACATCCACTGAGCTCTGAAATAATGATTCTCCACATTTTTCTCACACCTTCTATCAAACGACTGTCACAGATATTAAGACTCATGACACCCTTGTGAGGTAGGCTAGTATCATATACTGAGGTAGAAAGTAAGCAATTTGCTCAAGGTTGCATAGCAAACCACAGGCAAAAGTCAGGAACAGAACCCAAGAGGACTATCTCCTTGTTATCCTATTTCATTCCTAGAAAATTCTGTTTTCTTTACGAGATCATAAATTACATTTTCCAAAGACAAACAATAAAAAAGCATATCCAATGTACTTGCACCCAGAGCGGTTGAAGGAGGCTGTTACAAAATGCTCAAATCAAACTTACCTCACCAATGCATCTGGTTTGCTTAGCTGGTTATTAGGAATACAATTTTCCATTAAGTCCTTATGTGCACTTGGGCTCTTGCTTGGACATTTCTGTTTTTTCTCATTTTTAGTAGATGATGAAGGGATGCTCCCATTAGTTGCACTGTGACTACGAGGTGAGGAGTTCACAACTCCACTAACATTTTTGTAATTTTTGGATGAGGCAGTGCATGAGTCCTCTTTTAAGAGGTTTTCTGTACTTCCTACAAGATCATTATTTAATCTTTTACTATTGATATGGTTTTCCATATATTCAATTTCCTGTATTTTAGAGTCTACAGGTTGCAAAATATTATTATTTATTCCAAGGTTGTGTTTCTTAGCATCCTTGTCCTTCTCTTTTCCCTTTTCTCTATATTCTAGCTCTGGCAATGTTGCAGATACTTTTTTATTGGTTGGAATGCCTCCATTGTGCTGCAAAAGTATTGAGGAATCCATCTCAGATAATCCTTTGGCTGTAATACCAAAATAAAAAAATAGTTCATTAGAATCAATCAACATTATGACACAGAAATATGCAGATGACAATCATTATTAGAGACTATTTAGCAAAACAAAACAACAACAAAATAAACAGAACAGAAGCTATGTGACATTTTCAGATTTTTTTCCACTGTACAGACAGCAAAGAGTAACCTAGATGTTTAATAATAAATAATAATTCTGCCTTCATAGAGCACTGACTACTAGATTGATGTAGTTCCTAGTAAGAAACTAATTAGAGATAACATAATGCATTTCTACTGTCATATTAACCACTGCCAAAAGTTTAATTTCTGTCTCCTCTAAATTCACAGTACTTACATCATAACAACACGGACCAGAGAAGCTCTTATTCAGCAAGGCTTCTTTTTTTTTTTTTTTTTTTTAATTGCAGGTGATGATAGCAAATATTAAGTAGAGTTTACCTTCCTCTGCCTCCCTCTCTTGCCTTTGTAGCATCTGTTGTTCTGGGGGCAGAGCTTGCTGGAGAAGCTGCATGTAGAACTCATTCTCTTTCTGAACTTCTTTTTGTTTTCTTAAACGCATTTTGTAGCTGACATAGCTTTTAAAGCCAAAGCCCAAAGTCACAACGGGGTAGCCAATACTAGGAAAAAAGCAACTTAATTATTCAAAATGTAATCATAATAGCAAATAAACAACCAAAAAGCTGTGAATACATATGGATTACAACTTTTCATAGGAAGCAATATATTAAACTTTTTTGCTGTACTACAATAAAGCCATATTTTAAAGTGTAGAGATGACATTACCAAGATAAAATTATGGTTTGTTACAGATAACAATTACCTGTCACATAGATTAAAAGGTTATAACAACGTAGCTGCACTATGCATAGCAAAGACAGCTCTCAGACAAGTACAAATTATGCATCTTTTAAGGAGATAACAGCCAACACAACCTAAGTTCCTAAGTTCCCCTAAAGGGACATTTAATATATATTAAGCTGGGAAATGCATAATAAACATCCAACCAGAAGAGTGAAAGGAGAAACTGGTTCTTAGTATCATCCCTTCACACTTGAAATTAAGAACATATATGCCTTTTCCACCACTCTGTAAAGCGGAGACAAAGCAATGGTTTTGCAAAGGACTGCCTTTGCCATGGGCCCTGTAATACCTTCTCACTGCAACACAGGCTGAGAAACAAGAACTGACAAAGGTGCTGGAACACAGAGCTCTGGGGCTACTGCACTGGGGACCAATTCTGTGAGCTAGAGCACCCAGCCCTGGCACAGCTAGAAGGATCCCTGGAGGTACAGCCTCATTAACTACGTGTTGCTGCTGAGGATGACCACAATTAAAACACCTTTTGTGGGCAGCAAACAGCTTTTGAGAATTCCTGGTTTAGAAGACTGACCTTGAAGATAGAAGCAAACAACTTCTAATCTCTAATTTACTTCTCCCACTTATCTTACTGACAGGTAAGATATGAAAAAAAATCCTCACTTTCAGCCAGGCTCTGCTGTTCCATTTGTTTACAAGGATGACAGAAGGGTGGCAGAACTTTGGATTTATACCAGCTTCGCCACGTAGAATTAAATATTCTTATTCGCTGCAGTTTTCACAAGCTATACAGAATGCCACCAAATCATGCTAGTTTACATATTAACAGGAATACTCAAGGAGTGAGCAAACATCCCTGCATATAAATACATACATCTCTGGCAATTATTTTAATAAAGCACCATGAGTTTGCATTTTGAACACTGAAGGTGTCCTAGATCAGGGCAAAACTCAGAATCAGATGACTATAGTAACTACTGGAGTCTTCTCACTCTTTGCTCAGTATTAGCATTGTGCAAATTGCATTTCTAAGTATGCTTCCAGAATGCAGGAATCATTTGCACATGCATCTGATACTATCTCTGTGAACACTTCTTATGTAATACTGGGTAAAGTCAGCTGCAGCTACAATTTTAAAACACTGATTACAATCCGAGATGTTTGCATCCAGCTCAGCAACAGAAAGACCTTTTTTCACAGTTTCTAAACTGCTTTTGTAGCCTGATGTAGAATTAACTTAGTGCTTAAGGGACTTGTTGTGCAATGCAAATAATATAAATTAAAATGACAGATGCCTAATTTACTGAAGACTGTATCACAGGGAACTGGACCAAATGACCCCAAGAAAAAACAGAACACATTTTAAACCTAACATGATTGATGCACACTATGTTAAAAACTTGTGGAGTTAAAATTGCATTTCTTCTAGATATGGATACTCTGTAGTTGTCTTCTGCCTGCAGTCACTCTTTTCAGTTACAAAGAAATATTGTAGTAAGTAGGGTTTCTTTGTTTGTTTTGCTTTCTGACAAGACTTTTGAGTTGAAGCTTATTCACCTTCTCTGATGAATTATGAAATTAGTCATGAGAACCATTATCATTGTAGGGGGACAGAGGAGTGCTTTGTCATAGGAAAAAAATTCTTAATGGAATGCATAAATTATCAGTGAAAATACCGTTATGCTACTTTTATCATATACATGTTATTGTCTATATAAAATTTGTAAATCAATAGCAAGAACTTTAAAAAAATTATAGGAATATCAAAAATTATACAGATTCCCTACAGTTCATAAGAATTGTATTTTCAGAACAACTGCACTTGGTTAGTGTTTACATTTTGCATGGAATATTTAATGACAGCTTTTAGAGGGGTGAATTAAACAGTCAAACCATGAACCAAAATAAGAAGCCCTGAATATCAATTTCTCTGGTGAAATAAAGGTTAACAAAAAAAAAAAAAAAAGAGGAAAAAAATATACAACTTACCAGTGTGCTGCAAATGGACGACAAAGATCTACATGGAAGTTTTTTAAATCTTTAAATCTAATTGCCGCTTCAATATAAACGAAAAGTATCCACAGTGATACTGTTGGTAAACACACACCCCTCTCTATTGAGAGGAGGGGGGGGGGGGAGAAGAGGAACACCTTAGTAACATTACAAGCAGCAGATATTTCAAAGTTATTTTTAAAAGATTCCAAAAGTCAAGGAAAATTTTCAGACATATATAAATAGAGTTGTGTGTTTTTTTTTTTTTTTCATAATAAAAAATCTAAAATGTTTTTTTTTAAAAAAAAAAAAAAAAAAAAAAAAACTCTGAACTTTTGTCTTCTTATCTTGCTTTATTACTTTTACAAGTCACCAGTGAAAAATAACAGATGTACAGCTAATGAAATAGCTTGGCACAGCACCGTATACAGACAAGGAACACAAATGGAAGAATCTGCAGAAGATGAGGTAATGTTACAGCTTATGATCTTTGAGTCAGAAGTGGTATGCTTGGACTACTTTTGCACTCCAAGTTAGGTATAGCTTAGTACCAGCAGCAAGCAAGTCAGCTGAGAAAACAGGAGCGAGGAAGCATGGTACTGGTTACTCCATAAACAGCAACGCAGATGACACTATCTGACTCAGACCTCTACATCACTGAGGACACTATTGATTTCTGGATTTCTCTCTCTAGCACTACTGGTAACAACATCAAACAGCAGCCAAAGCTAAGGTCGTAGTCCTCTTGGCCAATGGAAACCACCACTGTTGCCTGTAATATAGCCACTATAAATTCAACAATTCAATTCCACTTGCATGTCACAAGCTTCAGAAAAATAAATGAAGTCTTTGTTTATGCACTGATACCAATGTACTTTGTACTTATTTGGAAACAAGTCTCAAATGTGAAACTAGGAGTATTTTTCTGAGGACCTGATGCTTTGGTCTCTCTTGAATAGCCTTCTTCTACATAAGTTGGAAACCCATAGTAAAAACTCTCAGCTAAACAGGACTGAATGTTTCAACTAGGTGGACCTACCACCTAAAAAGATCATAACTACATTAAAAAAGAAGAGCAAATCTCCCTTAACTTAGATGAACATTGAAAAAGATTAATTCCTAAGGTTGCAGCAAAATATTAAAAGAGCTAAATAGCTAAATAGAGTTAGAACTGGCCGACCAGGTTTTTCCCTTATGGTTTCTAAACATCTGCTCTGAGAACAATTTCAGATAACATTTTAACGTCTTAATATAACCCTAAGAATAACTCCAGGGTTGGTTTTGTTGTTATTGTTTAAAGAAAACTTATTTTATATTGGACAGCAACTGGTTCACAATCTCTCCCACTAGCTCCCATACTGTCATTATTATAAACGACTAACTTGTCAAAAAGATGACTGCTTTCACCAGTAAGCTCAGAAATGATCCATGCTATCCTGCATTTTTTTTTTGATCAAGGAAAGACAGACACATAACTCATGTCAAGTACTAACATTCATGTAAACTAAACCATTTCCCCAACCCAGAACTCCAGGATTTCTAAAAACAAACAACAACAACAACCCTAAGGATGAGAAAAAAAAAGGCAGGGAAGAAAATTTCTCCATGTGTCTCAGACCGTTGGAGCAACCATCATCACAAATGCAGTAAGAGTTAACAAAATCAGTATTAGAAGCCTTTTTGATCTGAAGCTGAATCCACCTGGCACAAAGATTTGAGGAAGAAGAATTGAAAATGTGGTAATATTCCAATCAAACTGCATGTTAGTCAAATAAAGAGAATTATGTCATTTCACTTTTTTTTTTTTTCCATTTGATCAGTATTTGTAGAGCTGCTACAGAAGTGTTTTGAAGTCAGAAAAATATATTAATTTTTTACTGGTCTGGAATTCCTGCTTATATCCCTCCAACTCCATCAGTCAGTCATTAAATGACTTCTACAAGATGCACCCAGAGAAGTATCAATTGCAAACAAGCATACTAAAGATAACAACACCAACAAAATTACTATAACAAAAGAACATTAAAGCAAATGTGTTAACAAATAGAAGAGAGTTTCCACATGCTACTAAAGACTGTAAGATATATATTCAAATTAGTACATTTTAGTTAAAGAATAGTGACCTACCTGTGTGCCAGACATACTGTACCCATACATACGTGCTGGCAGCAAAAAACAGCCATTGTATTGGTATGAAGAGCAGACATATTATATTTGATGTGAATGCTACACAGACAAAAAATACTGAAAAGGCCTAAAAGAAAGGAAGGGTAGGGGAGAAGAATAGTGTTTCAGTTTATTCCAGCAAACATCAGTTTATTTTTTAATGGTGACACCACAGTGATTTCAACATGGAAACACTAGTGTTGTTTATAATTGGGGTAAAGAAGTGGAGCAGTCTAGGTGATGAAAATACAGACTTATCCAATGAAAGGACAACATGTACAACTCAAGAATACTTGTTTCCTGCCTGCTCTTCCAACAAGTCTCCAAACAGCTATATTTATTCCTTATTGCTTTGTTTGAAGACTATAATTTACATCTGTTCATGTAGTATTATCATTACTCTAACCTCCTGGCAAAATATTAAATTAAAAAAGTAAAAATTAAAAATCAGCAGTGTCATTTACTCTCTGAAAGTGGTAAGTATTAAAAAAGACTTTTGTATTCTATTAAATTAATTAAATTAATAAATTAATTAAAAATTAATTAGAAAATAAATAAATTAATTAAATTCTATTAAAGAAAATCTGTTATAAATTCACTGATCTCAGAAATTCAAACAATATTTGCCTATAGCAAGTAGTTTGATGACTATGTATTTCATTTCCACTTGCCACAGATTAAATAGGAAGTCTGAGAGAAGACTTGAGCACAGATCATTTAGTTACTTGAAAATTCCTCTTCTCGTGAAAGTGATCAACAGTCCTAATAAGTTAGTTGTCTAACATGGAATTTACCCTGAAACATCACAGTAATTCTATGTTATACTTACCAAACCTTGGTATCTGAAGGAATCATAAACACTCCTGATGAAGAGCCAGAATGGCCACAGATACTCAAATCTGAACTCCAGGACAAAATCTGCTAGCAGTACCAGTGCCCACACTACTAGGAACTTCAGATACAGAAAGGTACTGTAAAGCAAAAGAAAAGAAATTTCAATCAGTGTTTCAATAGAAAGAATAAAACAAATTAACTTTTTAAAAAATTAAATGTTCAGGAATAAAAACTAGGCAACTGCAATATAGGTAAGAAAATTTCATTCAAAACTACTTTACAAAACAGGTAGCTTTATTATATTAAAATTGAGCCCAGTCTAATGAAGTTATTTATATTTTTATTTTAGAAGAGCCTTTACAGGCTTGTTGCTCTTATTCAGCGACATTCATTCAGCGACATTCAGCAACAACTTCTCTTTAGCTTTGCACTGTATTTTTACAAAGAAATCTTACAAATAGGTATCCTGTCACAGCTGAAACACTTCTCTTTCAGTTTACAGTCTCTTGTACCTGGAGCTTAAAAGTTTCTGTATTCCCCTCCTCAGACTACTAATTTTCCACATTTAACATAAACTGCAGTATCAACAAATCAAGACATAATTTAAACCTATACCTATAGCAGTTAGTGTGTTGGCACTGAATTGTCAAAGGGTTATATATGACAATATCCACATTCAAGTAGATAGATCCATTTTAAAAAAACGGAGGCACATGAGTCCTGAGACCACTTTTTTTTTTTTTTTTTTTTTTTTTAAGCTACACTCCCTCATTCTTAGTCCGTGATTTTCAACCATTAATGATCCATCTTGGCTACAGAGCTCAAATTATTTTGAGATCATCACTAATACTGGAGCACTTGAAGGATAAGCCCAATCCGTTCTGCTACAAAGGAGCAAACAAAAACCCTTTTCCACCAAAGCCCAGCACCCAGAGACCTAGTATATTACTGCAGTTCATCAAAAAGCAGCCTTCTTGCACTACATTGGCTCATAACAAAGTTATTTTTGTTTTGTTTTTAATATATATATACACATATAATTAAAATTAAGGACAGTTTTTCCTTTTAGTAACTTAATTTTTCCTTCTGTATCACACTTCCAACATATCCAGTAGAACTTTGCCCTGGAACAGTTATTGATATGTTGCCAAGAGTTATTAGCACATGCTATGCCAGGTAGGGTCCATGAAGAGCACAGAAATTTGACATGCTTTTTTTAGGAAGGAATTCAGAGCATCAGAGAAGATACACAATAGGGGACTTCCATGAAAAGTGTTCTCTACCTCCCATCAGATCAGGTAGAACAACCTGCTCAATGCACTTAAGATAAGGCTTCATCTCAAGATGATGAAGGAAAACAGAAAGAAAAGCTGTTATCACTTTATTTTTTTATTATTATTTTTTTTAAGTTTCTTTTTACTGATTTTATTGCTAAACTGTTGCACGTATTTTTGCTCCGTGCATGATGCAGAGCTATTCTGAATGTCTCTCCTTAGGAAACTTTTAATGAGATCCAGTCCTCTCTGTATTTCACAAACCCTTCAAACCCTTCAGATGATAGTGCTGAAGTTTCAAACTCATACAACTGATTTGATTTTTGCAAGAAGTTGCAATTTATTTTTCATCTGCCAAAACCAAGGAAACGCTTGCAAATCGTCAAAGATTAACTGCGTGTGCCTGAAAAAGACATTTATCAACTGACCCGGCCTTACCTCTTTACCCAACAAAAAAAGCTTTTGCTTAGCTATTCTCACTTACTGTATGCCATCCGGCTGTCCCCCAGAGAGCCCAATTCCAAGGTTTTCACTGCGACTAGAGCCCCTGAGAACAATTTCTGAGGTGGGACTAAATATGTGCTATAATAATAAATGCTCTCTGGTGTACTTGCAAGTACGCACTTTAAATCCGTACTAATTCTTAACGACAGAGTCTAGAGAAAATACATTTTGGAAGTCTAGGAGACAATAAGTCCATATTCCTACGCTTAACCTACCTCTGCCCCGCACCCCCCCCCCCCCCTTTTTGAAGGTGTTTTCTCCATTTATAGTGGAACCTGAAAAATAATATATCTGGAGCTTAACATAATGGGACCGGAACAAATACGCAAACAAGTTAAAGTGCTTCCTGTAGCCTCTGTAACGGCAAGGAGGTGACTGACACGCACACCTAGAAAAGTAAGACTCAGCTTTTTTCAGCGCTCACAGAACCAGTCCCAGCCATTTAGTCGAAAACGGCTCGTTTAGAGGAGTGAAACTACAACAGAAGCGTGTATGAAAGCAACAGCACAAAACCCCGTCCCGCTGGGCTGCGCTTGCACCCGCGGCCGTCCCCCGCCCAGCCAACGCTCCGCAGCTTCACCCCGCAGCCCCGCTCAGCACCGCCCGCCTCTCCCTCTGCACGACGGGGGAGAGGGCTGGAAGAAAGGCCCAGCTCGTGGGCTGAGGTAAGGCGGTTCAACAGGGCAGAAAAAGCAGAAAATGCAGTAAACCACGCAGACGGCAGGAGCTGGCGCCAACCCAGCCGCCGCCCGGGCAGGCTCCGAGCGGCGGCCGCCCCCCGGCGACCCCGTCCCGCTGCGCCTCCGGGGCCCGCCCCCCCCGGCTGGGCAGCGCCACGAGCACGGCCTGACCTCGCGGAGCCCGGCACCGGCAGCCCCCGGCACCGGCAGCCCCGCGCTCCTCCCCGAGCCGCAGCGCAGCACCGGCCCGGCTCCTGGGAGGAAAACGAGCTCTGTCCCAGCCGGAAGCGGGACAGAGGCATCTCTAAAAAGCTGCTGCATCCACAGCACCTCAGAGAACGCTTGGCCATGAAAGGTGGAGGGCGTTTGGGTGCACGCTCCCAGCCGTGCTCGTTTTGACCGTGCTATTGAATCGTACGTGTGCAGCTCTGAGATGTGAGAACAAATACAACGGCATCTCATCTGGGTAATCATTATTTTGTCTGTTTAGCTGGAAAAGCAGCTGTGTAGGCACTTTTTCCTGGGTTCAAGTTATGGCCATTGTATATTTTTCTGCCACTGAAATCCATAGACACTATATTTTCCTTAGCAAAACAGAATTGTCAGAACTAATTCTTTTAAACTGTTAAGTGCCAATCCAAGCTAAAGCACGTGCTGAATAAGAGTTCTATAAGACAACCGTTAAACGTACATTCAATTCATATCAAAGCCAAAGGCCATCCTGACGCTCCCTCCGTTTCAAAGTGGAATTGTAACAATTCAATACTTGTAATAAGGCTTGTCCAACGATACTAAAGATCCTGCTTCTCAGTCATCTGAAGGTCTCAAAAGCAATTAAGAGTTTCATGACAATAAGACTAAGACACGTGAAAGTTTTTTCTTTTTTTAGAAAATCTTCATCCACTTCTGTTGATCTCAACAACAAAGCTCACCGTTATGCAGTATATTCTATTTGTTCAGCTGCATGAGCCCGTGTGTAGACACACTAAAATATTTTAAAGGGACTGCACTCAGACTACTCGAGTGGTTCCTAAAAACAGGGCATGTTGCTCCCCCCGTCCATCTGGAGGACTGCATCCACGTCAGAGACTGCAGCCCAGAACTCACCCCTAGCTTTAAAACCGGTACTGGTGGCAGGCTACAGGCGTCAGCTCCCTGCTCCAAGTGGACCAGCTCCACGAACCCTGCTGAGCTTCTGCACTGCCAGTTACACCACCAGGTTAAAACCAGCTCGGGTGTCTCTGCAGCACACTGGGGGCTGCAGATGGCAGCGACTCTTAGGAGGAGGAAGAAAGGAACAAAAATCTCAACTTCCCTTCTATCAAGGGCTGGTGCACACCAAGACTTGCTGTTACTGACAAGCACAGTTTAAAGGTTAATTTACAAGTACTTAGTGAAAAGCCCCCCCCCCTCCCCCCCCGTCCGGTGAACACTTAAATTAATGATAGCTCAAAAACGTCCAACAAGAATGTAACCCTAAAGGAAACCAGGTAACAGACCTCTCATTTTGACAGGCTCATTGCTCTTCTGCTCTTTTGCTTAATATGACAGACCCTTCAAATAAGGTTGCATGAATAAAAGACGAACAATCTAGCCATAGCCCTCTCCCCTTTCTCTCCTTTCTACTAGCCACTTCTACTTCATCTTTGCTCTTCAGTCTCCCAATTCCTTCCAGACACCATTTCTCCCTTCTCTGCTTTTCTAATTGGTATGTAGTCACTGTCCCCAGTGTGCCTCCCTTCCAACACGCTCATCCTACAACCCAGCCAGCCGGTACACCTTTGGAATCCAGCACCAGCCGTTTAGTGCCTGTGAACCTCAGATATTTATTGATCTTTCTGGGCACATCCACACATTTTTCCAATTTTTATTGCTGCTGTGTCAGTATCCTCACCTAGAGGCAACATTCATTAGGTAGAGGTGCCTTCTAACCTCACGAGCCCTCATGCTACGAGGAAGGCTCAAACATACTCCATGATGCCAATCCTAGTTCTGAGTTTGTTCTCAGTACAGGGGGAGGAAGGTTGTATGCCTAATTTGGTTGCAAAGAAATGCATAAAATCTGGGTGATTAATATTCTGACACGTCTAAAAATCTGATTTCAGTGATCTGTCTGAGGCTTAAGGACAAGGCTTCCCCTATAAAACTAGCATATCGTATCTAATCTTGTAGGGTAATACAAGATGGGGGCTAAGGGGGAAGGATGAACACATTCATGAGAAGAACAGGGTACTGACCTGGAAGGAGCAGTCGTTACAGTACTGCAAATTCCATGAAAGGTCAACTCTCCCTCTCTGAATTTTCAAATAACTATTTTTCTGCCTTACTTTTCCTCCATCCTCCCCACTCAAGTGCCAGATGGCATTTCCTCTATTTTTTTTCTCCATTCTTCTTGTTCTTTTCTTTCTTTTTACTACCCATAGAATCAGATACTGTTCTTGCTGTAATGTAAAAGCATTTAAAAACACCCACCACCACCAACAAAAAACACAATGGAAATAAAAACAATTAGGTACCCCAAAGCCAAACTGATAGCAAATGAAGCCTCTGTTCTATCCCACTACTAGCAGAAGCCCCGCCCCACACACTGAAAAGTGAATCTCAGCTGAACTGATGGCATACTTCATTTTGCAATCTGACTCACAATATAATTACAATGGAGTAGATTGCTTCTTGAGACCGGCAGGACACTGAATGCAGAGGTAGACTTTGCAAAGGTGAAGTTTAACACGCATACGAAATTACCAAATGGTCGGCAACCACACCCTCAGGGTTATCTAACCAATGCCAGCCGGAACATTTGGGATGCTTGGGATGCTTACTGAATATCCACCGTAGGAGAGGTTCAAGACCACCTAAGGAACCTGAATGTGCACAAGTTGATCGAACCTGATGAGATGCATCCACTGCTCATGAGCGAACTGGTGGATGTAGTTGCTAAGCCACTGCCTGTCATATTTGAGAAGTTGTGGCAGTCCCATGAAGTTCCCAGTGACTGGAAAAGAGGAAACACCACCCCCATTTTGAAAAGGGAAAAAGAGAAGACCCGGGGAACTACAGGCCGGTCACCTCTGTGCTGGGCAAGATCATGGAGCAGATCCTCCTAGAAACCATGCCAAGGCACATGGAAAATAAGGATGTGACCCGTTACAGCCAACAGGGCCTCGCTAAGGGCAGATCATGCCTGACAAATCTGGTGGCCTTCTGCGATGGGGTCACTGCACTGGTGGGTAAGGGGAGAGCAACTGACATCATCTACCTGGACAGGGGTAATGGTTTTAAAATAAAAGAGGGTAGGTTTAGATTAGATACAAGGAAGAAACTCTTCACTATGCAGGCAGCGAGGCCCTGTCCCAGGCTACCCAGAGAAGCTGTGGCTGCCCCACATCAGGCTGGAGGGGGCTTTGGGCAGCCTGGGCTGGTGGGAGGTATCCCTGCCCACGGCAGGGGCATTGGAACTAGATGGTCTTTAAGGTCCTTCCAACCCAAACCATTCTATAATTCTATGTTGAATACCAGTGGAGATTTTCAAAGGAAAAAGCATTATACATATGCGTGTGTTTACATACACGCACAAGTATCATTAGTGCACAGAAAAGTAGTACAGAATGAGCACAGCATGTATGCAAGAGGGAAAACATGACTGCTGGGACGTGGTATGCATACTGGAAACTATTATGCAAAATACTTGCTAAGTAAATTTTCCAAAAGGAAAGAATCCCAGGAAGTCTCCCCAACTACTTATTCTCTATCTCAATACAGTACAGAACACACAAATCACTGAACCATGAAAAGGTAAGAATTGGTAGACAAAACAGAAAACTCTTTTCAGTAATTCTGGAAGCAAGTGTAATAGACTGGCTGAACCACAGGTATGTAATCAGCAATCAGTATTGTAGTACTGAAACAAGAGAAGCTATTAGCCCACTACGGCAACTCAGCTGAAAACACCAGTCCAGAAGATATGAAATAAATCAAGAGGACCCGCAGCGTGCATGAAATGAAAGTTACTGGCAGAAGGAAGCCATAACACATGTACCATTAAGGTTTACACAATAGAATACATTTAAACATAAACTAACTTAAATTCAGTTCTCAAGTCTAAAGTCATAAAAGGCAGTGCTGTTTGTTTGTTATGGACCTCAAGGGCAGATTAGGAATAACTTTTTTTTAAATAAGCTTTCTATATGAAGGGAAAAAAAAAAAAAAAGTGCCAGAATAAATCAGTAGGAAGAATCATTATGGGTTTAAAAATAAAGCCTAAGAGGCCACAGTTAGTAGTGAACTGTTTTTCCTTACAGTTTATTTATCTGTTGGCAGAATCCAAAATCAAATCCTTGGAAATAAGCTGTATCAGAAGTTAGGTCATACACAGAACCACATGAGTATCTTAGCAAAGACATCCCAATATCAAGAAATGCCACCCCATTAGATACTATTAAATGCCCAGGGGCATGAGCTGCCCTTATTCCATGAGCGGGTATCTCAGTAACCACTGGGAGATTACAGATACATGCAAATTCTCCTATGCATTCACTTGGCTGCCACCCCAGGTAATGCCAGTGATAAAAAGCAATATACATAGGGCTAAAAAAAATCCTAACACTAAAGGAACATAGAGCATTTAAAGACTACAGGCTGAAAATCCACGATACATAGCAAAAGTCAGCTGATGTGGAAGTTAGGCCAAGTGAAAGTGGAATTGCTCTCAAAACTTAACCAGCTTCAAAACTGGTACAAACTGCCAACATCACCATGTAGAGACAAAACAAGCAGTACCAAAATAAAGGTGTAGGATTTCAAATAGATCCAGTATGAGGACTGGGAAGACATAGAAACAAGCAGTAACAAGCAAACTTTCATAGCTTAACTGATGACAAGCTGCAATGAACACTTAAATTAACAACTGCAGCTTTAATGTGTGAGCAGTGTCAAAGGCGTAAGATGTTAAGCACTCACACACGATAGAACAATGGCAACAGATAGCTTAAGAAGCACAAAAGCAAAATTTTGAACACGAACTGTGGAAGTGAGCAATCTTGTGATCCCTGCCTACCAACCGTTCGTTACTTCAGGAGATCTACTTAAAGCACAGTTATGTTTTAACGATAATAATGTTCTTTCCGCGGAAAAGCATCACAGTACAGTACAGTGTTCCACCGTACAATACTACAGTTCTTTAATACTTCTAAATGGCTTAAGTCTTTAATATGGTTGCACATAATATTGTGCAGCTGTTGAAAATTTGATGGAGAAGGTGGAGGTGGGGAATGGAAGACCGTTCACAAATAACTTTGGAAGTCTGTACGAAGGGCTGAGGCCATTAAATTTAGAGTGAACATTGAGGAAAGTACTTTAAGAACTACAGCTGTATAATTTCACGTAAGAAAGGCTGTGAGCCCTTAGACAAGCTTGTTTAAAAGGATACAGCAGAAGCTGATATAAAAGCAACATGAAGGGAGGCAGGATATTCATTTTTCAATGCAAAAGAATTTTATGTTTCTGACTCTGACTTGTGATTAGAAAATATTTTTCTATCAATTCTTACATCCTGTTACTGATTAACACGTGTAGCGAAGCCTGCCATCAGAGTCCTACAGGACAGTTCTCTCATTCCTTCAACTGCTCCAAAACTCTCCAGCTTTGCAACTCTCTGTTATGTTTGCATGTGTCTACCTGGGACAGTCGTGACTAGCTCTGCACAGAAAGACAGGAAAGGGAACAAGGATGGGAAGATTGGTCTTAATTTAAAAAGCAAACAAAAATCCTACAAGATTCAAGTACACTAATCACGCTATTCGTTCAGCCTGGCTGCTTTCTTTGTATCACCACGGTGCTCCCTACCAATAACTGCATTTACTGGGACTGTACAAACGGATGGTAGCAATTAAGATAAGTTGAGTAAATACCTATAATATCTAGAGTACTTTCAATAATTTAGAAATCTATGGGTACATGGAACGCTACCTATACACATCTCTGAATTACGGGCTCAAGTTCCCAGCAGCTGCATGGATAAACCAAACTCAAACCGGAAAGGGGACGTTATCGTTACCATAACTTCCTAAAGGCCACTTGCTATGCTCCACTGCAACAAACTTCTCTTTCTTCAGAAATGCATTACGATTGTATTTGCTACCCAATTTGCCCTACTCGCTCGGGCAGGCAGAGCCCCCACATACCCCTTTACAACTGCCTACAACGGGCTCACAAGATGCCGGCGTTGGGGGCCCCGCGCCGGGTTCCGCACGCCCGAAGCCGACAGCCCGCCTTTATCGGGAGGCGGCCCCGGAACGCGAGAGCGCGGCTGCCGCTCCGCCGCCGCTCCGCGCCCCACGGGCAGGCCGCGCACCCGGCGGGCCCTCACCGCCCGGCGGCTCCCGGCTGCCTCCCGGGCCGCCGCCCACTTCCACG
>CM021787.1:6586351-6614086 GCA_011076525.1 Nettapus auritus | reverse complement strand
GGGCCCGCGGCCCGGCGGGGCGGGGCGGGGCGCGGGAGGGGGCCCGGGGCGGGGAGCGGGGGGACCCCGGGGCGGCGCGCTGCCCCCCGCCGCTCGGTACCTGCCGTAGATGCCCTCGGCGATGCGGTTCCGCTTGAGCGGCCGCCGCAGCTTGCTGCACTCCGCGCTGCGCCGCTTCATCCCGCCGGCCCGGGCCCGGCCCCGCTCACGGCAGCAGCATCCGGCCCCGCGGGGCGCCTCCCTCGCGCGGGGTCGGGGCCGGGTTGGTTTTTTTTTCTTTTCCTTTTTTTTTTTTTTTTTTCCCTGGAAACAAAGAAATAAAAATAATTCCGGGCCCGGCCCTCCCCGCTGCGTCCCCCCGCGCAGCCGCCGCGCAACGCCCCCGCCTTCCCCGCTGCTGTCCAATCGGGCGGCTGACGACGTCGGAATGACGGCGCGCCCGGCAAATCGGCAGCGGGCAAAGGCGGACGGACGGCCGAGGAGGCCCATCGGAGCGTCAGAAAGTCGGTCCCGCCTCCGCGCCGTCAGGTGTCCCGCCCACGTCTTTGATTGGCGGCCAGGAGAACCAGTCGCAGGAAAGGGGCTCGTGAATTGACGGCTTCTAGCCCAATCTCTGAGCAGGGTTTGTTCTGCTCCCACCTACTGTCGTCTTGCGCTGGTTCCCGCCCCGTGCCGCGATTGACAGCAGTGCTGCCCAATGGAAAAGAAAAAGAAAAAGAACAGGACAGCTCAGCTATCCAGTCGGAAGCGGAAGAAGGCGGGGCTTAACTCCCTCTGTCGGCGTAACGCTGAAGGGCTCCGCCCCACATTTGATTGGCAGCCACGCCGGCAAATCATCTGTCGGGAGAGCCAAGTCCTCGGGCGCGCCGCGCTCCCACCACAGCGCAGCCCCGTCCGGACGTCTCGCGGGGGGCGGGGCGGGCACAAAGCAGCACGGGGACGGGAGGCCCCCTGCAGCACGCGGGGACACGCACGAGAGTGACAGCGGCGGGCCCAACCGCGGAGCGGGACGGGAGGGCGGGGCGACGCGGCGTCCTGTCCCGGCCTTCCCGCGGACGGGCGGGGCTTGGGGCGGGGCCAATCAGAGCCCGCGGCAGGAGGCGGCCCGGCCGATGAGGGGCCGGGCCCCTAGGCTGGCGGAGAGCTGTGGAGGCCGAGCGGGAGCTGGCGGCGGCCTCCGGGCCTGGCTCCTCGTCCGCCCGCAGCGCGGCGAGGCCCGGGCCAGCCCTGGCCCCTCGCTGCCGCCCGCTCGCTGCCGCCCGCTCGTCCCTCGGCCGCCGGGGGCCGGGGTGGGGGCTTGGGCTTGGGCTTGGGCTTGGGCTTGGGCTTGGGCTTGGGCTGGCCGCCCCGGCTCCGCCTGGCCCCTGTGGAGCGGAGCGGCTCCCCCTGGCCGAGCACGGCGCGGCGCTGCCGGGCCCCTCGGCGGGGCTGACGGGAGGGTGGCGCCGGCGGAGCCCCGGGCTGGAGCCGTGCTCCTGTCCCGCCGTGCCCGCGGTCACTGCGCCTGGGGCGTTCTGGCTGGGTGGGAGTTTACAGACGTCAAAAAAAAAAACCCAAACCAAGTATTTCTGTTCATCTGGCGGTGGTGGAAGGAGTTCCCAGCGCTCCTACAGCCTGAGCACCATTCTTGCTGGAAAATGATGGAAGATCGGTCGCAATTCTAAATCGCACAAACACAGCGTCAGTCAGCCAGATCAGCTCCTGATGCCGTGTTTCAGCAGTTAGCTTTTCTAGAAAAATGTTCACCTGACGTTCTGGTAATGTCTGAGTTGCCCACACGGTCGAATTCCCACAGAAAGGAGCTGAATGCAGGTGTTCTGGCATCGGGATTTTTCTGAAGTTAGGGCAGTGCTCTGCACATTTTGGAAATCCATTTAAATGTTCTTTGGGAGTTTTGAAATGGGAGTAAGGGTACTTTTTGTTAACTTGCGGTTTTATTAGGCCTAAGTAAAAGCTGGCAAAGCTATTTGATATTGCATATGAGAAAAGTCCAAAATACCACCACAACTGCAAATGTGTCACATACGGCTCGAAAGCCATTGTGTTGTGTAGTCTGGGTTTTGCAGAAGGGGAATTGTTCCTTCCTCCTGTCCTGAGCTGGGAGAAGTCCCATGTAACTGTTAAATTTAAATAGCACCTTCAAATGTTTGAGTGCAGATTTTCAATAGTATCTAACAAACCCCTTGCTTTTTTTTTTTTTTGCTCTTGTTTGGTTGGTTTTGTTTTGTTTATTTCCCCCCTAGTCTTCACTTTTAGACAGGTTCTGCTATCTTGAATTAGGCATTTCCTTGGAGGAATTTCCTTTTCCCCTTTCCCACTTCCAATTACAAACTGTTTTTACTTTTTTTTCTGCCCTGTCAAGTTTCCATACTTATTCCTTGATGGGGCTTCAATATATCTGTTTAAAAATTATTTTATTATTATTATTTTTTAACAATGTTAATATATCTAAGAGGAGTTCTTTGCAGGATGTATGGGTTCTTAGGGCTCATATGTACTTAACAGATATAAGTGAAATGGAATTACACATACATTTTTGTTTTATACATACTTCTTTCACCAGTACGTGGCTTTCTTTCTATTTGTATGTGTTGCTGCTACCTCAAACCCCAGCATGCAAGCACAGCACTCAACTTGATATGGCCTCTAACTAGGAAGTAGGAGACATAATCTTGGTATGTTGGTCTACACTACCTGAACAATGAAGGGTTTAGTTTCCCAGAAGCATAGTGAATACTGAGAAGATAGTAATCTGAAGAATTATAATTCATAATCTGAAGAAATTCAGATTATGGAGTCATTCCGTCCTCAACAGGGCATATAACCTTATCTATCTAATTACAGTGACAGCGGATAAGAACACACAATGCACATAGCTAACTTTTCCCATATAGCCTTTCTTATGTACCCCAAATGTTAACTCTAATGGCTCCTGTTGTTGTTGTTGTTTTAAAAAAAGAAGAAGCCAGTGCCAACCAAAGAGCTCACAACCCATAAGGCAACAAGTGCCTTGTATCCACAACCTGGTAATAAAAGTTGATACATTTCTGAGTGCAGTTTAGATCTGAAAGAAAGGGTTTAAAGCCTGCAGCATGACTGCCTGCAACTTCCAGGCCCAGGGGTTACCAAGGTTTACTAAAGTGTTCACCGTTGCTGATTCCATAGCCATACTCTAAAAAAATAGATCAATATTGCAAGTAGCACAGAAAATGCTGTGTTACTTCTGCGTGTTTCAAAGAGTCTCAGTTCCCTGGCACTGGGTTGGATTGAGTGTGAGGTTAACCAACCCAAGAATCACAGTCAGAATCTCTGCAGGACCCTCCCTGATGTTTAGATGGAGGGTTTTGGATCTAGGATGACTGGATGTAAATAAATAATGATTTAGCATGAACTTCAACATCCTACACTTACGAGTCCATGTTCTTTACTTGCAACGTAGCTTATCTGTACGGCACCAGAGCAGCTGTATGGAAGGTATCCTGGAGCATTACAATATTGACAATTTGATATGTCTGTGTTTGTGAACACTCAGAGCTCAGTCCGTGTCAGCTGTGGCGAGCCTGGGCTCCTGACCTGCCACAGATAAGGAACTGTTCCTTGCTGACGCCTCTTAGGCTTTTTATCTCTTTTATTTCTGCCCCTCCTCCCTCCTCCTTTTCTATTGGTTTGAGGTTACTGGAACATTTTTATAGAAAAAAATATTAATGTGTTTGTGCTTATGTATGGTCTAGTGCACAATGTCTTCTAATTACCGCAGCTTCCGAAAAAGCGTGCCGTGGCTAATCCTTTTTCTGGAAACTGTTTTCATCATCCTCTTTTACTTTTTGTTCTCAGGTTACAATGCATCCATCTCAGACATTTCCTACACAGGTAAGCCTGCTGGTTTTGCTGCGAAAGGAAGGGTTGAATGTGTGCTTTTATTTTGCAGTGCAGTAGAGTTGGGATTCAACAGTGTTGTGTTAATGTTTTTACTGCCCTTTAAGTACTCTTCTTTGCCATGTATTATATTTATTTAGATCAAAGCAAAGACAGTGAACGCAGATGTGATACTAATTGCCTTGCTTATCTGTTTCTGCTGTCTGTTGGTGGTAATCTTGATTCCTATGAACACAGACTTCTGAGGGCAGGCACTGCACTGAGTTAAGGGCCTAACTTGTGTGCAGTCTTGGTATGCGAAGGCGGCGTGCTACGAAGTAAAAATTCAAGATGGCAGTGTTTTCCATCTGAATGCTTGCTCCAAATACATGAAGCTATTACAGTGGAATTAAGGGCTTAAATATATTCTGGAAATGTATTTTGTGCGTTGATTAAAGGAATGTATGAGCAGAGTATGCTACAGCCATAGTGTATAAAGTATTTACAGTGCTGTGCAGAAGTGAGTTGATTAATCCTCATAACATTCTGGTATTGCCCTCCCCGTTTTATAGCCAGGAAAAATGAGACCTGCTTACTAGCAGTTTAATATTTTGCCATATGTAGAGGTCTGCACAGCCATATGAGACTATGACCATTCATATGTCCTGGGGGATACTTCCAGGCCTACAGATCCAAGACGTTGTACCTTGGACAGCTTCTTCCTTTTATGCAATGGTTCCATGTTCATCTGTTCTGAAGTCACTTTGTGAAATTAAATTCAGGGCCAATGGTATTGTCTTTCTGGTTGCTTATGGATCAGAAAGAAAGCTTTGGGATTCTTTAAAAAATAATATTGGCAACCAATTTTTTATCTAAAGGCTTCTTATTTAATTGTGATTTTATTATTATTTTTAAACCAGAAATCCAGTCTGCATTAATCACTTGAATGCTCTCTTGGTCTTTTCTGTCACACAGATTTTCAAGATGTCAACAACATGGTGATTTTTGGATTTGGCTTTTTCCTGGCGTTTCTGAAAAGATACAGCTTTAGCAGCACAGGATTCAACCTCCTCATTATTGTACTTGGTGTCCAGTGCTCCATTCTGATGGAAGCTTTATTAGTTCTCCTCCTTCAAGAAGCAAAGGAAGATGATCTGAAAATGTAATTATTCCAGTTCTCACAAGAACTAATCTGGAGCTGCTCACTGCTTTTTGTCAAGGATAATACATTGTTTTGTTGACCTGACTGTGAATTAGCATGGTCATTGGCAGACTTTTTGGAGGGCTTTGTAGTGTTAAGTACATTTGGCAATCTGCCTTTCTTTCATTGCCCCTAGTGTGGTCCCAATATAGAATTATTATTTTCTTTCTTTCTTTCATTACAGCATAACAACGGCTGCTGTGAGTATGACTGCTGTGGTCATCTCCAGTGGAGCAGTTCTTGGGAAAACTAATCCTATACAATTAATTGTGATGACAGTGGTAGAGATAATAGTTTTCCATGTGAGCAGATGGATCAACAAGCGATTCCTGCAGGTATAGTAGTATAATTTCTAGTAACAAAGGGGAAAGTTTCACATGGACTTTGGAAGTGTTGCTTTTTGGTGATTCCTTAGTGCTATGCTGATGGGAACATCAGTGTATTTTATCTCATTCAGTTAGATTGTGGCTATGATTTCACTGAGATCAAGTCTGACCGTGAGAGTACATTTAAACATCAAACTCCAAATGCTGAGTATTCTGCATCAATATAATTGGCTGATTCTTGACCTTGAAGGATAAGCTGATCTGATGGATTGGAATATAGTGCATTTAACCTTACCCATGCCCTGACCCACCCCCAACACATGAATGAAAGCTTTGACCTATGCTAAGGTACTAATTATCTTTAACCTTTGCTCCCTCCCTGTTAGTTCAATCTGGAAGATTAACAGCGTGAATGACACGTGAATGAGCCCAGCCTGGACAGCACAGAAAGACCTGAATTTAATGTACAATGTAAATGTACTTCAGGCTCTCTGAAGATGAATTGTGTGTTTATGAGCTACACTGAACTCAGATACATTAATGTGGCATTAATAACTCATGCTTAAACTGAGTGACTGTGATAACAAATAGGTCATAGCGAGGTTGTATGAGTAACTATATCAGGGTCTTCATCAAAGGGTTTCTGTGGCATAAAATGTTACAAAATTATTCTGTTGATACAGGTTCCAGACAAGATCAGCATGATGCACGTTCACCTGTTTGGAGCCTACTTCGGTCTGGCAGTCTCCTCACGCTTCTCTGAGCCATCGCCAAGGTCTGAGAAGAATGCAAGTACCTCAAAGTCGGATTTATTGTCAATGTTGGGTAAGACATTTGGTGTAATGTTTCAGATGAAAGAAGAGATTGCAGTGAGAGCAAGAGGGAGGTTTTGGGGAACGGGCCATGGCACACTGAAGCTTTTGCATTCAAAGTACAGGTCTGAGTGCTGTCAAGCATAGCGTGCTGCTGTGGTTCATGGTTTCTGACAATGAGTTGGTGAGTATCAGCAGTTTTCCTACCAGGCATGTAAGTCACTCTTGCAAAGGCTGTTTGCTTGTGTCAGTCTCAGCTTAAAGTTTACAGCAAATTAACTGTTCCCTCTCCCAACTAAATTGTCTCTTTTGGCCTTGTATAGGCATATCGGTAAGGGACATACGCACTGAGGTTACCTGTATTTCAGTAGTGTTTAGAGTTCCAGCTGGGCTGAGGCTCAGTTTTTCTTCGCAAGGTGCTGTACAGAGATATAAAAATACAGTCCCTGCCTAGTAATGTAAATGAGAAGATAAAAACCCACTGAAAGGAGGAGAATATGATACAGACATGCGCATGAGAAAGGATCTGAGTTATGATAGGCTGAACATATGGGAGTTCCATTTTTTTCTTAAAGAAGCAATTTAGTTTCCTCATGATGGTGACTTCTGTTATGTAACTGTCACTAGCTGAACTAAGATCTTTCAGTGAAGGTTCACAGAGTGTAATTCTCAGTTGGTCTTCACCCCAAAGAAGGTGAAATTTCTTCTTTGGAGAAAGAGAAATTATATGCTGTTCTTCTGAGTCCCTGAAGTTCTTGCTTTGCTGGAGAATTCCAGAACAGTATTTTAATCAACTTATCAAGATGCTGTTAAGCCATTGTTATAATTTTAGTGCAGCTTGCTACAACCAAGTGCTTGGTATCTTAAGTAATTATATTTCTATACCTTGGATAATTCCTGAGGTAACACGGGCAGAAAGGAGTCACTGAGCAAGCAAATTCCTTATAGTTCCTTTTTTTCTGAGGACTGTGTGAAGTGCTGGTCTTCATCCATATTTGGAACCATGCTGTAAATCTCTGATTTTCATAGCTGAGCAGGTGCTCACAAGAATATGTCAGTAACATTAGTAGTTTTTTAATAACTAACTACTGAATCAATGGTTATAAGATTGTCTTAGTAAGGACAACCAAGTCTCGTCCAATTCTTTCAATACCACCAGTCTTCACTGCTATCACTGGTTTTCAATTGCCAAAATGGCAATTTAGTCCCATATCTTGGTTGGTGGGACAGACCCACCTGAAGCAAACTTAAGACTTAATTTGGCAGATTAGTTTATCATCTGTGAGGTGAAATGTATCCAGTCTTTTGGGGTAGACTGCAAGCAATAACTTGCATGACAAAGTCGATTTCTCAAGGGATATCTTTAAGTCTTCTCAATAATAGATAGAGAATAGAAATATCTTCTCAAGGGATATCTTAGAAATAGCACTACACTTGCAGAAAAACAGTTAGGAATGTGATCTGAACAAATAGTACTAGTTTGCTGGGAAGCCTGTCAGTTTTCCAGATCAGATAAACCTTAATGGGCCAAATACCCTATCTGAGAGGCAAGGTTATCACCTCTGGTGCACTGAAAGGGTGAAATTTAGGAGAGATAGTTTAGCATTTCAGGGAGCCAAGATATGCTTTTAGAAAAGTAGTAGCTGCCAGGGGAGCTGGATTTAACCGCTGTGCTTTATAGTGACACTGCCTGTATTGTTTCTTAATAGACTTGACAGAAGAAAACTTAAAATTTTACTGTCAGGTGAAGTGCTCAGGGACTGGTATCTCTCTGGTTCAGTTATGAAGAAGTGAACATTAGTTATGGAAGTTGAACAACAACGATTAGTATCTAGACAAAGCAAAATAAACTGCAGCTTGTCTGAGCTGTCATATGTGTACTTATATACATCTGTGCAAAAACAGTGGAGCAAGCTCCTGGATTTTCAAAAAGTTCCTTCTGTTCAGCAGTGCTTAATATTCCTGGATGTTGTTTTTTGTACCATTGAAAGCGTGTTTTTAAATGCCTGTGCAGAACAAGCATAATGCTAATCGTTTGGAAACGAACGGCGAAATTGTTCCCACTAGTATTTAAACCTCTGTTTAAGGGGACAAAGTTGTTTTTAAAGGTGTTCTTGAAAAGCATTAAGTACATCCTGCCTTGAGCTCCATGAAAGACCAGCCAACTCCCAGCAGAGCCTTGATTTGGCTGCATGTATGACGTTACCAAGTTTCTGGGAAGGTGTTGGAATAGCAGTCAGCTCCCAGGGCCGTCTGTGCTGTAAAGTGCTGCTGTCCTTTGTTCACAACAAGGGAACTGCAGAATTGCAGCAAATGCAAAAATGTGGGCTGGAGCCTTCCAGACACAGCCCTGTGATAGATTTACTGTGTTTTAGAGCAGGTAATGATAGTTGCTTGTCTTTGTCTCCAAGGCACTCTCTTTCTTTGGGTATTCTGGCCAAGCTTCAATTCTGTACTAGCTGATGTGGAGAAGACCAAAGCAATCTACAACACCTACTTTGCACTTGCAGTGAGTGCTGTAACTGCCTTCACGTTGTCTGTTCTGACCACAAAGGATGGAAAATTCAGAATGGTAAGACATAAGAGAAAACTGCTGTGTGGACAACCTATCTTTATGTTACTTTTAGTAAAACACCAAAGGTATAATATCTATTAAGTAAAAACATCTGAATTTTCTGCTTCACAGTCGTCATTAACCTGCCAAGCCTTTATCTGTAACTTAGAAATTACATTTTCAGATGATAATTCACAGTATACAGAAACACAAATTCATGCAAAAGACATTCTACTTGCATAAGATTAGTGGTCTATGATATTGTACAGCTGTAAGACAAGCAATGACTGAATTCTCACTCCATGTTTTTATTTTATTTTACAGACTCATGTCCACAGTGCAGCACTGGCAGGTGGCATTACTATTTGTTATGCAGCAGAGAGTATTGACTATCCCTGGATTGCAATGATTTTGGGTCTGCTTGCCAGTGTGATAACCATACTAGGATCCTTCTGTTTACAGGTAATGCTCAAAACCTGAAATTCCTTTTTCTATAAGCTGTATAAACTTGTTTTCCAACGTAGGATACTTCAGAGTAAACCTCTCTTTCAAAGAAATTAAAGACAGGAAACAAAGGCTTGACTGGAGTGCAGGATTGACTGGAGTGCAGGATTGCAAGTTAAAAGACCAAAATTATTCTTCTAAGATAGGCAATGTGCTGTTATCGACTTGACGTTTTGTCTGTCAGTTAAACTTCTTCTTCTTTCCAGGGATGCTTGAATCCTGCTCTCAAGATTCATGATGCATCTGGAGTTCATTTCACTTTTGGCTTGCCTGGTTTACTTGGAGCTGTTGCCCAGGTTGTTCTCTTAGTAATAAAAAAATGGACTGTTTTACCAAGGTACATCATTTTTTTGCCATTAATAAGTTTAATGATTATTGTAGGGTTCCCTGAACAGAGTTCTCATACGTAGAGAAAGCCTGAAAGTCATCACAGACAAATCATATTTTACCAGATAACCTCAGATCATCTCTGAAGTCCAAAAAAGTTAGCATAAAGACTTTCTGAGTTGAGAAGGCTTTGGATTAAAACTTTAATGTTACGTTTTGGTCCCATTTTCTCTCCCTTTTTATTTGATATTAAATACAGTAGACATGGGAGATGAAGAATGGGGAAGCACATCCTTCCAAGACTCATTTTGACTTTTGTGTTTCAGGAAAGCTTTATATGCTAATACAGGAGAGAAAAAAAAATCATCATTTCTATCTGAAAAAGGCTTTAACCTTAATCAGGGGCAAAAATGCCAGCCTGGACTACAGCCACTCTGGACTCCCAGCTGGAAATTATACTTGGGGAGATACCCTGCAAAAGGGTCAGTGAAGTATAGGTCTTTGTAGGATTTTTTTGAAATGGCACTGGCACTTCATTTTCACAAATCAAGCCCATGTTGCATCATATAAGAAGTTCTCTGTGTAAGTTTCTCAGCTTACACAGGAATTAATCCCAGTGCAATATCAGTCTGCATTAGGCTTCTGCTAGGATCTCTTAAAACATCTAATTGCAGCTGTATAAAGATTCTAAAACAATAATTTTGAGGTTTTGACAGGAAATGTGCACATGTACCCAAACTGTCAAAGGTGAAACACTTGTTTTGCTTTTCAGCCTGGGTTATGTGGTCATGATTTACATCGGTGCCTTCTGCCTGACCATCAGTGTCGCCTTGATAACAGGTTTTATTACAGGTAAGTATGAAAAAACATTTCAGTAATATCTTCCTCATTTTCCCCGTGGCAAAGGGTGTGTCTTCCTATTACACCTGTTACCATGTCAGTGCAACAATTTGTAGAAAGATGCCAGTGTAACAGGGGTGTTACAGTGTACTTCTGTGTATAAATGATTTGTTCATATAGAACATGTTGGACACATGAACGCCAAGAACTCTACATAGATGGGCTTTGAAGAAGAGATGTATTCAACATAACCTGCTAGCACCATTCATTTGTTGGTGACTTTTAACAGATGCTTAACAGCTGCCTTCAGATTTCATACAGCAGATGTGTGAGGATGAAAATATTTCTACATTTTGGTATTGTCTTACTGACAGAAAAACACTGTCTTAGAGTTTCTCATTTAGGCCTGTTGGTATAAATATGCAAAGTTCCACGAATGTCAGTAGCTTGCTTACGTAAGCCAAACATTAGGCCTTTGATCAGTAGTGGTTTGGGCTCATGTGTTCCTCATATGACGTTCTGACTATTTTGTGGCAGCTCCAGTTTTTTCTGTTAATTCTGGTTTGAGTGAAAGAGAAATGGTAGTTAAAAGTTGCTGTGAAATATACTTTAAAATTATTTTTTTGTGCTTTAATTGATCTGCAACCTTTGCATTAGCTCAGGAGTATTTAAAGATGTTGAGCGAATCAAGCAGTTTTTACAAAAAAACAGCTTAAACACTCATTCGGTCATTAAGTTTAAAAATCTACGTTTCCATCTGAAATCTCAAGCTAATAGTGCTGATAAGCCTGTTTGCTTTAAATACATAGGCAGTTTTCATGCAAGAAATAAATGACTTGTTACGTATCTTTAGAATCTGGCAGACTGTTTAATGGAGTTTTACCTGTACAAATTAAGCTTTTATAATACAGGCCTTAATCCTGGCAAGCTTCTCTGTACTTAAAGTCAACTTGAGTCAAGGGGCTCCAATGAAGCATTTTGTTCCCCTTTAGTACTTTGATGTTACATTTGCATGTGTGTTACTAAGAAACCTCCAGTTATACAGTCTTCTCCTTTCTGTGATACATGTATATGGTTTTACCAATAGGCTTAATCTTAAACTTCAAACTGCTGAAGATCATCCCTGTATCAAAGTATTTTGAAGACCACTTTTATTGGGAGGTAAGTTTCAGGGTAAAGTTAACCATGTGGGACTATACATAGCATCAAGCATTCGTTTCATAGTACGCTTTGAATGCCATTTGATGAACTGTTTAGAGACTGCATATTGTAAATGTATGTATCCTTCAGCTGGGATTCTCAGAGCTGTTGGTGGGCACAGAGCTAAATCTGAGATTATCTTGTCTGTTGTAATGCATAATCTTATGTGATTTGATGTCCTGTGCTTCATATACCATCCTTGAGGAAATTTGAGCATCTAAGAGTGGGATTTTTAGAAGCCAGCAAGCAGAATGGAAGGTGCCTTTTATGAAAGCAGACCAAGTCTCCTAGCCTTCACTGGGTGTCGAGTGGCTTTTAAAGCTGGTGCATAAACACAGGTTTGTGCACATTTAGGCGCTGAATGTGACCCTATGTCTGAATCACATAAATTAGAATAAGCTTCTAATAAGGCTCTCCATTACCTTTTTCATATAATGATTTGATGCATAAAATGTTCTGATACAAGAACATTTGTCTTGCAGTTTCCCCATTTGGCCGTTGGATTTTGAATGGATGAACCCACATGAAAGATCAACCACGAGAAGGTCACTAGATAAAATGAGTAACTATGATGGGGTGAAAGAGCACTTAATTATCACTTCTCATGCTCCAAAAAGCTTTCCCACACAAAAGTTTGGTAACAAACTGCTCTAGTTATTCTTGAAAGACTAGGCTGTAAATTTACAGATGCAAAAGTTATTTATGCATTTAGCTTTTCTGCTTTAATGTTCTTACCTTAAATAGTTCATAGAACATATACAAAAACTTCACTGCATTCATTGCTTTAATGGCTTATCAGTGAAAATCCTTAGAAATTTTTAGAAAGCTATTTTTAACTCCCCAGTTTAAAAGCCAAAATATGTATTTTAATATTATGTGTACAGGAAGTACACTTACTCTGATGTAGTGAAGTGTTAAAGTGCTCATTTTTAAGCTAAGTTCTGTTAGAGGCCTTGTAATGCAAGGATATAATGACTGAGCTGGATCTGGGCCAGAACTCTGCATCTTGCCAGACTGAACTCTTGGGTTATCTGACTGAAGAAAAATCTACACTTGCATGGCTCAGGCTAGCTCTCTGGATGTTCAAATGGCAAGAAATTGTTTTGCTTGTGGATGGCATCACTGAAATGAACGGCATCGTTACTCATTACTTCAGGAACACGCCTTAGAACACTATTCTTGAGCAGTGACAGTCTGCACATCGTCAGCTATGCAAAAGGCTCTGGCTACTGTAAAGGTGTGAATGTCAGTCAGAGAATGAGGGAGTAGTCTTTCCTTGCGTATTCTCATTTGCTTGGACAGGGCTGGTTATGCGATAAATTTAATCAGAGTGGGCCTAATTTTGTGCAACAAGCTTCATGGTACCGATGCTACAACCCAATTTCCAAAGTGTCTCATGCTGAATTTTGATGTTTTCTTTTTCCATATTTTAACAAAGTTGTACATTGTATAGAGCTTCTAACACTGTAGATACAAGAATGCTTTTTTTTTTTTTTTGTACTGGGTAGATGGTCAACTTGGAAAAATAAAAGATTTTAAAATGTGTTGATTTAAAGCTGCCAGTAAGATGTTTTCAAGGCCTTACTTTTCATTTGAATGGAACGCAGCACATACCTGTTTGTAGAGGACTCCAGCTGAGACAAACAAGGGCTTTGGTCCATAAGCCTCACTGTGCAGAAGATTCTGTGTAAACAAACCCCTTTTTTATGGATTACAGTCTTGTGTTTCTTCATTATTCCAAATAGTTGCTATGTAAGTTCTTACATAATTAAAAAAAAGTCAAGCTTTGATTGTTTTTATTTATTCAGCACACTTGCTTGAAAATGAAGTAATGAGGGGAAAATTGCAACATTGAAAATAAAGGGTAAGTTCTTTGCTCACTGTAGCAATGTATGCTGACCTCAACTCATTCATTAGAGAATAAGCAAAGTAGGTCACTGCAATTAAAGGAAGTGTGAGACAGGTTTCAAAGTTACTCAGAGAGGAAGTGCCAGTTTTTCTTAATTCCAGTTCACAAAATAGACAGTGATCTTACTTATTTTACCAACTGCCTGCAGCTTCCATCAGCTTACACTGCTATTCAGCTTGATACATATGCATTTATACACTTGCATTATCTCACATTTAGTGCACTCCTGCCTTTGTAATACTACAATCCGAGCTGACCTTGTATATTCAGTATCTTACTTTTCAGCAATGAAACAAAACTTCTGCAACACAAAGTTCTTCTGATGTTTTCTAGCAGAAGTAATTTTACAGAATTGGATTTTATCCCTCCCTTTCCTCCACATATTTTTGTTCAGCAATTTCTTGAGTAAGTAGCCAAAATGTATGTAGAGGAAGGGGTAAAATAGCTCTTCCTGTATCTCACTGGTCACGCGAGTATGCTTACAGGATCAGAATTCTCCCTGGTAGTGACTGTCCCTGGTCTAACTCCCAGCTGAAGAGTATTCTTCCCTCATTTTTATTGTTGTTAGGAAATAGCTTACAGCAAGCTTTGTGCATGAACTACTTAGAGCTAGAGCAACTATATAATTTGTACTTGTGCCTCTACAGCATCATCCACAGCAACAGTAAATTATTTACCAGTGACTCTCTCAGTATCACCATAGAATAAATTAAATACTCGGGGGAAAAAAAGTCTAAAGTAGCACCATTCTATGTAATAAAAGAAAAGCCATGTACCAGTAAATTTTGAAATTGAGGAGCCGTTTATATTGTCTGGACATAGATATTTAATAAATATGTAAAAAAAATGTTTTAAAGCATTTTAGTAGCTCTTGGATTGTAAATACTATAGAAACAGCTGGTTAAATATATCAGTTTTCCACTATTCTATTTACTTATAGCAAACATATAAAAGTGACTTCCATTGTTACTTGTAGCAATTTTACATTTGTCAAAAACATTACATTTAAATCAGAGGAAGAAAACAGAAGTTTTAGTGCTATGATTTAATTTTTCCTTGTTTTATCTTTAGACACAATTGAAGGTCACCGTATACAAAATGGTTTTAGAAAATTTTTGGAGTTACGCAGTTAAAAAAAATGCACTTCCATAGGCGTGTTCATTGCCACAAATCTTCCGTGCGACCAAATTTGAAGACCAGTCCTCTGTTTAAAACAATAAAGGTACATGAGTACATAAGGGAGAAGATTAAATACCTAGTATTTTAAATACATGATTTCAGGGAGCAAGTTGAAGTATTTGCAAATCTGTGTCCTGGTCCTGCAACAAGGCCTATGCAGACAGATCACAGAATGCCTTAAACAGTTTATTCACCCATATCTAGTTGCAAAAGAATAGAGCTGAAGTAAAAAACAGATTACAGCAAATTCCAGTTTTAATAATAAATGAAAACAAATTAGGTAAGACACAAACAAGGAACAATAGGCTTACCCAAAAAAGATGAATGCATTCTGGAAAAACACAGCTATTCCTGGGTATACTACTGTTTTTTCTAAAGGAAAACAAACAAACAAACAAACAAACGAAAAAAACCACCTCAATTAATTTTTCAGAAGTACTTTTATTTTCAATAATACCCCATCTCACAACAAGCTTCTAGTGCTGTTATTACTACTAACAAATCTGCCTAAGGCAGACTGTTCTCTCATGGAATTAAGATAGCACTATACATCTGGTATAGCCCTTTTCATTCTCTGACAAGATGGTTTTCTCCAATTTCTGTTACTCACCTGTGCAAAATAAAGATGAGCACAAAGCTTACCCCACTGGAAAAATTTCAATGGCTTTTGTGCTCCCCAAAATCATTTAGCTTTCCAAATAAAAGAAATCTGTCCTGTTCCATGACCCAAAATGTGCATTCATGTAAGGGGATCCCTATTGTTTCCCCTTGCAAAATGGGTCTCCCCAGGTATCTGGAATTCACTCTCAAAAGAGTCAACTATTTAAAGCAGCAAGAACTTAATGGTACCCATGTATCAGCTCGAGCTGGGTGCCTCCAAGGAAGGACCCCACTGAAAACTTTCCCTGGGTTCCTATACCTGTACAATCTTAGTTTCAACCACTACGGACCAATCAGTTCTGGACACATACAAGGTACATTCCTTCAGATCAGCTGTTCTTTGTTGTGGGGCAGGTTCTCATCTGGCACCATCCTTGGTCAGCACATCCCCACTTCCCCATCGCTGCCACCCAGGCCCCTACGCAGTGTGGCTCGCTGTGACTGACACCACAGCATACCAGGTTCAGGTTACAGGGAGCTCATACTGCAGCCTAAGGCTTTGCTAAGATTTCTCTACTAACATCAAACAACAGCTACCCGAATTCCATACGTATGGGCAGCTTGTTTCTTTTTCACAACAGAAAAAGGGAAAGTAGCAGTGTTTAGGAAACCAAAATGTTAGAACTGGACCCCCTTAGCAATCTAAACATAAGATGCACAATTCAGTAGTCATTTAAAATGTTTGAATTTTTCAAAAATGGATCAAATCACATTCCATGTTGTGTCTTACCTTTAACAACATAGCCTCCAAAAAGGATCCACATAGAAGCAATCAGAGATCCAAAAGCCATCATAAAACCAATGAACAGCCAAATCCGAGCACCTTAAAAAGATGTATGGATGTTTTGTGCCTGTGTCTGAGCAGACACCTGTAACTTTGAACATGCTTTAGTTTCAGAGCACCTTCTGTGACACACCAGAGATATGCATATAAACACAACGCATACAACGGTACAGTTGTTACAACTCTTCCAAGAATTACTGACTTCACATAGATCCCTGTATGATAACCTATACCACTTTACCTGTTTGTCCTAGACAGCCTTCACTGTAACTGTCACCCCGAACTTGTCCGTTAGACACTGCATTGATCCTATATGTGCAAAACAGGATGAAAGTGGGTAAACATTGGTAAAGCAAGAAGTAAATGTTTATAAAACAACAGGAGAAACTTCTCAGAAGCCCATTTAAATAGTGATGCATTTCTTACACTTTAAGTGGAGAACAATGCTATAACTTAAAACAATATCTAGAAATACTACTAACACATGGATCTGTACAATGTCCAGTTTTTTAAATGGTTACTATACTTACTATAAACAAATATAAGACATATCCTGGCCTGCTTCACAAGAAGCATGACCAGCAGGTTGAGAGAGGTGATTTTCCCCCTCTAAACTGCTCCTATAAGACCCCACCTGGTGTACTGCATTCAACTTTAGGACCACAAACATAAGAGGGATCCAGAGGAGGGCCACTAGGGTGATCAGAAGGCTGGAGCACCTCTCCTATGAAGAGATGCTGAGAAGGCTGGGGTTGTTCAGCCTAAAGAGAAGGCTCCAGGGAGATCTTACACTGACCTGCCACTACCTAGAAGTGGCCTACAGGAAAGCTGGTGTGTGTGTGTGGGGGGTGTCTTTATCAGGGAATACAGTGATAGGACAAGAGGTAACAGCTTTAAACTAAAAGAGGGTAGATTTAGAATAGATATCAGGAAGAAATTCTTTACTTTCAGGGTGGTGAGGCACTAGAACAGGTTGCCCAGATCAGCTGTGGCTGCCCCACTCCTGGCAGTGCCAAAGGCCAGGCTGGATGGGGCTTTGGGCAGCCCAAGCTGGTGGGAGGTGTCTCTGCCCATGGGAGGGGCATTGGAACTAGATAGTTTCTAATATCCCTTCCAACCCAAACCATTCTACGATGTTAGTAACAACCTGATATTACCCTGATTTGCTATTCTCAGTTACGTCTCAATTTAAAGCTTATGCTCTTTTTTAAATTCTTAGCAGCACAGGAATTCTATGAGTGTGTAGCTCTGATCAAGAAGTTATGCTTACATTAGGAATGCAATTGTGGCTATGACCCCACAAGCATGGTAAGAATGGTTGAAGTCTTCCATTTTAGGGTACTTCACAGCTGCATCTATGATTATCCACCAACCAGTAAAGAACTATTAAAAAACAAAGAAAGCACAATAGCTTAAAATACAGATGCAAGCCTTTTAACAACACAAAAGATTGCTCTAGGAAAAAAATGCCAGCTTATAAAATCATACTTACAGAGTTCATTTATAACACAGCTATCTTTGTTTCCAGTTTAGTTCAGTAAAAGTTAAGAGCAAAACCCACGATTTATCTACTCCAATAGTAATTACGTGGGTAGAAACCGAAAAAACTTACGGCTGTAAGCACCCAGCACACATCTCAGCGCTAACCCTGCTGCTAACACACCCCCAGGCCTCCTTTTATTTCCCAGCAGCTCACTATCAGTTCGCTGGCAGAGCAGCGCAGGAGGGGCAGCGCAGCACGTACCAGCACTCCCGCAGCCACAGAAGCGATCGTGTTCCGCTTTTCTCCCCAGTCAACGCATTCCGAGCACCTCACGCTCTCGAGCAGACCTGACATTTCGCGGCGCTCTGCGGAACTAGGAGACAGAAAGAGGCGCGTTCCTCTCACGCCAGAACCCCCCCCCAAGCCAGCAGCCGGCTCTGCGCCGGGACCGCCCCCCGCCCCCCCGGACCCGGCGCCCCCCGCACACTGCCAGGGGCCGAGGCGGGCACCGACGGACAGCGCGCCCGGGACCCTCCGGCAGTGCTGCGGGAGGCGAAGGAGGCGGCGGCGAACGGCCCCGCCCCGCCCGCCCCAGGGCGAGGAGCAGCGGCCGGGGCCCCTCACCGGCGGCAGCGAGAGCCCGCGGCCGGCCCAGGCGCTCCGTGCGCACGCGCGGCCCCCGACGCGCTCCCCCGGCCGAGGGCGGGGCCGCCATGCGCAGGCGCACCAGCGGCGGGAGGGCGCCAACCCGGCTCCCTTTGCGCGTGCGCCTTAACGAGGGCGGGCGGGGCGGCGGCGGCCAATACACGTGCGCGCCTAGCCAGACGCGCGCATGCTCGGAGAGGCTATTGGCCGGCTGCGCGTGCGCCCCGCTGTCTTCGGTACGTCAGCGAGGGACGGCTTCTGGAAGCTTCGGTCGGGGCCGGGCGGCGGCAGTAGGGGCGGAGGTCGAGGCCGTCGCTCGTCTCCGAGGCGGGGGCCGCGCCTCGCCCGCGGTGCCGCTCGTCTTGGGAGCTGACAGCGGGGGCGTCTGGCGGCCCCAGCGGTAAGTGCCCGCAAGCGGCGTCCGGCGCGGAACCTCCCGCTGCGGCTCGGAACCTGTGGGGGCCGGGCGGGGAGGCGGCGGGGTCGGTTGTGTAGGGGCCGCGCCGCGCCGTGCTGGGCTGTGCTCCGCGCCTACCGTGTTGAAAGCGCCGGTGATCGTTTAGGATTGCGACGAGGGGGGCGATCAGAAACGAGCAGGTGTTCCCCTTCCTGTACTGCACGGCGGCGGCGGTCTTTGCTCTCCTTTAGAGGAGAAGCGGCGAAGTTTACCTCCGGTAGTAGCAGGGAGAACGCTTGTTACGGTGAGCGTAGGTCTTGGCGGGTTTTAGTAAGGCTCGGAGACTTACTCGATAACCCTTGTTTACAACAAGCACCAAATACAAGCGGTGCGATTAAAGCAGCCGTCCTTAATCTGCGGGGTGGCGGTGCGGTTCTAAGTGCTGGGGGTGGGATGGTTGCGCCACAGAGCGCAGTAACCTTTGGAGATGTAAAATGGCCGCCGCTGAAGGGGGACAGCCATCTTAAGGCCTTGCCGTAACGAGCGTGACATCTGTAACAGGTCACATCCAGTGACTCATTAGATGTATTTTTTTTTTTTTACTAGTTATCTCAAATATTTTTAATAGGGATTTGCTGCATGTGCTGCTGGGATGTGTGGAGGACTGTGCAGGGATAGATTTGTAGTGCAGTTCAGTCAAGGTCTTGAAGTGATTGCTGTACCTTCAGGATACTTTTTTTCCTGCTTAAGGAAAATGCCAATTTGCACCTTTTTCACAAAAGGTGTGTGTTTACACTGAGTGAAGGGTATTAAAACCTACACAAACTTCTTAAGGTTCCAGAGACCTATTCATGCTTTAAACTGAGGCCATTTTAAAATTTCACATAGAAGACTGACTACAGAGGAGGAAAATGATGAAATTTAAAGCTATCATGCATAAAACATGCAAATAATCTGGATTGGAAAAAATGTCCGTGTCTAATTATCCTTGAACTTTTGGCCCATGTCGTAATGTTTATTGATGTATAAATGACTTGCTGCATACAAATGATTTTGCTTCTCCTCCTCCCGCCCCTCAGGAATGGAGACTGGGTATTATAGAGCAACGGTAAAAACAGAATCAGGTTCTGAAAGTATCTGCATGGAAGAAATGATGGTTAAGAAGACCGATGATATGGCAGACTTCATGGATGACTTGAAACTCAGTTCACCAAAGAAAATATATTCTTGTTTGAGATCTGAGAGAAGTTGTGATAGGTCATCAACAAGGTCATCTAGTAGATCCTCTTGCAGTTCGCAGTCCAGTTCAAGTACCTCCTCTTCAGCTTCCTCCAGGAGTTGGAGCCGCTCCAGATCCAAATCACGGGCTCGACGAAATAGTTCCCGAAGGTACAGAAGATACTCTCGTTCCTATTCCAGAAGCCGGTCAAGATCATGTGGCTACATGAATTACAGAGGAAGGTACCGGTACCATGCCAGACACTACAGGAGGTACCACCATTCTCCGAGGTGTAGGTCGCGCAGTAGGTCAAGGTCTCGTGGAAGATCCTATTACAGAAGGTCCTATTCAAGAAGCAGATCACGTTCAAGAGGCCGAAGATACTACGGATTTGGGCGAACAGTATATCCTGAGGCTTACAGGAACTGGAGAGGCAGGTCACAAACAAGATCTCGTAGTAGGTCACCTCTGCATTTGAGTGAAAAAGGTACTGGGAGACTTGCATTGTGCATGAGGCAAAAAGCGTGCCCTTTATAGAGATCTGAGTTTGTCTGGTTAACAAGTGTAATTGCTTTATAGAGCATAATTGATAATTAGAATTTGGAAGAAAATCTTGGCATGGCTAGAAAAGTACATTAAAACAACAACAAAAAAAAAACAATTAATTTAGAGGATATTTTTTGTATTTCAACTGGAGCTAAATTTCCAAAGTTAAGATGAAAATTAATCAGAGTTGATGCTTGCTTAAGTGCAGTGGCTATATATGTTCAGTTTTTAGGCTTTTATGAACAGGTACGTGTTGATTTTAAACATAAGAGAATGACACTTCTTTTCTTCTTGTAGAAAAGAGGGAACTTCTGGAAATTGCAAAAGCTAATGCTGCAAAAGCTCTGGGAACAGATAACATAGTCTTGCCCGCAAGTTTGAAGATCCTTACTCCTTCCAAGGAGACAAATAATATAAAACAAGAGCATGAAGATTCTGGGGAGTCGGATGAGGTAAGTGTGAACCGGAGTGTTCTTGGTTAATAGGTAAATGTTTTTAAAATCTTGTGGTCTGCGTGGATGTTACATTCTTTTTCAACTGTGGAGTTTGTAGTTTTGAATTCAAACTCTTGAACAAAAAAATTACTTAAGAGAATGTTTAAAAGTGCTGTAGAAACCACTGTAGACTTTACCCTGAAAATGCACCGGGCTCTGAGAAGCTGTTGATTCACATGCAGGCATTTGGTTGGTGTTAGGTTAGGAAGGAGTGAGAAATGTAGCTCCTTCAAGTTTTTCTTCTAATACAGTGTTGCCTGTTATGTTGACTAGTTTGTTTTTGAGCTAAAAACAAGGAGTCTCTGTACCAAGCCTGTTGAATAGTTTTTAGTAAAGGTTTATTTTACTACCTTTTTAACTGTTAAAAGTTTTTCATATGCAACAAACTGTTTCCCAGAAATTACATACCCAAACACACAATGCATTTTACATGCTTTATTTCTGTCTTATAGAAATCATGACTATGGTTCCAGACATGATGAAGAAAATCTGTTGGTAATTAAGGGACTTGTGGGCTATAGTTGCTGTAAATTTAAGGGAGGGAGAAACTTGAACAGCTTAAACTGAACTTTAGTTTGACTCTGTTATGATGTGTTAATCTGATTCATGATAAACAGAAAATTGCACTAGTTGTTACATCTATCAGATGCTGCTATTTCATATTTGCTAAGGGTTTTAGACAAATGGTACAGGCATCCCTTTCATAATATATGCAATATATTCCAGATGTTGAGAGATTACAGAAGAGGAGGCCTGCATCACTTGCAGATAAGTTTATTGTTGTTATCCAAAGCTCTGCAGGATTAATATGCAGAACTTCATGCAACTTAGTCTAACACTACATTTCATTGTATGGCATTCCATGCTTTGAATCATTTGAATCCTCTTTAAGACTTAACTGGGGCATGGATATCAGGCCACGTGTGAATTGGCACAAGGACATTGATAAAGATAATACGTTTTTCAAACTGACCTCAGCACGGATTTGTTTGCCTATATATATATATACATATATATAAAAAAAAGGCATCAAAAAGCATCAAGTACAAAAAATGCAATAAAAAAGAATCAAAAGTAGCTCACAGCTGCTTTTGATGTAAAGAACTGAAACAACCGTACTGGAATATTAATAACCTGTAATGACTGCCTTAACTTGCATAGAGTTGTATCTTCCCACTTAGGCTTTGTGTGCTTTTCTCTAGCAACCCAGAAAACTAACAGAAGATAGAACCAAAAGTGGAATGGAGAGAGCAACCACACAGAGGAGCATTTCTTTCAGCCCTAATGTAAGTGAACTCTCCAAAAATAGAAGTCCAGTAATTCATCCCTCTTGTATTACTTTTTGGCATTGGTTGCCACATTAAATATCTTAAATAATGGTAACAATTGAATGTGATGGTTTCACAATTACTTTACTAGAGGGGTTAGATCAGTATTTTAGCAGTACTGTAAACATACAACAGCAGTGCGTTTACAGGCAGTGTTTACATTTCAACACTTAGAGTGTCTGTACTACAGACTTAAAAGTGTATGGGAGAAGCTATTTACACCAAAACTTAAAGTTGCATCTTTTGGTTGAATTTTGTTAACACACAATTATGGGGAAAAAACTTCCCTGAATCCCATGTCAATTAAGTGTACAGAGTTGATGCCTAGTAGTCCTTGGGTCTCCTGTGAGCTGGAAAGAAAACAGTCTGGCTTAAATGCAAATAAACACCTTGAAGTCAGTAGGTCTTGGTATATTGTTATCTTTCTAGCATTTTCAAAGGTAATTTATTTTCCAGAATACAATGGCAAAACCAGTACTACAGAGGCCAGCAAGTCATGTTGTTAAAGAACCATCAATTTCTCCAGGAAGAGAAGATGACAGAAAGGGAAGTCCCTATGGGCAATGGGTTCCTGTCAAGAAGGAGGAGAAGAAAACATTTGTAAACTTCTCACCTAAATGTGCACTGTTCCGGGCACGCTAATACCTTACTGTTTCTCAGACTGTAGTATTACACATACCTGAATGGTGAGGTCTAAAGTTGAAGACTTGTCAACATTGGGTATTTATTTTGAGATCTTTAATTTTGAAATCTGAGGTTTCTCTTTCAGATATAAAGCACGGTGATCCAGAAGCCACAGATGGGAATCTTGTGTATATTTGTAAATATTTTTGTATTGCTTTAATGGCCTAGAACTTACAGGTGGGTAACTTTTTCTAAAGAATCGTTCAGTAGCTGTTAACTTTGAGCACTTGAATTACTTGTGTAACTGTTGACTCCAAGTAAATAAATTTTAGTTTTGCACTGGCTTCTCAATGTGTCAAGTATTTGGAGCTTTGTTTAGTAGTAATTTGACATATGTCCTGTTGTGGTGGTTTTACTCGAGTGGGCGGCCGAGTTCCACCACAACCGCTCTCTCACTCCTCAAAGAGGAGCGAGGAGAAAATATGATGAAAGGGGCTCAAGGGTTGAGATAAGGACTAGGAGATCGCGCAATAATTATCGTGACGGGCAAAACAGACTCAGCATAGAGAGAAAGTAAGATTTATTGCTTATACTAACAAGCTAGAGAAGTGAGAAACAAAGGAAAGAAACCAAAAGCACCTTCCCCCCCATCCACCCTCTTCCACCTCCTCCCCCGAGTGGCACAGGGGAACGGGGGAATGGGGGTTATGGTCAGTCTACAGCACTTCTTCTCTGCCGCTCCTTCTCGGTCACTCTTGTCCCGTGCTGTGGGGTCCCACCCACGGGATGCAGTCCTTGCCGAACTGATCCAGTGTGGGCTGTCCACAGGCAGCAGCTCTTCAAGAACTGCTCCGTATATGGGTCCATACCATGCGGTCCATCCCTTTGGAGCAAACTGCTCCAACCTGGGTCCCCCACGGGCAGCAGCTCCTGCCGGGTCACCTGCTCCTGCGTGGTCTCCTCTCCACGGGCTGCAGGTCCGGCCCGGAATCTGCTCTGGCAGGGGTCTTCCACAGGCCACAGTCTCCGTCAGGGCACAGGCTCCACCGTGGTCTCCTCCACGGGCTGCAGCATGGAACCCTGCTCCACCGTGGTACTCCATGGGCTGCAGGAGGACATCCTGCTTCACCATGGGCCTCACCACAGGCCGTAGGGGACTTCTGCTCTGGTGCCTGGAGCACCTCTCCCCCTCCTTCTTCACTGACCTTGGCGCCTGCAAGGCTGTTCCTCACTCCTCTCACCCTCCCAGCTGCCGAGTGGCGCAGCGGTTTTTTCCCCAGTCTTAAATCTGCTCTCACAGAGGTGCAAAACAACATCGCTTATTGGCTCAGCTCTGGTCAGCAGTGGGGCCCTTATCAAACATGAGGCAGCTTCTAGATCCTTCTCACAGAAGCCACCCCTGTGCCCCCCCTGCTACCAAAACCTTGCCACATAAACCCACTACACCTGGAAGCGGTTATTTCCAGGTTTAGGTTTCACTCGCCTTACAGTTACCACAAAGTACAGCAGAAGATCTTGAAAATTGACCTTCCTATTGGAATAGTTGCTGTCCAGGCACTGACTGCCCATTCCATCTTTTGAAAGCATTGCACTTGAGGAGCCGTCACATCTTCTGCTTTTAAATCCTGAACTTCTGTTGGCAGAATTGTGGTTGATTTAGGTTGCTTTTAAATACAACCTGTAAAGAATCACTGTAAGGCAGTAAGCAAGCGGCGAGGTTGGCTGAGAAGGCTTCATGAGACTGCTTGTAGAGATTATACATAAATGCTGTGCAGTTGCTCCATGGCTTAGGAAGACTTTCAACCTATGACGTGTGAAAGCAAATGAACAAGCTGTTGTATCAATTTAGAGTTGTTCATTTTCAGCGGACCTACAAAGATTGAATCTGCCTGACTAACCAAGAGTTAAAGCATTAAGGGTATTTTCCAAATGCTTTTTGATTCTGATAGGCATGGGGCATCAATCACCTCTCCCTAGGCAGCCTGCTTCAATGCTGGACCACCCTGAGGGTTAAGAATTCTTCTGTAAAAATAAAGAGCTATTACAATGAACTGAAATGGAGCATTCCAGTCAGGAAGCATCTTTAAAACAAGTCACTTGCCTAAATACAGAGAGAGGTTTCCCTATCTTCATTCAAAAACTTTTGGTATAGGACTTGGACACTTGCAGGCCTTACTTTTGTTGAGGTGTGAGTGCAGAGTGGTTAGTTGTTGTATGTAGAATAGGAACTACTGCAGCTACCTAAAGAACTGAGGTTTCCTGTGGGACTACTAACACAGTGCTGTCAGACATACTAACAATTCTATATTTTGCAGCAACTTGAACAGTGCTGTAGGTTATCCACATTCCTTGCCCTCTCAGTGAGGGTGGAACAAAGTTTTGCTGCCTGAATATTGTGATTACTGTACAGGTACTGCCCCTGGAAGAACTCCAACCTTTGGCACTTCACAAACACAGAGTAGTTGCCCACTCACAGAACAGTAATGCACATTCCTACAGTGTTTTTATCTTCTTGCTAAACAAGTATTTCCAGGGACTTTAGCATTCTTTACATACTGACGTGCTTTATTTTCAATCATGGGGTAAGAGCTTTTTTCTATTTATTTAGAATGTGAAACAGGAGGAACTGGCTACTTCTGCAAGTAAAAGCTATGTACAGCTGATGCTATAGACTGCGCACACTACATCTATTGCATTAAACACACTATTGATTTTACAAGTTACTTTGAGGTCTACCAAGTATATTTCTGATACAGTTTAAAAGTGTATGCAAAATATCCACATCAAGCTTTAATAAGCATAGAAAGGCAGTAGTATGTACTTTGGTGGATGTCAGTTCAGACAGCTGTTCCTCTCTCCAAGTTCTGTTTAATTTCAGCTGTGTACTTCCCATAGAACCTCTCTGCCTTCTTATTGAACTTGGCATTTCTCTCATTAATGTAGTCAATATCTGCATCATCGTTGTAAGGACGTCTTCTACTATATTTTTCACGTTTTTCAATTCTGCAAGAGAAGTGACAGTGTTTGAAGATGTAGACGAATCACGTGGACATTACACAATTCCTACCTGCCACACTTTTCTTAGTTTTATCTTTTTACTTACTGTTTTTCAAGATCTGCAACCATTCTGTCAATCCCCTCCTTAGTTGGCACGTGAGTTCCATGGAGAAGACTGTCAGATGTTGGATAGAGTGCTTCACCACTGAGCAAGAGGAACAGATGGGCACCATTTACATAATTGTACTGACTGAGATCCCACTGCTTCTGTTTGGCTTTTTAGTATCGCAAGGCATTAACTTGTGTCTAACTGTGGGAATTGAAGATGCAACGATAACTGCTAATATTAAAGACAAACTATTAGACAATATCACATGCCCATACAAGATTGAGAAAGCAGCACTGAAACTCTAATTCTAAACTTTGGAACTTCATTTAAAACTTGTCAGACTTCCACAAAAAACCAAAACAGTAAAAACCCACAACTGACTCCAAGAAACAGAGTAATCCACTTGGACATTTAAATATTTTCCAATTGACAAAATACTGCTTGAAACTCAGTAATACTGGATTTGAAGAAAACTTATTACAATGCTACTTTTTCTCTATCAAAGTAGAGATTGCAAGGAAGATGATCAGGTAGGCTATGCAATTTAAAATGTTAAAATTACAGTGCTTAAGGGAATATACATGCTGAAGGGATTGTTTTTTAAGTCTTTAGTATTCATTACACAAAAACATGGGAGATCAGATGTCTGAAGTTACACTTACTACTGTTCCTTCAGCTTCTCGTACTGCTCCAGATCAGGTTTGATCTGCCTGGTTAGTCTCTGGTATTGGCGCAACTGAGCAGCTGCGTAATCTTTGGAAGAAAATTACTGTTAAGGTGAAGGTTTTTCTTTCATGATTCTGTTTGCAACTGAAATATTAACAAAGGTGTTCGTTAGGAATACGGATAATCATATGGTTAAACTGTTACCTGAAAATCCTTGATCTGGATTTTTTCTCTTCTTTTTCCTTTCCCATCTCTCGGCATCCTCAGCACTGATCTCTAAAAGTTTAACTCGTTCATAGTCTTCTCCTCTTGCTGCACACTCCTAATATAGCACAAATAATATTTAACAGCAATATAGCATCCAAGGATTGACCCCTAAGTTCTCTTGACTCCTGTAAGTGTTAAGGGGGAGCTTCACTGTAGGTCACAGAACGCCACAGTTGTGTTTACCTTCTTCTTTTCCTCCACCTTCAGCTCCCATTCCAGACGCGCCTTTTTGGCTTCCCAGTTCGGTGGTAATTTAAGCCTTTTATCTTCTTCCACCACTTCTTGGTGGTTCAGCTTGCGAGCCTCATTCTAGGAACGAAGCAGTTCACAAAACCCTGCAGACCCATCACCACTCGACCGCACAAACTCCAACCCCCCAAACCCCCGGTGACTCCCGGGGGCTGGCTGTGCGTGCATCCCAACCCCGCTTCCCGACCCCGGCCACCGCGCGAAGCACCGCCGTGGCGAAAAGCTGCGGAACCTGCCGCCCGCAGGAGGGACGGGCCTCGGCCCTCTGGAACGGGACCCCGGCGGGACAGAAGCGGCCCGCGGTGCGAGCCGGCCGCCTCCCGGCCCCCCCGGGCCGCCCGCGCCCCTCCCCCGCCGCCACGCACCCGCTTCATGTGGAGCTCGCGGAACTTGCGCAGCCACCCCTCCCGCTTCTGCGCCGCCGCCGCCACCGCCTCCGGGCTGGGCCGTGCCTCGTCCTCCGAGTCCGAGGAGCCCTGAAACAAAGCGCACTCAGCCGTGGCCGCCGCGGGAAGCCGGGCCGGGCCCTCCCGCGGCCGCCTCACCCCATCGGGAGCCGC
>CM021787.1:6568024-6585951 GCA_011076525.1 Nettapus auritus | reverse complement strand
TGGAAGCGGCGACGGCCCGTCCGCAGCGTTAGAGGCAGGCTCGAAGCCCCGCCGCTGCCTCTCGGAGCTGCCTGAAGGCAATCGCTAAATTACTGCTGCGCTCCGGGCACCGCTGTGTGGGCAGGCAGCCTGCTGCAGGCTTGGAGCTACGGCTTAACGAACGCCGTTAAATCAACTTACTATTTATTTATTTATTATTTATGTTATTCCAGTGAATCAATGCCATGATGCAAGCTGTCTGTACAAAGTACGGAAGCAACGTGTGAACCAGGTGAATTCTTCCGTGCCTCAGCGTACCTGGAAGCACTGGCAAAATCCAGGGCAGAGAGCCTGGAAGGGATGAAGCCAAATACCAGCATCCCCCTGGCTGCTCCTCGTCCGCTCAGGCTCTGGAGATCACTCACATCACCCACAGCAGGTTTGCTCAGGGAGGAAAGTTGCAGCTCTTACAGAAAACAAAGTGACAGAGGTTTTGCTTCAACTTCTGAGCCAAGAAAGTAAAAATTTCCATAATATTTCTGGAGACACCAGGATTTTCCAGCTGTACAAAGACAAATGTAGCTTGTAAGGGTTTATCACTGGGACTTATACACCCATACAAATGCATCCCTGTGTATGTAAAAGATGAACATGTGTGCAATGTCGTGCAGTAAAGGTAGAAGGGTTTAGGACTTCTGTTTTTTGAAGAAACAATCGAGGCCCCAGAAGGTTAAGAACTGTTCTAGAAATCGACACATTCAGCTTCAGCTCGTGACTTTCCAGCAGAGGGAAATGCAGCACAAGTGATGAGGGGATGTGACAATGGCAAGCAGCCCTGGCAAACATGAACTATCTCTGTTCTCTTTTAACTTCACTTTCTTCCACTGCCAAACTCTGATGCATGCTGAGTGATTAAAAATATCAAATACAGTGTTACCCAGCAAGGAGTCAAGTCAGAGGGAAAAAAAACAACTAGTGGAACTAGTGCTGTGAAACAGAGCAGACTGGGGCAAAGAATGGGAGGCAAAAGGCATTTATATAGCCTTGTTGACAATATCTCAACAAGGGGAGAGGATTTTCCCAACATGTTTTTTTTTTTTTTTTTTTTTTTGGCTGGGGGAGGAATCTCCCCTCACCTGCCTTGTCTGTACCCTTGCAGTTGGTTGGGAAGCATCCAATTTTCATGCATGTGAGGCACCTGAAGCTGGCCATGCGATGGTTGCCACCACACTTGAGGATGGGGATCACTGTTGCTGGAAGAGGGGAGATTTCCTCTGGCTGCTGAAGAAAGCAGCCAGCAGCATGGTTGCAGGAGCTGCGCAGTAAGCTGTGCAGTGTGCTGTCAGACTCTGAGTTACATTGGACTGTGGTTTTACCGGCATCTCTGCTCTATCTGGAGCTCCCATCCACTCTACCCTGAGGTTGCCCCATGGGTCCTGTCCTGGTCTCTGGTTCTGAGCCCTATGCAGCAAGGGCGTCCTCTCCTTCTGCGTAGGTGGCCCCATGGAGATGTTAGTGGAGGTGATCAGTGCGTGGCAGGAGCCAAAGAAAGCCAAAAGAAACAACATGCTGCCACTGCAGCAGCGGCCCTGGCCATGTCCCGGCAAGTCTTGATGCATGTAAAGAAGAATAACAGGATTTGGCCCTGCTCACATGCCCTAAAATGGTGGTCAACTTCAGGGGCCATCTTCACCACATGTGGGAAGAGGTCACCACCACACATGAAACACCGTATAAGCTGTGCCCCCCCTGCCTTCAGTCCCTCAACTGGCCTTGCATTTTCTGGAGCATCCACGTGGAAGGAAGGTGGTCTCAGCAGAGGCTGCTGGATATCGGCTCAGTTCCGTGACAAAGTTCCATTCCAAGAAGCCACAGCTCAGCTGTCCCTCTGCAGAGTGGGGCCATCGGCTGCTTGTGTGCGTGCTACCCTTTTATTTAATCATGGGAAGCTGGATGCTTTTTAAGGGTTTCTATGATGCCGTGGCCCAGCCTAGCACCAAGCTTGGTGGAGCCTCTTTTCCCTTCTCACTACCATAATGCAGTTATAAAAACCCAAGAGGTTTTCCTGGCTTCTGTGGATTTGCTTCTGGGTCTGATGCCAACTTGTAGAGCCCAGTTCCTCATGCAGGTGCTGAGTGCTTTACCTGCTCGGTGGTACTGCTGCAAATCACAGTCTGGCTTGGAAGAACAGGGAATTCACCCAATCCTCCCTCGTGCCAAGGAGTGAGGACTGGTCCTGCGCAGGCTGACAGTGAGTACACGCAGATCTGCTCTTGCTGTCATTTACAGTTAATTTATTTTTAGATTTAAAAATGTTTTTATTTCTCATGCACACAGAATTGGCACTGCTTTTTTTGGGTTGTAGCTGACTCCATTGTCTTCTCCAGTTATGCCTCCCCTGCAGTGCCGAAATGAAAAATTCCAGTTACATATTGTACAGGGGATGGGAGCTTGGAGGAACTGACTCATCTCAGTTATATTTGTCTTTTTCAAAAGGGAAGATCCTGGTTGCGGGTTGGTGAGGGAACAGCATCAGTTATCTCCCAGCCAGTACAACAAATGTGACGCTATTATCGGGGGTCCACAGGGTGCACGTCTGAGTGCCCTCTGCAAAGGCACCAGGCATCCTCGCAGCATGAAGCTCCTTGTGTTGCTCAGACAATCTGGGCAGCAGCGAACAAAGTGGGTTGTGCCGTTTCTCAGAAAAATGACTGTGGCTCCAGCATGACAGAGGCCACAGTGTACCCCCCCAGGATGAAGGCCAAGCCTAGGTAATGAGCCCTGGCCCTGAAGACGTTTCCCACCCACGGGGCTTGGCTGAGCCCTTGGAGGTGCTGGTGTGGGTCCTGACGTTGGTGTCCTGCTCCCTGCTCCTGGCCATGGGAGGCTGCTGCAGGCAGGACAGTGTCCCCTGTGGTCTGAGTGGGTCCTGCTCCAGTGAGTGGCAGCCACAGCCAACGGTGCCTGGCGGGACATGGCTGCAGCCTTGTGGGACTCCCAGAGCCCTCCTTTGTCCCTGTAGCCAGTGAATTTGGGCATTTGGTCTGAACTGTTTGCCAGGCAGAGCGTCCCAGCTGGAGCACAGTGCTTCCCTGGCACTGCCCGGGGAGGTGCTGTGCTGTCTGCCTGGGACTGACCTTGGTACCTGGCCTGGGAGAGCATCGTAGGGCATGAGGAGAGGGTGGCTGAACAGTGAGGTCAGCGCTCCATCAGGGTTTGTGCCATACACCCTCATGCCAGAGCCATGATGGGGCAGAAAGGGAAGATGCCGCAGGTTTGCAATGCAGCAGCTCTTTGTGCAGGGAGGAAAAGCACAATCCCTGGTTTACGTGAGGTTCTGCACTACGCCCAGCTTGCTGGGCACCACCCAGAGGTGGTGCTTAAAACAACAGCCGGGGCAGCGGGATGGCCAGTCCCTCACCCTGAGCCAGGACACTGCTGCATCAGCTGGCCTCTCCGCCCCAGGGGTCAGCCCCTGCTGCTTCTGCCCTGCAGCACTGTGTCTCGCTCCGCTGCTCACAGGGCAACGCAGGGCACTTCTGGGGCTGGCCCTTCTGCAGCACCCGGTGTGCGGGCAGCTTGACCCGGGCACGTGGTGCCATTGACAGACCTGCAGCACCAGCCTGGTGTGTGGTGACGCCGTTCGGGTTTGCTGGGAGCCAGAGCCGTGATGCCACGGCTCAGCCACACATTGCTGTGGGTTGTGTGTGCAGGGCCATGGCTTGGATGCATGGTGCCATGGTTCGGGTGTGCGGTGTCAGTGCTTGTGTGTCCGAGGCCACATACAGACCTCTGCAGTGCCACAACCCGGACCTGCGATGCCGTGGATCAGACCCGCGGCACCACAAGTTTTTGTGCTGGGTGCAGGCACTGCTTGAGGCAGCGTGAAGGTGCAGAGCTCTGCCGTGGCCAAGGACAGCTGTCCTCCCCTTGGCTGCCCCACGGGAGACCCATGTGGTGCAGCTGCCCCCTGCACAGCTGCTGTGTGTCACGTCAGTGCTGTCACGTGCAACCTGCCACATGGGCTCCTTGCGTGTCAGAAGGGAGCTGGGAGCGTGCTGGGGGATGTGATAAGGCCCCGGCACGCGGTGGCGTGAGGACGGCTCTCCTGCACGGTCCCAGCAGCTGCAGGAGCCGCTTCCACTTCCTGCCTGTCCCTGCCTGTGCTGCGCAGCTCCATGCTGTTCAACAGCTGCCGCCTTCCATCCTGCTTCGTGATGAAAGGTGCTTTATAAGCGGAAGAACGTTATGATGATCAGGAGTAATGTATAGTCAGGGCTCGTGACAGGGCTCATCCCGGTCCCAGCCTGGGGATGGGTGGCAGCAGTGGGGGGAAGGATGTCCTCGGGGCTGAGAACCCTTCCCTGCTGCCGGCTCTGGGGGAACTGCAGGGGTGAGCATGGGTGAAACATGCAGGGTGTGTTTGCTGTGTTCTCGCCGGCCAGCTCGCAGTGGTGTCATCCCAGCCGCATACCAACATCTGTGAATCTGTCACACAGCCAAATCCCCTCTGTAATTGGGACAATAACTGAAGGGCAGGAAAAGAGGCGGCATCCAGGATGCCCATGGGGCTGGGAGCCCTGGGGGAGGCTGGGCTGGTGGGGGTGCTGGGGGTGACCTCCGCTCTCCTGCGCTAGGTGGGTGTCCCTGCTCCAGTCATGATGGAAAGCCCTTTGCAAGCAGAAGCATTGGGTAAAGGAAAGAAAAAACAGGCCTACAACTTGCATAGGACCAAATCAAACTTACAGTAAAGGCATTAATCCAATGAGACTGCAGACATGCTAGAGTATTGAAGATAAGATTAATCAGGACATATTTACTGATTGGAACAGATCTAATATACTGCCTTATTGCATGTAGAAACCACCACAACTATGAAGAAATTTGGAGAGAGGGAAAAATGAAGATTGTCTGCTTTTGTTTGTTTGTTTGTTTTTAGGTAGAAGAGTGGCTGCTTTTCTTTCAATCCTATTCCTTTCAATCATAGACTACAGTTTGTGTCCTGTTGGGTTGCAATTACAATCTTTCAGATCAGACACATAATCATTGGGCTGGAGAGCAAAAAGTACCTGGGTAATGTGCTTAACAGAAATTAACCTGGTTACATTCATACTCTATTGAAAATGAGAAAGTGCTGATGGTCAAAATCAATTCCTCCACAGCCAAATTACTGCAGGACTGGCTTAGGGTTTCAGCTAAATGCTCAACCCTCAAACAATGATCCTAATTGTATTGAATTAGGCTCCTGATCATATAGTTCAAATGATGGCAACAGTTTGTATTTAATGCTAGTAGCGAGTGGGTGGGCAAAATGGCAAATTCATCCCATTTCTCCCCGAGGATGCTCAGGGGTCCCACTGGGTGTCCCCAGTCCCAGCCTTGCTGTGGGGCAGGCTGGGGGACGGGGGAAGGGGGTATCCCACGTTTTTGCCAGATGAGGGACTGTGGGTGAGCTTTGCCCAAGCCTTCCCTTTCCATGTTACACTCCATCAGTCCAGGATCATAGCTCGGGCTGGGATGATCGGCTGGAGGATGTATGGTGGGATTATTTGGGATTTGCAGCCCTAGGGGTGATGGGAGGAAGCAGCAACATGTCCAGATAGACCTGCTGCTGCTGCTGACCCCACACCAGCCTGTTGCCTCCCACTGTGATCCCAAAGTGGCACACAGCAGGAATTTCATTGCTTCCTCCCACAATGATGTACCCAAAGCCCCAGTCCTGCTGGGGTGGGCAGGAGCACCCTTCCTGTAGAAGTGACAGCCTGGGCACCCCAAGCACCTCTTCCCCAGCCCTCTCCTTGCTGAAGATCACAGCCGTCCCTCAGGGGTGAGGTTTCTTTTGGAGATTTCTTAAGTGTCTAGAGAGTGGAGTAGCTCTCTGCAGTGCTTGTCAACTCCTGCCTGGTTACATCTTTTCCCTTAAAAGCCGGAACCTCACAGAGTTTCCTGGATGAGAGCAACTCAGTCATTAACCGTGAATTTAAAATGAAGCAGATTTACAGTATATATCACAGAAATATGCTGCTGCAAGACAGCGGGCGAACAGCCTGGGGTGCTCACCTCTGAGTTTCTCATTGTCCAGGCTCTGGCTGGGAAAGCCTGGCTGGTGTGCTGCCCTTGAGCATCACCCGCTGGCACGGACGCCCTCCCCGGTACTGTGTCGCGGTGTGGGGCTGTGCCCATGCGCAGCCAGTTTGGGAGGTGCCAGTCTGGTTCTCTTGCAGCGATGGGCCCTGCCAGTCCCAGTGGGCTGGGGATGTCTCTGAGGCTCCCCAAACCCAGCAGCAGCAGAGATTGATTGGTGGGGGCAGACGTTTCTCCAGGGGAATGTGACAAGTGGCAATTAATTAGCTGCCAATAACCAGGAAGGATGGGACCTGTGGTCCCACTGTTGCGATTACAAGGCAGGAGGCCGGTGGGAAGCTGCCACAAGCTAGGCAGCGTGGAGGGGGCACTTCCTCCATTGGTCCTGGCACGAGTCACAACGAGTCCGTAGCACTGTGGGGCTAAAAGCCTGCCCTGAACACTGGGGATTTGCTTCCCTCCCTGCGGGGACTGCTTCGCCCTCCATTCCCTAGGAAGCTACTCCTCGTGTGTAGCACAAGGCTGCACCAAAATCTGCTTTCGGAATCACCCTTGCAGGAGGCTAAGCCCTGGCCGGCACTGGGGTGACTTTGGAAATGTTCCTCAAGATCTCATTTTTGAGAAGCACCCCAAGGATTTGGGATCCTGAAAATCCTCATCTTCCCTCTACCCTGGATGAAGCTCAAGCCTGGCCCCAGGGAAGCTCCCTGCTGAGGGGCTGAGCCTGTGGCACCCTGTCCCAGAAAATGGGCCCGTGGCAAGGGTGTCGTGCTGGGTGTGCCCCAAAGGACACACTGGGATGGACACATCCCCAGTGGGCAGTGAAGCAGGGGGGGCTGCAAGGGAGATGCCTCTCTGGGCACGGGGGCTGATAACGTAATATTTTTCCTGATCGATGAAGATTTTGGTTTGTGAGTTATTAGCCTGGTGTCATAAACTATCTCAAAACCACAATGGTAAAATAATAAATCTCCATGTTTACCTCCTGTGCATTGTTTTTAGTACCAAAGTCCCTCCAGTCATCTCTTCAATATTGCATCGGCCAAACTTAAATACAAGTCACAAAGATGAAGCTGTATTTTGGGGAATATTAGTCAATCTCTGCTGTTTTTCAGCACTTGATGACATGTAAGGCAACTCCCGTGGCATGAAGCTGCCAGGAGATGTGGGGCAAACATCGACCTTGTAGCGAGGCTTAGTGGGGACAGGGAAGCGCCGAGTGAGGGCAGCACCACAGAAGCTCCTGGGGTGGCATTCCAGTCCCCTCAGGTGTTTTGGGTGCCACTGCCCCTCATTTGTTGTCCCCCCCCCCCCACCCCCTGCAGCAAACCAGGCAGGGTGGAGCAAGAAATTTTATTTTTGATGCTTTTTTGCCACCACTGAGATTGTGCAATTCCAGTCTGAATATCACTTTCTTGTAACCCTGCAGTGAGCCCCCCTGTGTGAGAAGCACACTTTAGCTGTCATTAAATATTAAAGGACAGCCGGTGCTCGTAAACAGCAGGCACCTTACCTCCAAGCTGCACTTCATCAGCAATGCAGGGGGGGGACAGGGGCCAGACCTCCCCAGTGCTTCCAGTACACTGCCCTAGGTGCAAATCCAGAGGTGCTGTGAGTCTGTGGGGTGCCCACTGCCAGCAGAGGGGCTATGCCCCTTACCCTCATCCTCTGCCCAGTGTTCTGGGGAGCCCAGAGGTGTCGGGGTGTCTCCCGATCCCTCCCAGACTCACTGCTTCTCCTGCCAGCCACAGGTTTTCTTTTTAAAGATGCCTCTGCTAGCTCTTCCCAGTATTTTTGTCTCCTGGTTGCAGCCGCTGCATCCTCCCTCGTCATTAACTGGCTGGGTTGGGTTGCTCCGTGGTTTTCCCCTATCCCAGTGGTCTCCCCCCCATTACCCACCAGAATAAACCTTTTAAAGATGAAAAAATAACAGTAAAGGCTATTTCAGGCAGAGCCAGAGGGTTCCCCTCTGCAGTGCTGGAAGCTAGATCCAGGCAAAATTTCCAGCTGCAAAAAGAAACCTGTCTAGTTGCAGCTGGGATCTAGGAAGGAAAAATGAATTGCAAAGACAGGGGTGGCTGGTCGGAGATATGTGAACTTGCCCTGGCATACTGCGTGGCTCTGGGAAGGGATGCTGCAAACCATGTCTGTAATCCAGGTGTGAAGCAATTAGGGCTGAGGTTTGCTAGCTTTTATGAAGGGAGTTCAAAGAGGAGAGATGGGGCCACTAGCTGCCTTTTCCAGGGACACACGAGGTGTGCACTGCAGCCCACAGCAGAGCAGGGATCAGCCCCTGGCACAGGACGTTGTGGCACGGGACTGCGGGCACCACAGTGTATCACCTCTGCTAACAAGGCCCCGTCTGCAGCACTGAGGAGCTGGGGCACAAGCTACTCCCCGGGGCTGCCCAGCAGCCTCCCAGCCCTGCTCACAGACACTCCTTGCAGAGCGGCAGTGTTAAACACACGGTGTTCCCATCTCAGCACCTGGTTTTCAGCAACCCCCCACACTGTTCAAAGCTGGAGGGGGAGAGGAAGCTGCCCCTGTGCAGTCCGTGGCCTTCTCTGCCTTCAGAGACCCCGCCAGGGCCAGCCTCTGCACCCCCACTGCCCGGAGTGGGACCCGCTGCCCACCCATGCCCACAGCCACGCGTGTCCTGCAGAGGCACCCCACAGATGGTGCAGGATTCAGAGGACTGGGAAAGCAACGTGAAAAACAAGTGAGAGCATTTCCAGGGTACAGAGCTGGGGTCCCCAGGCTCCCTGACCCCCAGCTGTGCCCCGTGGTCTCCCCAGCCACTGGAAGCATCTCCTAGCAGCAGGATGCAGGCTTGTGTCTGAGACACCAGAGCACAGTCCTGCTACTATAAGGGCTTTTTTTGTGGTTGCAGAGTTGGATTCTGCTCTGATGCAAACAGGTGCAGTTTATTGGATTTCTTCTGAGGGCTGATTTTGGCCTCTAAAGTGTTAAGTGAGTGCTAAGCCTTATAAAATTACCCTTTCAGCTACTATTTCTGCACGAAAGGCTTTCAGCGACAAGATATGCCAAAGCATCTGATGAAGTAATATGTCTATTCTCATTTGTGACATTTATTATTAACAGGGAAAAAAAAAAAAAAAAAAAAAAAAAACAGACAGAAAGAACTCTTAATTGAAGGACTATTGTGCCGTGGTAACTGCTATTAAATTAATCTGATGCATTCCTTTCCACCCACACACTTTAAAACTTCCTGGTTATAATTAGAACCATTTAAAACCAATTTGACACTCCTTGGATGATGCAGTTCAGCTGCTTAATATGGTGAAGCTTTGGTGAAAGGAGCAGAGAGGGGCTGTGAGCAAGCTGGATTTGTTTGACTCTTGCAGAAAATCAAACCTGGGAGCTGTTTCTTGTGTGTGGGGAGGTTTTGTCCTGGAAAATGCAAGCTCAGGTCTGTCTCCTCCAGTGCTTCAAGTCCCCCAGGCTGTAACCTGTCTTAAATCTTCTGCAGTAAGTGCTCCTGAGAGAGTTGCTTAGAGCATCCATGGGTACTGGGCAGGCTTGGCAGCACTGGTTTCTGCTGAGGGGATGCAAATGCTTTCCCCCTGTTTTGGGAGGTACCTTGAGGTACCTTCCTCCTTTGTGCATGGTGATGAATGCACCAAAATAGAAAATGCAGTGATGCAAAAACATTTAACAGCAGGAGGCCTTAGAGGCATGCTGATACCACGCACCTTGCACCAACAGTCTGCCCCCTTCAAACCCTCGGCCTGGGCCAGGAAGCTCTCAGAGGGTGCTAATCCAGGGCAGGATTCAGGAGCCGTTCCTCGTGTGAGCCCTCTGGCTGTGCAGGAGCAGGGGCATCTCTGTTTGGTGGGAGAAAAACAGAAACCATGAGGCTGAGCTGACAACCAGTGCTGAGCCCCAGAGGGTGTCACTTCTGCAAATCTGTTCCTGCTCTGCTGCCTTTATCTGTCATTCTTGTAACCACCTGGGTGGCATTTTGATGGTATCTGTGGGGCTGCGCACAGCGCTCCAGCACATCCCCGACCACCTCAAGGCAAAGCCAGTTCCTCCTACCAGCCCTGGAAGATCCCTTTAGTCACGGTATCTTTACTGTCACCTTCTGTTTCCTTCTCCATTTGGCTTTCAGTTTTGCAACATGTGTTAACCAGGACTGCACGCCGGAGCCAAGCCCAGCCCTGCAGCTTCCTCACATGCTGCTGGGACGATTTCCTCCCTCTGAGGTACTGGACACCCACCTTGTGCCAGGGGTGTGCCGAGCCCCACACCTAAACATCCTGTGCACCAACAGCTTAAATTCTTACATTTTGAGTGAAAGCCTAGCATTTTGTGCTCTAAGCCCTCTGTTGTTACATGTGTTTTTTCCTTTCGGGAAGGGCTGTGGTTGGAACTTCATGGGCTTGAGCACTACCCTTGCCTTCCCTCTGCTGCAGTTTGGTTTCAGGTCCATTCCCAGCCGCCCCACCAGTGTCCCCAGTGGTTCCCCAGACCTCACCCTCCATGGGGGCAGGTGGTGGCTCCTCGTTCCACTCGCTGCTGTCACAGCTTTCCCTGGGCTGTTTGAGCAAGTGCCCCATGGGCTTCCGCACTGACCACAGCTCCAAGCCCTTACTTAGCCATTCTGGCCAGCCTTACTTGCCCTCCTTTGGTGCCAGATCCCTTTCTTTCCATGCCAGTACTTTTTCTTTTAAAACACCTCATTGCTTTCCCTCTCGCTAACATTTTACGTCTCTCCCAGATGTCCTTAATCATCCTCAGCGCATCCTCATTTTCTTCCTCCCTTTGCTGCCTGCCTGGGGCTTGGCACAATGGCATGAGGTGAAGACGTGTGCTTGCTAGGCCGAGACTTGTGCTGAGGGGGCTGGCAGGGAGTGGATCTGTCAGGAAAGACAAGCAGAAGATGTGTATTTGTTCACCCAAGTGGACCCCAGCTGCAGGGCAGGGCTCCTGGCTGGGGCTGGCAATGAGGAGCTGCTGCCAACAGGCCATCTCCATAGGGCTGCTGCACGATGGGCTGGCGTCACTGCTTTTGTGTTTGTTTTTTGGTTTGTTTATTTTTTCTTTTAAAAAAACATACTCCAATTTTCTGGATTTTGAGTTTCTTCCATCTTTCTGTCCTCTCCTTTCTGCTCTGGAGTGCGATCAACCCCCCAGATCAGAATTTATTTATGCGTTTGTCTAATATGTTTTTTTTTTTTTTTCTCTCTTTCTACTTCATAATTTTTTTCCAACTTTGGAAGCACGACAGAGTGGCCAAAAGAAAAACAAAACAAGTATATTTCTGCTACCCTGTAACTTTGCAAAAATGCTGCGTGCTTGCGCTGCTGCTCTGCAGGAGGCGTAACAAGAACCAGTGGCTGTGAGCTCCCGCCAGACAGAATAAAATTAGCAGGCAATGCCACGCCACCAGGAGGAGGTGGGAGAGGCGGAAACAAACACGTCCCTTGAAGCTTTTGGAGCCCAAGGCGGCTCCTGTGGAGGGGACAAGATGGGAGGAGAGCGCCTGGGGCATTATGCAGTACACAGAGTACCCTAGAGAGCGCTGCACCCTCCGCTCTTACTCTTCATGGGGCTGAGCCGAGTCTGAGGTGAGTGACAAGTCCCTGCTGAGTGGTTAAATGTGCTCACTAAAACATCCCCACCTGTCGGCATTCGCCATCCCTCCTCCCTTCAAAACCAGTGTCTCCTGTTTCCTTCTAAGCCTAGGCTTTTCTGTGGTTTCCCGTCAACACCAGGAGGAGTGGGGCTCGCACGTGGCCCTTGCTGCGGTGGTGCCCTGATGATTTCCTGCTCCCAAGGTCCTGGAATGAGCCACGCATGGAGCAGCCACCCTGCCCAGCTCCTCGCCTGCTGCATGCCATGGGGAGTCTTTGCCGGGCAGAAGGAACAGCGCGTGCCTCCCCGCTGCTCCAGACAGAGATTTCACCTGCTGCTTGCAAGCCGTCTCTTGGCAGGAGGTGTCAGCAGCAGTCTCTGGGGGTTGTTGACACGCCTGTGCCTGCAGCTCAGCACTGTCCCCACACCCGTCCCTTTGTGTCCTCACAGGCGGATTGCTGCCCTTGGACGTGAACCAGGGTCTTGTCTGTATGTGCCTGTAAAACAGACTGAAGTACCCTGAATTTTGCTCTTCACGAGAAAGTAATCCAGGCGACATATTTTTAGGTGTAGAAAGTCAAGCATGGGGATGCGCAGGTCCCTGAAGCCTGTGCCTGGTGCTTGCTGGGGGCCCTCTAAGTATTTATGAGAAACATCATGGGCTGGACTATAATTCGTATATATAAACATCCATTAAAGTAACTGTAGAGATCAGGACATGGACAAATGTGATTAGGGAATCAATGCTGCCAGATCAGAGACCCTGGCAGAGGACTTGGCTGGAACTTTTAGGCATCAAAGGGGGTAATTTGATAGAATAAAAAGCCAATGCTTATTAGCAGGAGAATGGTAATAAAGACACACGGGTCCTTGGGCCAGCATATGGCTGGCACCACATCTGCTTTGATGGCAGCTTCTTGCAGACATCCTTGAATCGGCCACCCATGTGCATGGCTATGATTTAGGAAGGCATCATACAACAAGCTCTCTGGGGAAAGTACAGGGCTTGGTGCAACAGTTAACACTGTTGTCATGTCTGTAGCATCCTTTTGTGATGAGGCATAAGAACTTCTTAAGAAAAAAATATTTTTTTTTTTCATCTGGGAAGTTGCTGGGCTCAGCTCCCCTACACCTGTTTAACAATGGACCCGGTGTGTATGAGTACATTACAAGGAAATATCAACCTGGCAAGATATGAGTGCCAAAAACAGGAGCAACAGAGTCTCTTCACTTGAAAGCTTGAAATGCTGAAATCAGCTTCTTGGGAAGTCAGCAAGCTGGGTGCAGATGTGGCAGCGGAAGCAGCACAGGCATAGCACAACACTTGCTTCCTTCCTGGGAATGGAAAAGAGGGGTTGGTTGAAATCAAGGGGGGTGTAGCAAGGGACAAATCTTGTTAAAGATCATTGGAGTCCTGTGTCCTGCAGGTTTGGAAATGAAGCCCAGACCTGCAACGTGGAGCTGGCACAGTTTGGGGGATGATAAGGTGCAGCATAAAACGCCTGGCACCTGAACTGCCTCCAAGGTGGCACTGACAGGGTGGAGGCAAATAGGGTTTAATCAGCTGCAGTTGGTGGGAGGGGGTGGCAGCTTGTGACTGTGGCTTTGCTGCATGCGAGCATCTCTCCAGAGAGCTGGTGAAGGGGGAGGGGGGTCACTTGCTCCTGAGCTACAATATGCAGAATCTGCTTTGAAAATGGGAGCCTTGGAAAGATGTTGTTGCTCCTTGGGGCTGTCATGGTGTCAAAATTTCTGATGTACAGTCTGTACCATTCCCAGAGTGTCTGGCCCCTGGGAAAACCAAGGGCTGAAAAGTAGCAAAAAGGTAAAATTTGGGCTATCCTGGCATTGGGCTACTGCTCACACACTGCAGGAGGAATTGGGTTGTCCTCTGTGGTCTTGGGGCTGGCAGATTTTGGGAGTCTCTGTCCCTGTCTTTGTTCCATTTTGTGCTGGGGATAGGGTGGCTGCTGGTTAACCTTGTATTTACCTCTCTGGAAATACCTACAAAATCATTCAGCTAATCCACTTAAAAATAAATAAATATGTAAAAAACAGTATTTTCTTTTGAACTGTTTGGAAAAGGCTTCTGGCTAGATTTAAAAGGCCACTAAGGAATACTTCTAAGCAGAAAACAAATAAACAAAAAACCTTTTCCATTAAGAAGGGGGAGTGCTTTATTATGAAACACTGGCATAATGTGTTTGACAGTTTTGACTTTTAAGATGATACTTCAGGAAATGGAATGAAACTCGCATAGCATTTTGATGTCACTCAACCTGCAGGTTTAGCTGAGAAGCTCTTGCTGGAGAAGCTGCCCATCTGCTGCCAGCATGTGGGGCCGTGGCGAAGCTGAGCTACTCTGACAGCTTTGTCAGCTGTCCAAATGAAGGGGAGAGAAATATCAAGGAACCCGCTCATTTGCTTGAACAAACCTCCTTTACAGGAGCAGGCTGCTGGAAGGAAGGTTGTGCTTGTGGGGGCTCTGCGGCTTCCCAGCTCACCGGCCTTTCATGACAGTTAACCAAATTGCTTTATTTTCGATGCAGCAGTAGTTCAGCTTTCCATGCCCTCCTGCTGCTCGGAGCCTGTGTATTGGCTTGTCCGCTATGCAATTGTTCCTGTGGGTCTCATTTTTTCTTTCTGCCGGTCTTCCCTTTCTGCTTTTCTTTAAATGCCAAACCTGGCTATTTTTCATGCTGGCAGAGCGTTGGTGGGAGCTGGAAAGCAGCAGCAAATCTTTTGGACTCTGTGGGGAGTAACTCTTTGACGTACTTCAAGGAGAGGAACTTCCCCTCTTGCCTCCATAGCTTGGCCAGTCCCAAAGGTTGTCACCCAGCACGGTGACACTTGAGCACTTAGTAGCCTGCTGTCAGCCCCCAGATTAATTATTTCTCTTCCATTTTCTTTAGTTGAATTCTCTCCATCTCATCTATTGATTTGAATTTTAAGTGATGGGGATAATGGTATTTTATTATTATTGTTGTTTTATTATTATTATTGTGCTGTGCTGGGAGATGAGGCAGGGGGCACAGGCACTGTAGAAATAAATACACTTATTATTGCATTAGTGCAGGGGAAGGAACGGGATGGCACGGGCATGGTGGCTGCCAGCAGCCCCCCGCAGGAGCTGGCAGGGCCCAGCAGGAGCTGCAGCTGGGGGTGGCAGCTGCTCTGGGCTCCTTGGAGAGGTTCAGCCTTTGCTGCAGCCCAGTAGCATGTGAGTGTTGCGTCCCTGGCCAGAGGAGAGCAGGAGCAGCGGTGGCAGTGGGACATGCGGCCTAGCCAGGGCAGCTTGCGAAGGTGTTTGCAGAGGTTGGATGAGCTCTTTCCCAGTGGGAGCCCAGCCCATGCTGCACGTCCGTAAATCCATTTCATCCCACATGAGGGGAAGGGAAGCAAAACCTACACAACAAAGCTCTGTGTACCTTGGATCGCTCTGGCATTAAATATATATGGATAGAAAATTAGCTTAATCAAGTCGAAGCAGAATCAATTAATATTTTAGTAAAAATGTCAAACTTCAGTTTAACACACTGGTTAAGTCTCAGCTGGAAAAACCACTGTGGTTCTCCACTGCCTTTTTTTTTTTTTTTTTTTTTTTTTTTTTTTTTTTTTATCTTAAACCCAGGCTGGTTTCCATAGCCCTGTCTCGGCCTGCGGGGGCTATTGGAGCAACCAACCTCCAGTGGGGTTGCTGGAGAGCATTAGATGCACACAGATTGCCGAGCTGTTTGCCCTTTATCTGAACAAATAATTAGTAGTGGTTTAAAAAGGCCCTTTCTCCCCCTCCCTGATCCCTTTTATAGGTACAATAATCAGATAAAATATTTCTGGAAGACTATTTACAAACTTCCCCATACCCATCAATCTTACCGTTAAGAAGGAACAGAGGAAGATATCTAACCTCAAGAAGCTGCTAATGCAACCAAGCTATTTAATGGTGGGGTAGATTTTTTTTTCCTGCTGCCATTACTATGGAATACATAATAACATCAATAATTAAATATAAATTGGATTTAATATTTTATGCTGGCGACATGTAATTTACACTCTACCCGAGAAATCAAAAGGTCATGTCTGAAGTAAAGGCAAGAAGTAGGGGGAGATGGGCTTGTCCATGAAATGAGTCCTACTGACTTGTGACAGGCTCTAACCCTGGTGAAAGGGAGTCTCAAAAATTTCTCCAGGGAGGGAAATAAGAGCTTTGTTTCATCTAGAAAAGGAGAGCTACTGGTCTGATTACTGTTAATGTGGGTTTTGCATGATTTTTCCTGCTTTATTCAGTCCTGGACCTGATTGCTCTTGATCCAGTAATGCTCCTCTGCACATGCTTGTTTCTAAGCACCTGCCAGTGATGATGGCACTAGGGCTGGGCTTTAAGGTGATCATGTGCTTGCAGGACTGTCTGCATCACTGATGTGTTTGAGCCTCCTAGAAGAAACGCTGCTCAGGAGTCCAAGAAAATGCATAAATTATTCCAGACTGGTAGTGCTATCAGTGCATTGATTTTTGTGGGATTACAGCAGATTTCAATGGTTTGCCAGTGGAGCAGTCTCCATTAATGGAGTGGTAATTCAGGAACTGCCTGTTTTATTTCTGAAATGTTTGAAATGTTTTCATTTTTTATTTTTCCCCCTTGGGTCAACCAACACCTCATCTAATTTTCACATTTGTACATGGGAGTTTGCATCAGCTCTGGGCCTCAGCAGCTCAGGCTCTTATTGCTGTTCATTTTACATCTGCAATTACTTAAAAGTAAGAAAAATCAAACATCCCTTAGGCAGATGTGGGGTCTTAGAGCTTTCCAGCCCCTGTTCTCCATCTCCTCCTTCGTTCCCAGGGCTAGGAGGTGGCTGGCACTGTTGTGCCGCTTTGCAGAATGAAGGCTCTTGTAATGAGACCACAGCAGCTGGGTGGGTGCTCCTCACGGCTCGAGCAAACCTCAAGCCTTCCTGGGGGCTGTGTGCAGGGCTGTGCTGTGCTTGGGGAGCTGCAACATGGGGAGAGAACATCCCCATCATGGTTGGGATAAATTATTGCTCAAGATTGTGGGCAGAGAGGTTTGGGGTTTGTCTGAGCTGCCCAGAGCAGGTTTCTCTGCAAGTAGGGCTTCTGCTTTTTTAAAGGTTGTGCAATGCATCTGGGCAAAGAGATTCTTGATTCTTCTTCTTCTTCTCCCCGGAGTGGGTGAAGCTGCTGTGTGAGACAAGGAAGTCATCAGAAACCAGCACAGATTGTGGCTTTCAGTGTCTCACCTGGCACGAAGGTGGGGGAGGCACGTAGTGCTGGGATTGGGCTGCCAGGGGCACTTTGGGCTGGGGTCTGCAGGGAGAGAGGCAGCACGGGTTGCTGAGTTTTGATGGCTGTTTGACTGATGTGAAAGATATTGGGACCTGAAAAATAAAATCTGAACACTCGAGGAAAATAAATCCCTTTAGTGCACTGGGGGACGGTCGCAGGGAGCTGCTGGCTGAGTGTTGGCTGTTGCCTTCTCATGCTGGGTAGAGTTCAGGTGTCCCTTACAGGAGGGCAGGGCCAAGAGCACGTGCACGAACACATGCAGGCTTGAAGGGAAGGATCTGGGGAGAGTGTGGATGGATGGGTAAAACCCACAGATGCATGGGCACCTTTGCATGGCCCTCGCTCGCTGGGTGAGGGTGGCCAAGTCTGGCATGCCACCACTTGGCTTTCCCTGATGGGGAGCCTGAGATGCAATGCCAGGAAGGCCTGGATTTTATTTTGGGTGTGTTTTGTCCAGATTTAGCTACTACCATTGAATCAATGAAAGGAGCATGTCCAGCAGAGTGTGCTGTGTGTAGCTGAGGTGGAAAAATCCTCACTGATGCTTGTGTTAATTGAGAGTGTATTTATATATATATATATATATATATTTTGTCTCCATGGCCAAGTTAAATAAAAGCCTGTGATAGCTGACTTTCCAGACCCTCCAGGAGTTATAAATCCCCATTATAGTAGCTCAGAAGTGAGAATAAAATTACCTGTTTAATTTGGCAAGCCGCAGATGTGGCCAAAATGTCTCTGGCTTCTTATAGAGCCCTGCCAGAGAAAAGGACTTTAGTGGAGCCAAGCTCCGATGGAGACATTTTGCAAACTGTACTGGGTGGGAGAGGTGGATCCTGCCTCTGGATCCTGGATCCACTGCCGTGGCTCAGTCTGGTCTGGTGTTTTGCATCTGCTGGGGGGTGGTGGTTGCTGCCCTTCAGGTGTGCTCCTGCCAGGCACAGCAGTTCCAGGACCTCATC
>CM021787.1:6552175-6567924 GCA_011076525.1 Nettapus auritus | reverse complement strand
TTTTTTTTTTTTTTTTTTTTTTTTTTTTTTTTTTTTTTTTGTCTGGGCTAAATGGTTTTGATCAAAAATGTGGTCTTTTTCTTTTAATGCCTCTTTCCCTTGTACAACCCATGGTTTAGATCAGCACCTGCCTGCTTGAAGAGGGAGAATCTAATGAATTCCAAAAGGATGCAACTTTACTTTTTTTCTGAGGGCTATGGTTTAGCTGGCTCCACACATTATTTTTTTTCTCCAAGTCAGCTATGGAAAATCCATATAAATGTCCCATTCTTGCAGCTCATGGTGCCCCTGAAAGTGAAAACACCTGGTTTCAAAGGGCAATCCTGTCTCCAAATTGCTCTTAATAGCATATTTTGATTTTATGTACAACATAATGCAACTTGGGGCCTTGCTTGCTTGCCTGGCAAAGGAAACACTAGTCTTTTCTGATGCTGTGGAGTTTGAGTTCAGGAAGGCTTTTGGTAGAGGAGGAAGCTTTCTGGTGCAGGAGTAGCCAGTACAGCTCTGTCTGCCTGGCTTTCACCACATCAGCTGGAGGAGGGCATGAGATTAACTGGCAGGGTGTGTAATTTTTTTTCTGTGTTTGACCTCTGATTTTTGAGCTGTTTACGCTGGTTTTGAGAGGGGTCCTGGATGATCCCAGGTTCAGTAAACCATCTATATTTTCAAAGCAGTGGTGATGAGCTTGTCCGAGTGCAGGATTTGTCTTCCGCTGCATTCTGTGTGCATCAGCTCCACTGCTGCTCAGTGGGGAGCTGGAGGATCCCCCTGATTCTTGGCCCCAAAACTTTGGAAACTGTGTTAGCAATCAGACCCCTTTCCCACGTACCTCTGTCTCCTGTACAGGCTCCCCAGCTTTGAGGGGACATGACCATGACAAAGTCCACAGGGATAGGTCAGATGAAATCTTAGACTAAAAATGTTTCCACTTTTAATGCATCAAAATCCAGGGGCATCTTGTGCCATTCCTGTTTTGAAGGGACAAGCAACTTTAATTCTTAAAAGATTAATACAGCAAAGTTGCAATACCATTGATATACTATTATTTTCCATCTTTATTCATCCCCAGATGCAGCAAGAATGGCTCCCTTCAGGCCATTCATAATTGGAAAATGCTTTTAAGACCTTTAACAGTTGCACGCTCCATTTTGTAAGGTGCCTAGTTTATTGTCTGGAAGAGTTGCTCTGATGAATTACTTCACTAATGTTTTGCAAGGGACCAAACTGAGTGATTGATGGACAGGATTCAAGTCACTGATAGCCAGTCACTTAATCTACAATCAGTACTGTCCTGATCAATTTGAGAGGCAGCAGGCTCATGTGCAGCAGGGAGGAGATGTGAAGATTTACAGCAGAGAAATAGGCAGCCAAAATCAGGGCCAGGTCATCTATGGGAGTCAGTGAGATTAATCCCAGCTGAGGACCTGGACTGCCTTTTGTATTTAGCCTTGAGGATGCCCTACTATGCCTTTAGCTGTGCCAGTGGCACTGCTCTAGCTGTTCCTCATGCTTTTCCCAATATCCATAACTGTCCTTGCCCTGCATAAAGGCTCTTCTGTCACTTCTGAGAACTCCTGTTTGCTTTGCAATGAGTCCCTGTGTGCAGCATTTTGTCTGCTCTGTTGATGTGGAAAAATATTTGAGATGAGATGAGAGGGACAGGGTGCATATGCAGATCAAATGGATGGGCTCATGCTCATGCTGGTGGGTTTTCGTGTTGGTTTTCATGAGACCACGTTACAGTGGTTTGGGGACAAAATCGATAATGCAGCACCAATATTTTATCTCAGTTTTAATCGAGCCTTTAAATCATTTCAATTTTCCCAGAATCCTTTGGTATAAAAACTAGCGTGTGGTGCTGGTGGCAGGTGACATGGCAGCAGGCGTAGCCCTAACTCCACTATGGGCAGATGACAAGCCCCAGGAGCTGTGGGGAGATAAGTGGGATGCAAGTCTGCCCCAAATGCTGCTGCAGGAGCCAGTCGATGCTATAGAAGTACATGCCATACCACTATCACAATGCAGACACAAATCCTGCTGGAGGTTTTCTGATGGTGTTTAACTGTTCTTCTTCTGTTGTAAAGGGAGACAGTCCCCCTGGCTGGGACTACTCCCAACAAGAAAAGTTCAACAACTCATTGTTTCACCAAAGCAATCTTTTGAAACAGAAAGCAATTATAGCTAACGGCTCTAAGGTTTTACTTACCCAACTTGATTTGCCTTGTCACGTCCCATTAACTTCCAATTCAGCACTAATCCCTGCCCTGAAATATATAATGAAAGACATTCAAAATATATCAAAATGGCATTGGTATTGATTTATTAATGCTAGGGAATGCTGCCCTAATTGAATTTAGATCCAGGAAGTAAGTTAATGCAGCTGACAGTGATACAGGAATCCAATCTCCCCAGTGCACAGAATTATGACTTTTTTTCTCTCTTTGTTGTCAGTTGGATAAATAACAAATCAATTTAAATTTCAATGAGATTGCTAAAAACAAGCAGCACCTGCCTGGGCTAATCATTTGGACAGGGTTTTGGCTGCCAGTGAAGGTTAGGGAAGTTCAGCAGGGGACGAAGGACGTCCACAGGTCTTGCTGGGGTTTCTTAGTGCTAAACCTCTGGGGTCTGTGTTTCTTGCATGGGTCCAGATTGGTAACTTTGTTACTAAATACTGTTTGGGCTGTAGGTAACTGCTGTTTTTCTAACCCAGAGCACTTGAAGCCTTTTTCTTTAAAACCCACTTGGCAGGGTCTTGTAGATGCTGCCGGCGCGGACAGCAGTTGTGGGACTGTGCCAGGGCAATGTGGTCCCCATCCCTGATGTCTGGGATCATCTCTATGGTGGGCCTGCCCAGAAACTCTTTATTTTTTATTATTTATTTATTTATTTATTTTTGGGTGGGGGGAGAACAGTCAGATTTCCATGAGGCAGCAGGAGCTACCATTTGGTTTTGCCTCCTGGAGGTGCTGGAGGGGTCCTGTGGTTATACCTTGAATGTTTACTATCAACTGTGTTCGTTAACACTTGATTCCACTGCAGAATAATAATAATAAAAAAATCATGAACAACTGTTGTTTATCATGCTTAGGATCAAGCAAACAATATTGCCATTCCTCTACACTCTGCTTTGCTGAGACCTGCAGTAACTGTGTGGCAGTTCAGGTGCTGACTTGGTGCACAGCTTGCTCCTTGCACCCTTCCCCATGCTCTGGAGAAAGTGCTCTGCAGAGTCTGGTTGTTCAGACTTCTCTCTTTTTTTTTTTTTTTTTTTTTTTTTCCTCCTCTACCTGGAGACAAATTTGGCTCAGTACCTCTCACTATTTGTAAAGGAGAAATACTCAGGGCTTGTGTTTGAAATCCAGCCCTGCTGGGGTTGGTATGGTCAAGAAGGCAGAGGAGCAGAGGAGCCTGAGTTAATTAAATCAACAGCTAACAGTGGAGGTTACCCACAAAAGTGAACCTTGGTGCCCCTAAAACCACTGACCAGAGAATGGCTGGAAAAAAACAAAACCACAGTTGGAGTGAAATGGAAAAAGAATTCTTCAGCTCTATATCACTGCAGCTAGCCACAGGTATCAGAATATTAATTGCTCTTTGACTTGATTTTGTTGTGGGATTAAGGGCACATTGTGGCTTATGAAGATATTCTAGGAGCCACAAGGATGGATGCAAAATCCATCTGTTAAGCATTTCTTTGCCTGCTGAAATCCAGGGTGCTACTGCTGTAGCTCCAGCAGCAGCCTCCTGCTGCAGCTGCTCTCCCATTGCAGCCAGTGCTACTGAGCAGCTGCACTGCTCTCCTGGATTTGTGTTCCCCTCTGGCAGCTTGTAGTTCCTTGCCCCTGTGCAGGGAGATAGAGTGCAAAGCACAACCTTCCCTAAGATTTAGGACACAATATTGATTTGCTTGCCTTGCCTGCAGTGAAAACTGTCTTCGGTGGCAGCTGGTGCAGGGTCCTGCTGCCTCTCTTTATTCCCAGATGTGTAAATGTGGTGGATGGAACAGCATGGAAATTTGCAGGGAGGTACCTGTGGCTGGGAAGGTACCAATGGACTAAAAAATGCATGGGACAGTTTGAGGCCAGGGTGAGTTACATGGTGGATTTTTCTCTCTCCTGCAGCAACATGTCCCCACCTCCAGCACTGGCTGCTGTAGCCCATCATGCCTTATGTCCCCATGAAGTGCTGGAGGACCTGTCCCTTCTCCTCAGGTGTCCCTGCCATGCTCTGCTTCATTCCAGTCACCCTGCAGAGATGTGCTGATGAATGTACTCAGCCATCGCAGACAGAGCATCACTCGGGCAGTGGGGAGGTTTCCTAAGGACAGAGAAGCACAAAGCTTACTGAGCTGGAAGCTGAGCTGCCTGTGAAATGCAGGTCAGATCCCTGCTCCTGTTGTCCTCCCCACAGCCTCTCCCTGCTCTCTGCTCTGTCCCCTTCATGCTCTGTTGCACTCATCCTGATGCTGTGCTTTGGCCATTGCCTCTTGCTCTGTGTTGTTGTGGGGAAAGGCAGAGGCGATGCTGCAGGTGGTGGTGCCTAGCCCCATGCGGGGCACTGGGCAGAGGTGTTTTGGTTGGGACAGGATGGCTCTCCTTCCTTCGGCTGTGGCTGAGCTGACCTCTCCGTTGGTGCTGGGCACAGAACGGGTGCCCTGTAGCTGTGTTCTGCTCTCTCCCTGTCAGCTCAACGTGGGGCCTGTTGTTGCTGTGGCACTGAAAGAGTCACTTGGTGAATTTTTCAAGCTCATAAATCCAGGAGATCAGAGCAGGGGAATCCAGTCTATCCCATAAGTCACAGGACGTCAAATAAAACCACGGACATTAAAACTTTACTACAGTGAATAGTTTTAATTTCCGGGGTATAACAGCTGTTTTGACACTAATGGCAGATGAAAGCTGCGATTTCCTGGTCATTCCAACCCCAGCCTGGACAGGACACAACCAGGAGCACAGGCTGTTAACAATGCGTCTTTTTATCCCCTGAAACTTGGATAAGTTAACCCCAGAGATGTTAATTACAGCAGGAATTACCCATGAAAGACCTTGCTCAGGAGCCTGAATGTTTGCAGGCAGCAGTAACTTTTTTTTTTCTTTTTTTTCCATAATGCTGATGAAATTAGTTCGGTGGGGGTTTGGAAGGTTTCTTTTTCTTTTTCTTTTTCTTTTTTTTTTTCTTTCTTCTTTTTTCTTTTTTCTTTTTTCTTTTTTTTTTTTTTTTTTTCTTTCAGTTTGAAAAGCCATTGCACCCAGGGGGAGGGTGTGCAACCTGGGGCATCTGCTGGCATGGCTGCTCAGCTGCCCTCGGCTCTGCCACTGGCGTGGTGCTACGGGAGCTTGTGGTCGGGCTGCAGGACCCAGGGCTCTTTGGAAGAAATGGAAATTCTCCAGCCAAGCAAGCCAGTCCCCAGCCAAGCCCTTATTTCCAGCCCAGCCAAAGGTTCATTCTTTTCTCAGGGGTGGGGAGATCCTTCCAAGCAAGTGGGGTGATGAGAGATGAAATGCCTTCCGGGAAGATGAGGCCAGCAGAAGGTCTGAGCCTGTCCCCTCCGAGCAGAGGCCATATAGGGAAAGACGCCACTTACAGGAGTGGAAGAAGAGCTGAGATGCTAAAGAAGAAGTAGGACACCAGCAAACCACCTTTTCTGGCTTTGTTTCAGAGTGCAACCCTGAAAGGCAACTGTGTGGTGGGTGACAGCGCAAAGCTGTCCCTGGAGCATGGTGCAGCCGTGAGCCACAGCATGCGCTGAGCCGGCAGGGCTGGGGGAAGCAGTGGTGGCGGCTGGAGGATGGGTTTTGGGTTCACGATGGCTCTGCCCTGCCCTTGTCTTGCTCAGCAACCTCAGGCAATGCTTGGGGCCAGATCCCCCATGCAATGGAGCAAGAAGCTCTTTGCAGAGATATTGGTGTGTTGGGGTGCCTGCACAAGCTGCTCTCGCCGTTCACAAGTGCAAAAGGAGCTAAGGAGCTGCTGGGGATTGGGAAGCACCTTTGCGACTAGGGACTGATATCTCAGGCCAGGAGCAAAGGGAGAAGTGAGGAAAGGCGACCTCATGGGGGGGGGGGGGGGGGTGGGGGACGGACACCACTGCTGAGAATGGCTGCAGTATCACAGGGGGAAAAAGAGAGGTGAGGAGACATTATGCAGCTGTGAGAGCTGCCAGGACCTGGTCCCAGTGCCACAGTGCTTTTCCCACTCCAGCAAACAGGGTGCAGGGTTTGGGACAGCCCTGTAGCTGGGCTGAAGCCTTCCCATCCTGGGGGTGCTGACTTACATTCCTGGAGCTTACCACTCAGCCTTCAGTCCTGATGAATGAGTCTGATCGCTTTTTGTGGCCCAGGGGAGAGGGACATTCCTGTCCCTCTGTCAGGCAGTGTGAGAGATGGAGTAGAGGCATAGGAGTAGAGTTGTTGTCTAGTTCTTATTTTCCTCTTTGCTCTCCCATTGCTGCTGGATTTTCATGGTTGATACTTCCCCTGCAAGTCCCCTTGACTCAAAAATAGTACTTGCTGAGGATGCAAAGCAAAGGTGGTGGTGTGCATCAATCTCCTCCTGAGCCACCCTTTGCAGACAGTTTTTGGCATGCTGGCAGGTGATGCTGTTTCACATCCAAATAACATAATTAATGACAAGGGTACTGCTAGCTCCTGGGAGAAGAGTATGATATGGACCCTGAAGGGACTTATGGTCCTTGAAGGTGAGGAAGAAAGCAGTGGCCCAGACTGCACACACATTGCAGAACAGGACAGTTTCTTCTGACTCATTGCTTTGGTAAATCAAGGAAATTCTGAGCGTGTATGAGCAGACTGACTTACATACCTGATTGTGTTTCATATGATATTAACCTGTTGTTGGAGTAACATTGAAGCTGCTACTCTGCTTGTTGCTCCTCTACCTTCACATGTGGATGGAATTTGCTCTGAACCCCCCTGATGCCAAAGGACATCTCCCATAGTGAGCACGAGTTTGACCCCAGTTGCTTATGGCTTTGAGGATCCAGGACAGAAGTGCCAGTGCTGGTTTGTACCCTGCAGAGCCATGATGTCTCCCCCAGGAAGGATGATGATGTAAGATCCCAGCCTCCGAAAAATCAAGGGTAAATGTGCTGATAAATGCATTAGCAGAATGGACCAGTGTTTTGCTTCACCACGCAGAGCTGTACTGGCGAAATTATCAGTGACTGTTAATTTAAGGTTATCTGTATGCTTGGATTACAATGAGAGTCATGTGCCTGAGAGGTGAAAAATGGAGCCACAGCATGGCATGGATGGACAGGACAGCAGTGGGGCTGGGGTCAGAGGTAGAATAAGACCTTTGCCACTGCCTTGTGCAATTGCCTCATCCTCCTGGATGAGCCAAGTGTGGATGCTGGTGCCTGGTAAATAATTCCTGGGGATTTGGGGTGGTTTTAAGGTGTCAGGGTGATCCCTGGTACCTGGGCTGGGCAGTCACATGCCACCTGTGCAGGAGAAGCCACTGGTGCTGGCCCTTGTGGCTTCTGGGGAGCAGGACAGGAGAGCCCAACTTTTTTGTTTTGTTTTGTTTTGTTTTGTTTGTTTTGTTTTGTTTTGTTTTGGCATTAAATCTATGACTGGAGAGCCTCCGGAGAGCTTGGAGTGGAAAATATTGTGTTCCTCATCCCAGCCCACCCCTTGCTTAATGAACGCATTAACAACAGGCCCCGGTTTATTTATATCAATTTCAAAATCTCCAAAGACGCTCCTATATATAAGCAGGGCATCAGATCCCATCCCTGTAATGGGTCATTAATGTATTTTAAGGGAGAGAGACGAGTTTGCATTGGCAGAGAAGAGGATCAAAAATGCTTTTATAGCAAAATGACCAAGAGTGCCTTTTTGATTGCCTCTAAATTCCCAGTGAATAAATGAATAATAGAAAAATAAATGAATAATAGATATATCAGTGGATTGGATATTGTAATGCAAGGATAATAAGTCCCCCTGTACCTCTGCCAGAACATTTGTTTAACAGGACAAACTGGGAAAGTCGATACAGAAGGTGTGGGGACGTGACAGAGCTCTCCCAGCTGCATCGCCGCAGGAGACAAACTCCGGGCGCTGCTTCGGGCAGGGGCTCCGGCGGCCAGCAGCCTCTGCTCGGACGGGCTCCGCGCCTCAGGGCGGGCAGGGCAGGGCAAGCCCGGCCCGCCGCAGGGCCGGCACCACCTCCCTCTTTCCTACACAGGCCTCGCCCCGGGAGCGGCGGCAAGGGCCGCTCCCCGCCCCCCCCCGGGCAAGGCCTGCGCGCCCCGGGCCGCTGCCGCGCTCCTTGGCCGAGGGCACCCCTGGGCGCCGCGTCCCGTCGCTAGAGGGAGACAAAGCCCCGTGCTCCGATGCCCTGGGTCTGGGCCGCCTGCGGGGCGGACGCCCCCGCCCCTCCGCGGAGCACCGGGGCCGAGTGCTGCAGGGGTCCGGCCGGTTGTCCAGGGGGTGCTGCTGCGAGGAGCCGGGACCTTCCTGAGGGCGCTGCTCGGGATCCGTGGGCGAGCTGAGGACTGTCGGGTGCAGCGTGTGGTGTCTCACCCGCCGCCGGCAGCCCTCGCAGGACACGCGATGGCATGCGGCCTTCCCGCATGGCGCTGGTGCCCGGGTCGTGCTCCCCGTGCCGCCCCGGGTGGCCTTGGCTGCTTCTCCGCTGCAAAGGCGATCGATGTCCCCAGCCACCCGCACGCCCCGCGGGGCCCCTGGCACCTGCTGCCAGGCCCCTGGTCGATGAGCATCAGGGGCCATTTGTGGCTTTGCCGGCGGAGCCACTGGCCACGGCCAGCAGCAGCTCAAGGCTCTGAGGACACACGGTTCAGGCTGCCGGCACCTTCCGCGGCCTGCAGTGCAGGTCACTGCCTGTCGGTTCTGCCAGCACCCTGCTGAGGCTGTCCTGGTGTTCAAAGGACTGAAAGCCTGAGGGACTAGGTTTCTGCTTGGGCTGTGAGAGGCAGTCCCTTGCAAGGATGTTATCCCTAAGTAACAGTTAATAACTGCTCCTTCACGGGGACACTCTTTCTCTGGAGTATAAATGTTTTATTCTGAATAAATATAAAAGGCATGGATGAGAACAAAAATACCTGTTTTTTCACTGTAATCCATCTCCACCTGACACCTCCCTCTGGTGCAGCAAAGCTGTTGCCGCTTTATGAACTATCCAACACTGTTTGCTTGTGTGTAGATTGTGCAATTATATGTCATTTATTTATACCTTATACCCACCTCCCCTACCCACCCTCCCTTAAAAAAAAAAATACTCAAAGATACTCAAGGGCATGGTGTTTGCCACCAAACATCCCTCTTGGAGATGCAGTTGTCCCGTCAGCCTTGCACAAAGCACTCCCGGCCACTACCACCCTGCCACTCCAAATGTGTGCCTAAATTCAGGGCTTCAGCTAATAAAATGTGACATAACTTTCTTGACTTCAAGGGGCTACGCTGATTTCTACCAGCTGAGGATTTCGCCTGATGACTGTATCCTTTACATCTTCCCACTGATAAGTTAACTAGAACAGTATTTGTCAGAAGCACATTTTACGGTGTGCTTTTTGAGGTGTGAATCATATCTGTGGAGATGTCCACCTCAAGAAAACACAGGCAGGCTCTCAGCCTTGCACGTGTTCCAGGCTGTGAAAGAGCAGAGCTGGCATCAAGGAGCTGGTTTCACTGCTCCGTGATATTTTTTCACCATTGGGAAATGGTTCCTGCGGGAGCTCAGGGCAGCTTGGTTGAGAGGGGTGTTGATGGGGCATGTTATGAGGCTCTGTCCACAGGCATGGCTGGATAGCGTTGGAAACGTAATATTGGAAAATACTTTGTAAAGCTTGAGCTGAGGAGGCTGAAGTGCTGAAGTGCTGTGATTCAGCCAGCCAGGGACAAAATCCCCTCGGACTCCCAGCTTTGGGGAATTGTCCCAGCTGGTGTTTCATGCATCAAAGGCAGGGGATGTTTGCCCTGTGCTGTTTGTGGTGTGGCAGCATGGAGAGGGCTGGGCCTGAGCCTCATGAGGTCAGGACCCAGCAACTGAGTCTGCTCTGAGAATGCCTTTCTGGAATGCAGGATCAGTTCTGAGCCTCTACCTTGTCTGAGTGCTCTATTTCAATTTTGTTTGTTTGTTTGGTTGGTTGGTTTGGTTTGCTTTCTTGCCTTTTGGTCTATTTCTGCTCAGTAGAGAACATACTTTCTCTAACTGAGGTTGCAGCATTGCCACCCTCCATGCTAGGCCACCCAGGGATAGCCAAACAACAACAACAAAAAAGGTCACCCAGAAAAATAAAATAAGCAGGCTTTTTATTGCTGTTGTTAGCCACAGTTGGGGCTTTTCTGTTCACTTTTTCCACTTTGCCCATGACTGTAAGGCTGGACACTGGCTTTCATTTCTCTACCATCATTAAGATGCTTGTTTGTGTCACCTGAGCTGTGCCCATGGGGCCACAGTGGCTCGTTCTCTCCCAGCCCTCCCAGTGCATCTTTTTTTTTTTTTTTTTTTTTTTTTTTCTTTTTTCAAAATCCTACTTTGCCGACTTAGGCATCAGGTTGCAGAGGCTCTGCTTGGCATGATACAAACTCAGTGTTGCCACTGGTGCTTTGCTCATGCAAATAATTACAGCAACAAGCACATCTTCTGTGCTGCAGCATCTGGGCAGGAGAGGTGGAAGATAGCCCTTGGCAAGTTTTTGGGGGCAGGTTTTGCTGCAATGCTTGATGGATGCTGTAAGAGGGCTGGTGTGCGGGACATGGGGTTGGCATAACAATTTGCGCTACTGACAGTAGAGCTTAGTCCAGGTGTTAGATGCTGTCGCTGCATTTCTGCCAAGAATATCCTCTGTGGTTTATTTGAGGGCTGAAGGATGCAAATGAGCTCTTGCTTTAGTTTGTTTATTTGTTTAGAGCCATGGTCTGTCTTTTCTGGCTTCTAATTTGGACTCATCTGAGCAGCCTCATTTGTTTAGAGGGCCCATCTGTACCAAGACTCCAAAAAAATCCTTTTTCTAGCACATTTTTCCTAGTCACTGAGATCACCCAGTGGAGCTCCCAGCTCCTGCATGCTCAGTGGCTGGGCAAGTGGCGGCAGGGTAAGGCACTGGCTGCAGTGCCTCCTCTGTCTTCTGCAGCAGAACCCTGGCACCTGATGTCAGTGGTGATTTGTAGGACACAGAAAAATCCTTTGAAAGCCCAGAGGCCTTGTGGCACACAAGCAGTCCCCCAGCAGCTATCTGGTGAGAGGATAGAGGAGGGCAGTAAGAATACGAACATCATTAAGACACCTCGTTAGTCACAGGCAAACACAGCACTCCCCAAAGCAGCCTGTCTCAGCCATCCCATGTCCTTGTGCCCCTCTGGCCTTGTCCTCTGGGACCACCAAGCTGTGACATTCACAAGCAGGTGCCATCCTGAAGCCTCTCCCATCACTGATGTACTGGTGATAGCATCAGGGAGGGTTTACCTTGTGAATTTGAGTAATGGTGAGGTTTAACTCTGTGTCTCTGTAGGAAGGAGCTCCTTCTCTGCACAACCTCGAAGTGTCACATTTCATTTCAAGAAAAAAAATCCCTGCATTAGGTTGGGGGAGAGGGAAGAAGGCCACAGTTTTTTGTTTTCTTAATAGTTTGTCTGTATGCTTGATGAAAATGGCTGTGTCATTAGAAACCACAGGTTCCCTACTGTTGACATTTCCATTAATGAAGAAATCATTTCTATTTGCAGGTCAAGAGCTGTGGTTTGCAACCAGTTACTCTAATGAAGACTGTGGCATGCCCAGCCTCATCTGGCTTTACACCAGCACCCGTGGAGAATTTGACCCACGCCACTGAGTGCTTTGCCCAATTAAATGGTGCGGCAGCGGGACCAGCACTTCCCCGTTACATCCCGGCAGAAGGGTGCAGATTACAGCTGGGTTTCTCGCAACACCTGGTGCATCCCGAGCCACGCAGCTGGGCAGGCTCGCTTAGTGGCCAGCAGTTGGCAGGGAGCAGCTCTCCCTGTCCTGGACTAGATCCTCATTGTGCCACCAAAAGAAGAACCTCTGGGGTAGGCTGAACCAAGGAAATAATGAAGTGATGCTGCCAAGTCTGCTTTTGAAGGGCTTCCCCTGGGCTTTGTGGCCAGGAGGTGGCTGTGGCAGCCTCCTTGCTCACTTGGTGCCTGGCTCGCTCCGGCAGCTGTGTGACCCTGCCATGGCACTGGCGTGGAGCTGGGACACATGGACCCTCTCCCGCTGCTCTTCGCACCAGTGCAGCAGAGCACTTTGCTTGTAGGATGCCTTTGTGCTGGCCATGCCATTCCTCTACAGGTGAGCTCTGTAGGTGGCTTCCTTTAAACCGTCCTGTGTGTGTTGGTGGCACACGGAGACCTCCATCTGAACTCCAGCTAGGAATGAAAGTCAGCCTCATCCCACTGATTTTAAAACTTCATTTCAGTATGTTAAGGACTGTTAAACCTCTTATTTCTTCCTTGCTCATCAGAGGTGAAGCAGAGCAAGCCGGAGCAGGTCCGAGAGCCTTCAGACCTCCCCTTGCAGGCAGCCCTGGTGCAACACTTCCCCAGACTTCCCAGGTGTCCATAAGTGAAGCAAACCACAGCCTGGGAATTTGGATCTTAAATGTTGTTGTGGCTGTGAAACACTGGCTGTGGGGTGTCCTGCAGGGGAATGTGTGTGCCAGGGTGTGGATGGGTAAGTGGCAGCATCTGGCATCCTACATCAGTGATGTCTCCTCTGAGCATCATCCCAGCAGCGCCCTGATACTGGGACCTGTCAGACCCTGGATCATCCTAATGTCCCCACGGCCCCCAAGGCACTGTGTTTCCTTGACAGAAGCAGAGCTAAGCCTTGACCGTGTTGATAATTTCTTCTTCTGGTGAGTAATTTGGGGCAGATCCCTGGCCCCTTATGGGAAAATTTCTTCACACCACAGGGCTGTCAGTGGCTTGGGGGTGGGGAGGCTGGGAGAAAACTGGGGGGAGGAAACAGCTTTCTCTGTTATATCAGAGAATATAATTACGCTGCTTCCACCTCCATTTCTTAACGCAAAAGAGGAATGTGCAGTTATGTGATCACAGTTTGCTGCAGTGAATTATTTAGTCAGTCTGTCCTGGAGCATGTTTTTGAGGCTAATGTTGCTTGTACTAATGTAGGAAATCATTAAAGATCAATAAAGAAATCATTAGCAGTGTGACGCCCTTACTGAACCGCCTGAGCTACAGATATACCACTTAATCCGGCCATAAAAACGGCACCATGAGCTCATTTTAATGGGTGTCAGCAAGATTGATTGGCTGAGGGCAAAGGTTATAACAGCAATTTGGAAGCAGGACCGCTAATGCACTTGTAGCTCTTCAGTACACTTTAATGCAAGTTAAACAGAAAATGCCCTAGAAACCACATAGAGTCCTTTTGTGCAGATGGTTTAAAAGACTTTCAATGTAATGCAAGATTTAGGAATAGAAATAGCACAATAACACAGATGGATTTTACTTAGTTAAAGCAAAACAAGCCATAATGCCACGCATTCGTTCAATAGGGATGACTCCAAGCAGCCTCTAGCCGGTCTGCCAGCCACGGGGGATGCTGAGCACTCCCTCAGCGGGACTGGGACTCAGGGCTGCTGGAGCTGGGCTCAGCCCCTGCTCCCGTCCCTGCTTTCTCGGCAGCATTAGGATTTTGCTTGGTTTGCCTGGTGCTTCGGAGGGGCATCTTTGGGCTTTTAGCTCTGATTGCCTTAAAGGCATTTGATTTTCTGCAAGTTCTGGGAGCACCCAAGAAGTGCCCTGATTCTTTGGTATGCTTTCACAGCTTTTGCCTTTTCCCAGATAAGCATTGGCCTGTGGGGTGACCATAGGTGGAGGGTGATTCCCTACCAGTGCCTCAGTTTCCTCATCTGAGAAATGTGAGGCTGGTGAGCTGTGTCACCGGCGGGTCATTATAGCCCTTTATTGCACTGGAGAAACAGAGCTGGGAGTCCTCCAGGCCTGATGCAAGATGTTTTCTGGGCAGGGCTGTCTCTTGAGCTAAATGCATGGCTACTTGATTCTGAAGAAATACTGAAGACAGAAAAAGTGGTATTTACATATCAAGGCCCTATCTTCCTACAGTCCTGATGAAGGGCGTTGGATTAAGTAGGCAAATCCCCATACTGGAGAGGGGAAATTGTGGTGGTACAAGAAGCACACTAAAGCAATTAGTGGGCAGTGGTGCTGGGCTCCACTGTTAAATTCTGTGGTCACTCACATTTAATGAAACCCCATTCCAGCAAAGACACATCTGCTGTGACCTCCTCATACTTCATGCTGGCCACAGGAACACCACAGTGGTATCAAGAGTGATTCGAGGCATTAAGGAAAATTACTTATCGCAAGACAGCATGCTAATGAAAAAACACAACCCAACTGACCAAACTTAGTGAGTCTGAAATAATGGGAGTGTGGTTTTTCTTTCCTCGCTCATCAGGTTTAAATTATTGGCATTGGATGTAGGGATGAAGCCATCTGTTAATTATTCTTTTCATTAGAGTTTTCCTCCTTCAGGGTGAGTGGCTGCTTTGGGAGATTCTGTGTTGGTCTGTGCCATACAGGGATAAGTCAAGGGGGCTGTGATATTCCTAGGGATAAGGCTGTGGGTGATATTCCTGCTACAGTTGATCTCAACTGTATCAAAACCTCATTTCTGGGGCCAAATTTCACGGTAGAAATTTCACCTGAAACCTTCCCAGCGAGAATCCCATAATTTTAATTGCTCATGTTAGCCGTCTTCCACCCGAAGTCAATGGGACAACAGAATGTGGCACAAGTAAAAATCCCCCTGGCAGCAGCATGAGGAAGAGCACAGCCCCTGCTTTCAGATGTGTTGCAGAGCCCCGCTGCCCAGTAGCAGCACGAGCTGCGGCTGCACTGCCTCCACCTGCAGGCGCTGTGACGCTTGCAGCATGCATCCATTACGGGACACTTCTCCAGTTCCATCTGCCTCCGCGGTGACTGCTGCCACTGCTTGCTGCACCGTATTTCGAAGCATAGAATGCTTAATTATAAATGGCATAACAGTCCATTGCTAATGAAGTACAGAGCCCTCAGATACAGCGGATGAAGGTTGCATTAGCTGCTGGTCACTCACAATGACTTAATAAAACACTCATTATCTGCTGCTACCAGACAGGAGAAAGGTTAGATCCCCATTTAATAAGTAATTCCTAATGAAAAGTTTGAGGCTGGTAATCAAGGAAATGCACCAGCCGTGGTTTGAAGTGATTATGAGATAGGGCTTTTCTTGGTGAATTATTCCTAAGGTGTTTGTGCTGCAGTGGCTGCAGCCACCTGTGTGAGTTCATTGCACAGGGCCTGGGGAGGTTGCTTGTGTTTGCTGAGGAGGAAATCCTGCTTGCAGGGAGGCTTGCGTCACCCTGACTGGGACTGGTCCTGAGAGAGCAGGAGAAGTCTGGGGACGGCCCTGGCTGTGGCCTGGCAGTTTGTGCCCAGGAACCGCTTCACTTGGACTCAGTAGTGAATTTGTCCTCACTGCAGTGGCATGGCTGGCCCTGCCAAGGCCCATGGGGCTGGCAGCAAAGGTGGCCCCCAGTGCCCACCCTGACCCCTGCCGGCTCTGGCAGCACAGCACTGTGAGCAGAGTGCCCAGGCTTGGTGTGCCTCTCTGTTTGAAAACCATCAAAAATCTCATTTCTGCTTTGCTTTTGTTCGCTTGTTTTGTAGTAGTGGTTTTTTTTTTTTTTTTTTTTTTTTTTTTTTTTTTTTTTT
>CM021787.1:6534827-6548281 GCA_011076525.1 Nettapus auritus | reverse complement strand
AGGAAAGGAAAGGAAAGGAAAGGAAAGGAAAGGAAAGGAAAGGAAAGGAAAGGAAAGGAAAGGAAAGGAAAGGAAAGGAAAGGAAAGGAAAGGAAAGGAAAGGAAAGGAAAGGAAGAAATCTTCCTCATGCTGGCTGCAGTGAGATGCCAACAGTAATATTAATCACCATTTAAGCCACGGATGACTTGACTTATATTTACAGAAGGTGAAATTTGGTAGACTGTGGCCAAGTGCCCCCATCCTGCTGCAAACAGGTCTCTGCTTTCAGTGTAACCATGTCCTGGCTGCTCCTCAGCAGGGATGCTCCTCGCACTGGGCAAGCCAGTGCTGGGCTGGCTTCTGCCCTGCAAGCTGGCAGAAGCCAGCCAAAATTCCACTGGCTTCTTTCTTCCTTTCTTCCTTTCTTCCTTTCTTCCTTTCTTTCTTGAAAACATCTTTGAATCCACCTCTGCCCTCAGGTTGTGGGGTTAATACTCATTTTTCTAACCACTTCAGAATTTGCCTTGTAACAAACCGCAGCCTGCACTTGCTCTCCTGTGCTGCCCACTCACAAGGGCAGGGCAGCAGCAGCTGGCTGTGAAACGCAACCCACCACATACTTCGGGGGCACTGGGTAAGACCAGGAGGCTGACCCTCCTGCTGGCCCCTGCCTTCGTTCAAGCCCACAATGCAAGTGGGAGGAGCAGAACGGAGATGCAGAGGGATTGCTGCTCTTTGCCTTCCTCCTGAGTGCCGGGTCAGCTGGCCAGCCTTGCCCTATGGCTTTGTATTTTGGTAAGCAGCTGTTTTTATCAAAAAGGCACTGGGGCTGAATCAATAAAGAGCTGCCCTTTTCACCAGTGTTTGCAGACTTATACAATGCCAAATCCCAAGCGGAGCTTTTTTACCAGTGGCTGAAGTGTCTGGATCCATACGACACGCATGAGCCTTTGAACCCGACAGCTCCCCATGTCTCCTGCTCTACATCTGAAGCACGAGATGGTCATGCAGCTGCTACATCACTAGCAAAGCCGTGCTCTCCCTGGGTGTGCTGTGTGTGTGTGTGTGCGTGCGCAGCCCCTGCCCTGCCTGCTCAGCAAGGCCCCCACCTCCCTACCTGCTCGCACCTGTGCTGCTTCCCACTCTGCAGGTGGCCCTTGAAAAGTGAATTATTGCTTCAGTCTAGTAAAGTAAACCAAACCCTGTCTCCTGGGGAAGAAAACAAGACAGAAAGAGGGTGATAGCATTTTTCCCTAAGCTCTCCAAATTATGAATTTTCCTTATCAATGCAAAGTCTTGCAAAATATAGTCTTAACAAAATAAATACCTGGAGCCTCATTCCATAGGCTCTGCTGTGGGATGCGCCTCTGACCTTTTTGCTCCTTCTGTTGAGGAGCTGAAAAGCGCCGAGCTGGAGGAGATGAGTCTGGCATTGATGACAGGTCAGGGAGCAGTCCTGCTCTCCTCCATCCTTTACTGGGTGAAAGAAAATGGGGGTGCTGAGAGGGCAGAGCAAACCTTTCAGCTATCACTCAGAGGAATTGGGTATGACAACTGGAGTGTGCTCAGGAGACAAAGCAGTGGAGACTCAGGGTAGTTCCTTGGTCTTTGGGCTTATTTTATCCCTAATTTAGACCTCATGTGTCCCACCATATTGGGGCATGTGGTGTGTGCCTGCGGATCAGCAAGCACAGTGGGGCACAGACCTAGGCACTTCTCCCATGGTTCTGGCCTCCTCCATGCTGGGGAACTTGGATTTACTCCTGGTTTGATCATTGCTGAAGGAAGATTTGTCAAGTGAGAACCCACCAGCAACTGTCTTGGTTTCCTTGGCTTCCGCAGAAAACTTCTTGGATAACGTATGCTCTGAGACCACAGACCAGACACAAAAATTCATGTTGTTTGCCATAAATTGTTATTTGTTTTTGCATCACTGTTTGTGAGAGCAGCAGTTAAAATGGAAGGGTGATTTTTTGTATATTCCCATTGGCATTTCAGAATGGGTAGATTTCTGAAAAATCAAAAAGAAAAAGGGAGCTTTCTTGCGTTCTGTAGACAAATTGACGTTTGGCATATTTTTAGATTCTCTATTCCTCTGTGGGGCTGGATGCATTCCTAGAGGGTGCAGCCCCGAAATACCCATGGTTTGGTGCCTTTGGGTGCTGCCAAGGCCAAGGCACCAAGTGGCTAGTGAGTTGGAACCTACACAGAACTATGTCCAATGCTACTGATATTAACACGTTTTTTTTTTTTTTTTTTTTTTTTATTTGGGGATGACTTAATAGCTGAAGCGGCTTTGCCATCACCTGGGAGTATGATTCCTTCTGAATCTAAAAGCTTCCCCCTCGGGGGGGTCTCACCCCCCCCTCCAAGTCACCGCAAACACCCTCTGTTGCAACTCTGCTGCTCAGCTCCTAATTTCCACTTTGCTTTTCCTTGAAGTTTCTCATGTTTGGCCTCACAGCTGCATCTGTGGGGGAGCTGTATGCCACAGCACTTTTTTGCTCACCCCTACTCACCCCCGGCAACACACAAGGGCTGGGGCTTGCGTGGGCTAGGGCACACAGCAGGATGGGGACGTGGTTGCCAGCTGGCCCTAGGGCTGGTGTGACTGTGCAGTGCATCCCCTGACAGCTTCAAGGTCCCACAGGAGCAGGAAGGAGCACAGCCAGCACATCCTGTCCCTCTCACCCTGCCTGGCACTTCCCCAGAGTCCCTCCAGGCTCCAGAGATCTCCAGGTGGGCACAGAGTCTGCTCCACGGAAGCTTCAGGTTTTTCAACGCTGCCTCTGACTTGTGGTCCCTTCCTAAATTCCTATTATGTATTTCTGTCATTTATTTATTTATTTGTTTGTTTGTTTATTTATTTTCCTTTACCCCAGGGCTGTGGTTACTTCTGTGGACAATCACAGATTCCCTCTGCCTGCAGCTCCCGGGATGCTGCTGCCATCACCAGAGGCAGCTCAGCCCAGCCCCCTGCCCTGCTTTGGCACTGCCAGCAGCTCAGCACAGCCCCAGAGCCCCGTGGCTGCTGCAGGGGCACCCGCAGCTGCAGGGCCTGGTGCTTTCCTTTGCCCTCATCAGATGCATGTGGAAAAGAAGGCAGCAGAGATGGGAGCAATTGCGTGGCCAGCCTCAGCTCCACAGGCAGCAGGGATTGTTCCCCTGGCACCAGGTTCATAATGCCAGCATTGTGCTACTCAGCCACGGGCACGTGGCAGCACACTTCTGCATGCAGGCGTCTGGGCAGCGACTACGGGTGTGCACAGAGTGCCCTGGTGCCAGCAAGGCAGTGCCAGGGTGAAGGCTGCATACAGCCTCAGCTTGTTTCCTGGGCCTGATAGGTTTTATGGAGCTGATCACATGCCTCCTTTCCCAGGGCTTTAGCCAGAGCCAGCACAGGCTGGGTGAAGCAAGGAGGTGCTGGGGCCGGGATGTGCTGTCAGTGTTGGAGGCTCAGGCGAGTGAGTCCTGCCTTGGCTGGGCACAGCCGTCAGCCCAGGGGGCCGGAGGGGGCCACAAGCTGCGCCATGGTTTCAAGACATCGGAGTGAGGTGCTAACAGGTAGTTTGGCTAAAATACAGCATGCCAAAATGATATGGCACATTGCAGATGTGCAGAGCTTTGCACTATTAATGACATGTATTTATTTGCTTTCAGCCATCTTCCCAAATTAATATATGTTTTAATCCCCACTGTTCTGTCTCGGTTTCCCACATATACCATGAAACCACCATCCCACCTCTTTTCCTTGCAAATAATTACTCTGTTTGGGAAACACTGTGTGTACTGCAGTGGCTTTCCCCATGGACCAAACTGGCAGGTAATAACACCCTGAGATCTTGCTTTTCTCTGGTACCTGGATGTGGGAAAAGAATTTGCAGGTGGCTTTGCGCTGTTTCACACGTCCCTGAATTAGAGATAATGAGGAATCAAGTGGCAAACAAAACAAAACAAAACAAACAACAACAAAAAAAAAAAAAAACAAAACAAAACAAAACAAAACAAAACAAAAAAAAAACAAAAACAAAAAAAAAAAAAAACAAAAAAAAAACCACTTCAGCAAGGTTGAGATAAAGAAAATTGGCTACAGTGCTAAGGATGGGCTTTGGGTGGTGGCCAATTGCTGGCTGGCTCGAGGTCTGTGTCTGAGGGTCTCTTACCAATTGTATGTCAGATTCAGGTGTGTGGACAGTATGTGGGGCTATGGGGAAAATATATGTAGGAGTGAAAAATAGCAATAAAGGCCTTCTGTTCAAGAGCCATCCGGAGTCCATGTCTTGCATCTCTTCACCTGGATGCTGGCACTCAGGCTGCACGTGTGTATACAGCAGGTGCTGGACCCTCTGCCCTCCACCTTGGGAGTGGAGTGTGGCTGTGACGTTCCCAGAGGCCAGCCTTCATGGCGTAGGATGAGGTGGGCAGCTGCAGACAGATGAGGTTTTAGCTGCACCAAAGAGGAAGTCATTGAGCTGTAAAAGCCCCTCTTTCAAGTGAGCACACAAAAGCGTGTGCACTTACAACAACCTGTTTGCAGCAGTGAATGTCAGTTATTTCTGAGTAGCAGCATTTTGCTGAGGGTAAAAGCACTGGGTTTGCTAAATCAGAAATGCCTGGCTATTTCTGAGGCTTGCAGCAGTGATGGCAGTGGCTCTGGTTGCTGTACCCACACTTTGTTTGGGAAGGTGCAACTGCAGCTAGGCTTGCTTGATGGCTAGGGCCATGTTTGCAGGGAGGGCAATAAAGGCTCAGTGGCTATCTGTGGTAACATGACTAACAAAATAAATAAATAAATAAAAGGACATGTTTTTGGAAACAGATGTAATAGGGCAAAAATTTAACATGGGTTTTGTCCTAAAATTGCTCTGGAGCCTCTTAGGGCTTTGGGGAGGAAATTTGGATTCCCATGAGTACTGGCAAACCAGCAGAGTAAGTCATTTGGGATGCTCATTACCCTCGCATGGATGCAAATAAACGTGTGTAATGAAGTGTGATGCTTGAGCTGGTTGTTAATCTTCTCGACGCATGCTGTGAGCACTGTGTAGGTGCCATGTATAGATAACACATGGAATACCCATCAATTTGTAGACCGCATAATAAACCCTTACATCTGAAGGAGCAAATTGGAGTATTTAGATTTAAAGCCACACTTGTGGAAAAAGTGCTGATTCAGAAGGGCTGAAGGAAAAATTTTATGATAGACGCTGATTTTGTGGATTGCATGAGGACAATGGCCAAGGCCACAAGCCCTAGCTGTGCCGAAGGGGCTTGGTACCATGTCTGTGGGGTTGGTACAGCTATGATTTAGGGAACATGAGGTGGTAGGAGGGTGACCAAGAGGAGCACAGCTGAAGGATGTTTGCTCAGCATGTAGTTCAGCTCAGCTGAATCAGAGCTCCAATCTGGCACCATATAGTGGGAAGTGCTTAAAAGCACTTTCCCCTGCTCTTCAGTGTGATTCTTCTCCATTGATGCTAGTGAGACCTAAGCCAGATGGGAAATGAAACTTCCACACGTTTCTCTGTATGGAAGGAGATGGAAAATAAAAATAAAAAGGCCTGAAAACTCTGAATATCACCCAAGTGGAAATGCATGTGAATGCAAGAGGCTTGTGCTGCTGAGCTAGGCGGGGTGGTGAGCAGGGTACTGTCCACCTGGAGTCACCCTGCTCCCCTCTGGGCTGTGGTGGGGACTGGGGGATGCATCCCCCTGCTGCTGGGCACCTGGAGGGAGCAACACCACTGCTCCAGTGGAAACAGCTTCATTACCCATAACTCACATCCTAGGGCTGAAGCTGTGGTCACAGGTGGGCACCTGGCAATGAGAGACAAGGCGATGCTGTTTGATAGCACAGCCCCTGCTCTTTGCAGTGCTAGGGCTCGCATCGGGTGTTTTCCAGGCTGGGCTGCTTTCCTTTTGTACTGGTATTTGTACATCATCTGCCACCTCCAGAAGCCTGAAAACAGTTTTTCCCACTCTCTGCTTAAAAGTAGAAAACAAGCTGGTTTTCAGTTGCAGCAAATATAAGCAGTTTTTTTTTTGTTTTTTTGTTTTTTTGTTTTTTGTTTTTTTTTTTCTCCCAGCATCTTGATACATCTGATTGTCAACGTCCATTGGATGAAAAACTTAACTGACAGCAGCAAGAGGAGATGAGTGCCAAACTCTATAAATACCTTGAAATCGTACTCGTATGCCCTGATGCTCAGCCAGACCTGCTGCCTTCTTCTTGTCCTCCTGCTCCTTCTCCTCCCTGGCCTTCCCCACCTTTCCCATGACTGATGGTGGTGGGTCCCTCCTCTGCAGAGAGCAATGTTCCTTCTACTGCATGTGCTTCATATTTCTACTTAATACTAATTCACATAAAATCCCTGTGAAGAACCACCTATCTATACATATGGAAACAGTCTCAGCATGCAGTACCAATAATCTGTAAGGGCTGGAATTCAGAAAGTCATGTACAGCTAAAAATTAGGATAGAGACAAGTGGTGAATGTGGGAGAAAAGGCAGTTAAAAGGAAAAAAACACTGAAGGTAAATGGGTTATTATTTCAATCACCCAATTAGAAATCTACAGACCCTCTCCTCCACTTCTTCTAAGGCAACAGTATAATTAATTAAAGAGAAATGTCTCTGCACTCCTCTGCTCCCCTCTGTCACTCACCAGCGAGTCCAAGAGGGTTGCACAGGCCTCCCATGGACGAACAAATACAAACCATAAAATTAAAAAAAAAAAAAAAAAGTCAAAGCCGCAGAGATATCGCCAGGCCCGTTGACGCCATGGATCAGGTGACGCCGCTCTCCCACCCAGCGGATGCCGAGCTGGCGGCTCTGCTGAGCCGACCACAGAACCACGAGTGAGCCAGAGGCTACCTGTGCCGCCAGTGGGGTTTTCCTCTTCCTCCCACTTGCTGCTGCTTCTCCCATCCCTCCACCTCCTTCTGCCTGCCTCCAGCTCCTCAAGGGGAGCCGAGCTACGGGACAAGGGGATGGCTTCCAACAGCATCTTCGACTCCTTCACCACCTTCTCCTCCACTTTCCTGCGCGGTGAGTACAGACTGGGCTGCTTCGTTCCACAGTGGCAGGAAATGCTGTTGGGTTCTGTATTTATTTAGTTATTTCGCAAAGAAGCAAACTAGCAGCAGGCTGTGGTGCAGCTTTGCTGGCACATCTCTTCTCACTGCTCCTCGCCAGGATTTTCTGTTGGGTCTGCAATGCTTTGATCCATTGCTGTCCTCATCTAGGACTGGTGTGTGATTTCCTCCCATTAGTTCTTTTCCTTTTTCCCATGTGGTTGTGTTGCCAGCCATGCTGGGAAGGGTCAGTGTGGACATTGCAGAGGGTCAGGACTGACTTGTGCTGGGAATTACTTGACGTTTTTTCTATCGTCCAAGTTGTTACCCTGGGCATTCGATGTTGTGGGCTGGATGCTGTGCAGGTACAGCAGGAGGCAACCTGCAGGGGGAGTAAAATTCTGAAGTGTAAAGAAATTACTTCTAGGGAGAAACTGGTTTGCAGGTGGAAAAGGGGTTGTGTGGAGGTTAAGCTGCATTCAAGCTTAGACTTTTCTATGTTTACTTCTATATAAAATTACAAACGTGAAAACACACAGCAACTGTACATAGCGCTTTACCAAATACATAATTTGCTTGGGAAACGGATTTATTCAACCTGTTCTTACTGCCATGGCCTCTCTGCAAACCCTGGGACATGGAGGCCACATACCTCCGTCTGCCTCAGGACAGGCACGTTGCCTATTCAGTGTCTGCTTCTCTCTGAGTTTCTCCTCCGCGGGGTCCAGCTCCCAGCCAGCAGCGCCTGCTCGCAGATGTGGCACTGGGAGGAGCAGATTTGCAGACTGCCACTGTCTGTCACTTTTTCAGGCCATTGGTGCTGTTTCAACTGCATGTTTTATGACATGCTGTGCATGTGTGTGAGCACAGAGACACCCTGAAGGATTTATGTTGCAAAGGGATCTTTCTACAAGAAGGGGGATAGGGCCTGTAATTCCTGCCGGCTGTGGTGTGCTGGTCCCTGTCTCTTCATTGCAGACCTGTGGCTGCAATGCCTTCAAAATGCTTCTCACAAGAACATAAGTACTTTGCAGGTAAGCTGCTTGAGATGAGCCAGGTGATTTGGCCTGTCCTTGTTTCTGCAGGCTGCAAGTGTGTGTAGCTCTAAGGCATACAATGAGACCTTTTTGGGAAGAAGCTTGGTGCTTGCTAACGAGTTGGGCAGAGCTCTGCAAACTGCTGCCTTCTCCTTTCCTGGTTTTGCAGCTGCAGTTAGGGAGCGTAAGCTAAAGCTTGAGCTGATCACAGCTGTAAGGATTCAAGTCCTGAGCAATGGCTCAGCATGTTGGGCTGAACCCAAATGGATTGGGGTAGGGTGATCCTCAATTGAGCTCAACTTCAGGGGCAAAATAGAGCAGGCTGCAATTCTGTGGGGCTGTCCAGCTGCATTACCAGAAATGCATTAGCCATAGTTTTTTGCCTATTTCTGAGAATGCAAAATGTTATGTGTACTTTTGAGACGGATTGATGGTGTCAACCCTCGTTGCTGTACCTGGGGGCTTTGAATTTTCTTCTGAGCAGAGGACATTGGACAGGGAGCAGAAGAAGCCAGGGCTAATTTAGGGTATGGGGGTGTGAAGCTGGGCTGGCTCCCCTGACCCCAGCATGGGTGCACCACGCCAGACGACAGGGAGAACAGGCAAAATGTGCATGGTTGTCATAATACCCTCTGCTCAGGGACAGTGGCATTACAAATGTGTCTTTTATACTCCATGGAGCTAATTAAAGGCAGTCCCATGGCAAGGAAATAAGAGAAGTTTATAAAAAACATTTGCATGGTTCTTTTTAATCTATACTTCAGCCTCCACAAGGCAGATGAAGAAATGCTGGAGTTTAACTGGGTTTGCTCATTTAAAAATAAAAAGAGAGCGAGAAACAGAAATATCACGTCTTGTATGCAATTTCCATACAAATAAGAACTCATAAAAGCAATAAACATCTTTGTTTCAGACATAATTTTTATTAAATGGGGGAGAATTAAATGATTACTCCAAGGATGGAATATGGCCAAATGGTGAAACATTTGTTTAGTATTAGGACAAGAAATCCTTGTTTTCTTTACGGAGCTCAGTATGTCTTCTGCACAGCTTTGTGCACAGCTAGATTTGGGTGAGTATTGCAAAACATTCATGAATGTTCATTTAAATTCTTCATGGCTTTTTTGGATTCAACTGTATTCATATTTTTTGTTTGTCTTTCTGGGCATATCCATGAAAATGGATGTTTGTTTGCACAAACATTTAAGGAATGAAACAAAAAATCCCAAAGGTATTCACTAGTTAGTCTGGAAACTCTTTTTTTAATAGAAAAAGTATTTTTCATCTCTCCAATGGGGTAGCTGAAGAAATGCCACGTGGTAGAGCTGTACCAATCGCCAGTCAAAGGAGTGCAGAGAAACTGCTCACATTCACATCTGAGTAAAAGATATGGTAGGGCCTCAAATAAATTTGCCTTGAGTCCATGGCTTTTTGGATAAAAACCCCATGTTTTGTAGGGAGGAGAGCAGTTCTGTGGGGCAAAGAACTGTCGGCAACATGTGGTTCAGCTGACGTTCCTTGCAGCCAAAGCAAGTACAGCTCCTTATGATGCTGTTGGTAAAAAGTTATGATTTTTGCTCAGCAGACCAGCTCCTGGTTCTGACTATGCCCTCCTGGGACCTCATGAGCCACCATCCTCGTGGCAGCAGGTTGCTGCAACGTTGTCAGGCCACTTCTGTCACATTAGCCCTTTGTTAGTGATGGCTATCAGGACAGGAAGGCTCAGCAATGACCTCTGCTTTCTTAACAACCACCACTGTTGCTTCAGTAGAAAATGGCCCCATTCATGGAAATCTCTGGCGATGGTGGGGCTGTGACACCGTGGCAGGGCCATGTTGGGTGGCTGTGGCTGTGGGTTGTGAGGGGCTTGGTGCTGGGGCGAGCCCTGCCAAGGCCTGCTGGCAGCAGTGTGGGTGAGCATTATCTCATCTCTACAGCTCAGAGCGCCGATGCTTTGTGTTTTCCCTTTGCCCTTGTAAATCTAAGAGCATGAGAGAACAGCTCCTGAACCAGCACTGTCCATCTGTGCTCCCCAGTAAAAACAACAAAACTGCACTATATTATTTTTGCGTCTTTCTCCATCATGTTGGTGTCCTTGTGGGCAGCTGCCCTCTCCTTGCCTTGCTGGTGGCTTAACCAGGTTTCTGAAATCCCACTGAGAAAATCATCCACCCTAAGGGGGAAGAAATGAGCCTCATTCCCACAAGGCACCCGCCCCCTCCCCGAAGTACAGCGGCTCACATGGATAACTTCTGTGCCCAGATGTGGCCAGCAGGAGCTCTGTCCGCTCACCTGCTGCTGGGTGGTGGGGAAGGAAACCCTGCAGCCACGGGGGCCTTGGTGTCGGACGTGCTGCTGGTTGCCTTTGGCTTCTGAAACTGGGTGACAATGACAGGCCCTGTGCAGTTGGAGGCTATTATTTCTTCTCTGACAGGTTGATGCCATCTGCACGTTTCCAGCAGCCCCAGGGAGCCCACGAGCGCAGGTTAGTCAGAGGTTTCACTGTGACTGGCTGCAGCCACTGCGATCTGGGCGGCACCATGCTGGCGCTGGTGCATCCTGGGGCAAGAGAAGCGCCCTGGTGCCCAGCTGCAGTGGCTGTGCCCTCGAAGTGCCTTTCCCTGTGCCCCTAGACCCCGTACAGACCCTTGCTGTCCTCTCCCTCTCTCCCTCCCTCTCCAGCTCTCACCAAGCACAGCAGGTCCACTGCTCCTTCCAGAAGCGCTTTTCTTCTTGTATTTTTGTCATGGACCACACACGTTTTTATAAAATGACCTGCTCGCCTCATGTGCTTGGGAGAGGCGATGTCCCCGGCTCTCCCCAGGCAGAGGTTTCTTTTTCCAACCTTCCCATAACTCGCCACCTCAGGATTTCCACTCAGAAAACTGCCTTTAAATGGCTTTCTGTGTTTCTTCCTAACCACAGAAAACTGTAACCCTGACAATGTTTCCAGCAGTTTTTCCTTGTCCTGCCTCACCATGCTGTGGGCAGTGCCTCTGGCTGAGGCTGGCATGAGCAGGCACCACACATTCGAACGCACGGGTAGCGGCAGCACTGAGTTTTGCAGATGAGTTTCCCTAAATGCAGGTGCTTTGTCTCATCCTGTAGCACTCCGTTAGATTTTTTTCTTGTTTCAAACACGAGAGCAAATGCAGCTCTCCCCAGCACGATGGCAGTGTGTCACACCGGAGGTCTGCAGCAACCAGGCACTGGGGTGGGAGGCAGGAGCACAGGCGCCATGCCTGCCTGTGGCTGGGCGCCGAGCACTGCTGTGTCCACAGGTGGGAGAAGTAAGGCAAAAAACCTGGATGCTGAGCCTGCTCTCACCCAGCACCTACCTACACCTGCACAAAGCATGGCTCAGGAGCCCCCAGCTCCCTGTGGGTGCAGGCTGGGGGAGCCTGAGTGCTGCACTGCATTGCCGCAGCCCCAGCACGCACACGCTCACACATGTGCCAGGGTCCTGGTGTGCTGCAGCACGTGGCCACAAGGTCTGCTTTGTCTCCATTTGTCCTCCCTTAGCTGGGATGTCTTGTGCGCATGGAGTTTGACGGCTCCTGATTGACTGTCAGTGGCTTTGCCTTTTCCAAGGGCACCATGCTGACTCGTGGCATGTCTTTTTTTTTTTATTTTTTTTTATTTTTTAATATATTTGTGTGTGTGTGTTTTTGGGGGGACAACAACAGTGAATATAAATCCATTGTCTCTCATCACTTTGTTATGATCTAACAGGGGTAGAGAGACAGTGGTGCTTCCCTTTGATGAGCACTTTAATTCATGATGATTTCTTAGACTTGATCTGCTCTGATATGTCGTCAGTATTTGTGGTCCACTGTTTTGGCCGTGTACAGTTTGGGAAACAAAGAATGAGCTGTGTGCTTGCAGGCTCAGATCCACACATGGTTGGCATTAGGAGCAAGAATGTGACTTCCCATCTGAAGCAACGAGCCTGAGCCACGGACCACACCATAAATATTCCCCAAACAAGGCTGATCAACAGAAGGGAGAACATTCAAAAACCTGCCGGTATGTCCTCAGCGCCCGCCTGGCGGGACGTCCCTGAGCAGCGTTGGGGCGGTGACAAGGAGGGTGTGGGGTTTAGCCCCAAGGATTCACGTTTCCTTGTCCTCCTGTTGAGTGGGGCATTCACACCCCATTTTTTCTCATGGGTACGTCCGGGTAGAAAGAAATGTCATTGCTGGGTCGTTAGCTGCAACCTGCTGAAAATGGACTCTCCTGCATTGAGCTGCCCTGCAAGCAGACCAGGGTCCAGAAGGCTGAGCTGTGCCCTTGTGGTTTCCTGAAGCACCCAACCTGCCCGCTGCAGTGTCCTGGCTGTCCTGGCACACGGCGCTTCTCAGAGGGGCACTTTCATTTTCTTTGGCCTTGGTGCTTTATCCCTGAAATGCTGGGGATGGAGCAGGCGCAGTGGCTTGGGCTGAATCAGCACTACAGACCCTTTCATCCTGGAGCCCCAGCAGCCTGTGCACAGAAGTCCCTTTGAAGCCTGGCCACCAGTTCACTCAGGATTTCTTGGTGGTTTTTTTTTTTTTTTTTTCTTTTTAGAGCTCACCCCAGTTTCACACATTTCCTGTCCTGTGTAGATAGCAACGACCAGTACTGAGAGCAAATGAAGCAGGGCGAGTGCTGCTATGCAATGCCTTCCATGGAAGTTGTGCTGCATGCTAGAGCAAATGTGCTTTCAAGGAAGGCCTGGTTGGCTTTAAGAGCTTTAGCTTTAATTCTTGTCCCAAAAGAACACTATCCTTGCCCTGACAGCAGCATCCTGGGGTAGTGGTGTAGAGTGGGAAGGAAAAAGGAGCAAAACCCAGCTGTAAATGTGGTAACTTCCCCCTCCCCACCCCCCAAATTATACACAGGCTATTGATGTTTGCTGCAGCACAGGGAAACATCACAGACACTTCAGGCTTTTGGGCTGCAAATGCAAACTGGCCTCTGACCTGCAGCCTCCATATTCATCCAGACCATGCCTACTCCATACCTGGCTCCTATGATCGCCCAGACCCAGCTTGTTAATTGCTCTGATTTACCTGTGTGAGAGCAGCGGGCAGGACACAGCACCAGTGCACTAGGTCCTCTACAGACCCTGGTGATGCTGTGGTGCACTGACAGTCTAAATCAACACCAAAAGCTGTCTGTGACCATGGTCTGCAGCAGGACAGAGACCCACATGTGGGTCCCTGGGGTGCTAAGCACCGCCTTCGAGCACAGCATCCTCCTCCTCCTCCATGGCTCTTCCCTTTCTAAAAAATGCTTTTCTTTCTTTTCTTTTCTTTCTTTTTTTCTTTTCTTTTCTTTCTTCTTTTCTTTTCTTTTCTTTTCTTTTCTTTTCTTTTCTTTTCTTTT
>CM021787.1:6473660-6534817 GCA_011076525.1 Nettapus auritus | reverse complement strand
TATTTTTTCAAGAAAGTGGGACAGTCAATGCGTCTGCAATCTGGGGGTATTTTCCATAACATAAACATATTAAAAAGAAAAAGAAAAGGGAAAATAATAAAAAAAAAAACAATGTTTTTCCATTCCCACTGGAAGAAGCAAGTGCCTTTGGAACATGAGGAACTTATTACTCAAGCTATTGTAAAATAAAATATAAAAACAACCAAAATAGGAGAAGGCAGAGTTGAGTTGTTGTTGTTGTTGTTGTTGTTTTGTTTTGTTTTCAAAGAAAAAGAAGGCTTGAGTTGGGAAGGGAGACACTGAAAACGTGCTTTTTTCAACAGTCTCTGTTATGCAGAAGGGTCCTGTAGGAAGCCTGACCTTTGCCTCTGGGACAGCCACAACCAGGACAAGAGGGATGTGAAATGCTGAAAAAAGAGGGTCCAGGGTCCGTGCATCCATCTGGGGAGGTGAAAGCTGGGAAGGGACCTCCTGGCACTATGTTATCCCATTGCCCCCGGGGAGAAGCAGCCCAGGAGGGATTTGTGTCCCTTTGTACCAGCACTGCGGGGCAGAGGGCATGTGGCCATGGGGTATGTGCTCGTGACTGCTGGCCTCAGCCTGGCACCCGCTGTGCCTGCTCAGGACTCTGCCCGTGCCTTGCGCCACACCGGGGCTGGGGCTCGTCGCTGCTGGTGGCCATGCAGCCCAGAGCTGGGGGACGCTGCGTGCCCGGGGCTGCCCAGGAGACAGTCACACTGCGGGAGAGGGGTCAGCTCTGCCCCTAATGGTGGGACTGGAGGGTCTGGGGCTGCTTTTAGTCAGTCACTGTGTGTGTTTGTCTGCTATATTGGGATGCAATTTCACAACTCAGCATGGTTTTTGTTAAAATAACTTCTAAAAAATCAAAACAAAATGGTAGGAATGATGTTAGCAGCACAGCCCTGGACAAAAGTCTGCTCTGGCTTCTCACACCCTCTGTGCCTCCTGGTCCCTGGCCAGGGCTCGGTCTGGCACTGGGACAGGCAGACAGGCTCAGGGTGTTGCAGACTTGCCACAGGGCTGTGGGGAGCACGCTGGTGCCCATGGGGGCTGCGCGGGCAGGTCGGTCCCATACAGATATACCAAGTCGTGGCTGGGCTCTGCTGGAGGCTTCCTGGCAGGCTCTGGGAGCAGTCCTGGTCTCTCCGTACAGAGTCAACAGCATAAGTATTAGTGTCTGCTGAATGGGCGTTGGTTAAATGGTGCTTGGTTTGTGGTTTGCAACTGCAGAGGTTCATGCACCAATCATAACTTTGTAATGAAGGGGAGTTCTGGGGATGAAAACTTCAGCAAGCAGCCGAGGCATTTGCTTTCTGATCTCTGCAGCAAGCATATGGTTATTGCTGGGAAAGGCGCGTGTCCTAAGGAGAAATGCAGCCTGTGCACACCTCCCATCCAGCCTGCTGCTGGTAGCATGATGGCTACACGAATGTCCCCAGCAGTAGCTTGATTTCTTTCCTGATAAGGAGCCAAGAAACAGGGTAGGAAGCCACACTCATTATAAATATTAAAAACTACTGCTAGAGTTTCCTACTTAGATTCCTGTTCAGACACTCTGTGTGTCCCGGTGCCATCTGCCCATTTGTGAATGCATGGCTTTGCTGGAATTAATGGGTCCGTCTGAGTGAAATTATTTGCACATGCCTCGATGTCTGTGGGATCAGCCTGTCTCACCCAGACACCGATCTCTGCCTTGTGCTGCTGCAAGGAGATATGGGAGATCATTTATTGGTGCACTGGAGATGTCTCTTGTTCAGCGAAGGCATGAGAATTGCAGATAAATGCTTGAGCTTGATCTGGAGCAGCAGCTTGGGCTGGGCACGGGGAGATGTATTGAGGTGCACAGAAAAGCTGCAGAGGCTGTTTCTTCGCAGCCTGGCAGACATTAAACACCAGACACGGGCTTTGCTGTTTCCTTTAAACTCGAAGCATATGCATGGAGATAATTTCAGGACAGCACACAATGCCATGGTTTCAGTGACTTGAAGTCAGGAATAAACTACTTAGTGGGGATTTGAGAAAGGCTGTGCCATTTTCCCTCATTAGGAGAGAGAGAGAAAATGCTGCCCAGAGAATGTAAAGAATAAATCAGATGTTCTGTTCCAAGATTAAGCCTTGTTCTGCATCTCCTTTGTACCATGGTTGTATTTTACTGGCCACTTTTGTGCCCAATTACCTTGAACCCTGTAATTAAACACCTCCTTTTATTAGTCCTGGGTCACTTTGGAAAATCTCACTGCATGGGCAAGCCCACCATTTTTTCCATAAACTCAGCACAACTTCCAGGCTAGGGAGCAGCAGCCCCAGCCTTGGTTCCCAATCTCTGCACCCAGTGACAGGGCACCCACCAGCTCCTCGGCCCCGGTGCCGCTGGGCTGGGTCCCTGGCAAGGCACTGGCTGTGAGGATTCATTTGGCACCGTGCCCCTCTGCCTGCCCTGAAGGTGTCTGTGTCCCCACATCAAAGCCTCTTATCCCTCCAGCCTTTAGAGTTACACTGTCATTAAAAATCCTGCGCACGTGCTTTAAACTATCCCTACCTCCACAGCTAATAGGGGCCTCTAAGTGGCAAAGCATGTCAGCTCCTAATTTACTCCACGTTAATGCGTTTGCTTTTGCACCTTGAGCTGGGCGCAGAGCTTCACTTCCCTTGTGTTTTTTCCAAAATGTTCTGCTCCTTGTTAGCTTCGATTTCCTGGCTCTCCCCTTGCGTTGCTGAGTACAGTGGCCCCTGGGATCACAAGCAGGGGCTTAAACCACTCTTCCAAGTGCTAGGGCAGCTGAAATCCATTGCCACTTGCTTTCTCTTGTAGTTTTGGGCTGAGTTTGTAGTTTTTCTGCTGAGTTTGGTGTCAGGGTTGTGGAAGTGTTTTATGACATACAAGAGATGGAGAAGGTGCTGGGGAGACATCAGTGTGCAACAGAGTTAATATGTCGCTGGGAACCAGACCTGTGCAGTTCAGACCTGAGTCCTTCCATCCTGCAACTCTCCCCATTGTCTTCCTCCCTCGGGTGATGAAAGCCAGTGGGGAAATAGATATAAATGAAGTAGTTCCTGGTCAGCCCCTGATTTGGTTAACTTTTCCAAGGCCAGGCTGTGGTAGCTGAAACCCACTGACATACATTTTTCTGCTATCATTGCAAAGGCTCATTCCTGCTGTGATGCCAGAGTTCTTCTTAATTTATTCTGAGACAACATTGCAGGATATTATTAACATGCAAAAATGCTGTTCAGATTATTAGAAGGGGATTAGGTTTTTATGGGGATAAAAACCTAATGCAGCAATCTTGTAGAGCACTGGACGTCCGGCAATTTACCTGCTTGCTCCCTCTCCTTCAGGAGCTTTTGCCTGCGCAGCTCCTGAGGACAAGGAGTTTCTCTGGCTCTGCCCTGTGATGGTGGAATGGATTGGGACCTACAACACTGAAGTTTTGGGTCTGTGGTGGGACAAGCAGGTGGCCTGTGATACTGGCCCCCCAGCCCCTCCACCCTGGCTGCCCCTTCACAGGAGGGATTGAATAGGAAAGGAAGTGCTGGGATTTCTCATATATTGACACACTCTTTGGTGTAGGAGGGGTACTAGCCAAGCCCTTAAGGTAGCTATTTTTTATTAATTTCATACCTCTTTCTACCCTGACAGTCAGCAAGCACTATTTAAACTGACACCCTGCAGAAACCACAGATCTGGCGGTTGGTGTCCCTGTCTCACCCTGTGCCAGAGGAGGTGAAATACCCTTGTCATCTGCATAGAGCAGGTGCATTGGGGTATGCTCCCAAGATGGGGAATTCACAGTTTGTCTCCCAGCCTTTGAATGGAGACCTCCCACCGCCCATTCCCAGCCATCACACGGCTGCTGCAGTTTCACTGCATGGCTGCATTTCAGCAGGAGAGAGAATCCTGGCTGCTGAGAGATGAGAAGACCCTGTCCTGTGAAAATCTATTCCTGCTGACATAAATGGAGGTCGAGAGTGCTCGCTGTTGGCAGTACTGGCTCATACGTGTGCATGTTTTATCGGCACGGTGGATTGAAATATCAAGAATGTGAGACTGCCGGGGCTTGCAGTATTTTCCTTGAAGGAACACTGTGGCCAGGGCCTGATGGAAGCCAGGGGCTCATCAATGCCAGACATGGGATGTGCATGTGGCACCGGGGCAGGTTGTGGTGCGGGGGGCTGCCAGGGCTGGGAGAAACACTGTTATCGCTGCTCTGCAGATGGGGGAACCGAAGCACTTGCTAGAGCCCATGAGCAACTTGTCCAGAGTCCTTGGGGAAGGCTGCGGTGGAGCTGTGAATTGAACCCAGACATCTTGCTTCCCCCGCCAATGCCTTCTCCCAGAGCCCACGCTTCCTGCCAGTGATGGCCCTCTGTTCAGTTTTAGGAGAAAATGTAAAAATATCCAAAACCACATGATCTCTTCCAGTTTTGGAGGTTCAGCCAGTCCCTTCAGCCAGACGCAGAACGGCTCAGACCCGAGGAAACAGCTGAGGTTGCGTTTCACAGATAAGATCCCCCCTCTCCCCGCAGAGCTGGCTGCTCATGCTAGACTGAAAGCCACTACCATGTTGTCTGGACAAGTTCTCCATTTCTCTCGGCTCCAGCCCTAACCTGCTGCTGAACTACTTCACTTCCCAGCCCATGGCCTCAGCTGGGGTGGGAGCCTGCTGGTGGTGTCAGACAGCTGACCCCAGCAGACAGGCACCTCCTTGTTGCATACAAACATTTATAAGAAACTTCTGCAAAAATGAGCTCATGCAGCACGAGGCTTGCAGGGCTGGGGGGTTGGAGGGAGCAGGCAGGCATGGTTCCCTTCCCAGTGTGCTGGAGATGGATGAGCAGCAAACAGGGACTTAACAACGTTCTCTAAATAACATTGCATTTGATTTGTCAGAGTTCATAACCATAAACCAGAAAAGTATCTTCCGTGTAGTTTTTAGCTTGTGACTAATTCCTTCAAGTCCAGGGAATTTGTGCTGTGCCTACATGGATGCTAAAGTGCAAGGTGAATTCGCAGTCTGAGCCCTCTTTGGGGTTTTCTGTAACTACTCTAGCACTATGAGACTTACCGTCTGGGGATGCTGGTTGCCAATGAGAGTCTTTATAGAATGGCAAATATGAAAAGAGAACATTTGCACTGGAAAAAATAATCCGAGGAAGGAGCAGAAGCAACCCTAACCCAGACTCCATCTAGTCAAAGCTGCCTGACCGCAGCTCTGCTATGACATCGTGGTGATAGTGCGTCGCCGAGAGTTATTCATAGAAGTGAAACTAGTGAATAATTGCAAAAAGCAAACCAGCCTGGAAAAAAAATTGTGTGGGACAAAAGGACAATTTGCAACTGGAACCAGAGGCCAGTTTTCTCAGAATTACTTTACAATAGGTTGGTCACTGACAGCAGTTTGAGGTTGCTCTGTGTCACTGGTAGAGAACCTTCACTGTTTCATTGGCTGTTTGCCATGGAGTTGGGCAGATAAGGCATAAATCAGGGGTCAGTCCCATGGGAATTATACACAACTTGTAAAGGAAAAGCTGGTCCTAGCCTGGGACCTTGTTTTCTGTGGGGGAAAAAAAAAAAAAAAAAAAAAAAAAAGCCAATCAGTTGCATTGTCCAGGGTGCAATTACAGCCCTGGCATTGTAAAAGGGATACAAGCCAGTCTCAATCTCATTTTTATCATCTGCCTTGAGCTATAAGGTAGAGTTATAGCTGTGTTTGCCAGCAATTTCACGGCTTAATTTGCAACTGTTGTGATCCTCAGGGAATGGCTGTTGAGTCCCATTGACAGGAGTACACATGGCATCTCCTCGCATGCTCTGACGTGTCCCCAGAGGCAGCTTTACTTTCCAGTGTGAGTTTCGGGTGGGATGGGCCCCGTGGCCTCAGCACCCACAGCCCATGGGAGGAGACCTTGCCAGCACAAACTGGTCCCCAGAAATTCCAGGGTACTGGGCAAGCTGCTTGAGTCGCAGCCCATGTGAGGTGGACCTGGGCCAATGACTGAATGCAGAGACCTAGGATCTGCCCACAGGGCTTAGCCAGCAGCCACTGCTGGCTGTTTGCTCATGCTTCACCGAAGCAGAATTGCAATGGGCTGAAGAAATGTATTGCCGCCCTCCTGTCCATGTTCCCCTAGCCATATATGATGCTGCTTGGTGCACACGCCGCAGCTTCTTTGGGCTCCATTGCCACAGTCTGGCCCATGCTTCCTGTCCCTCACCTTCTTGTCCCTCCCTTTAAATACCAGTTTTGGGAGCTTTGCTAGACAGTTGTCTTGTTGGAGAACAAATACCCCCCCTGCTCTGCAAACTCATCTGCCTGCAGACACGTGGGGAAATCCCTCATGTGGATGAAAGCTGATGAATTAGGCTAGCTGGCAGACCACATATTTATAAAGCATCTCCTCTGATGTGCCTCCGTTCCCAGCTGCCAGCTGTGCATCTACCAGGGCTCTGCCCAACCCAGGCAGAAGAAGTGGGATAATTCACCGCTGGAAAGAAGAATGGAGAAATAAGATGGTATGAGGCAGGAGAGCAGGAGGTCTCACTGTGGTGCAGAGGTGGCTCTCCCAGCGAGGCATCACAGGTTTGGGGGGACTCTCTGTCTTCAACACAAAGATGTTCCAGGAAGGGCTTTGGAAATTTAGCAAAGCTGCTGCGGGGCATCTCTGCTGCCCTGCAGTCAGCCAGCATGAGATGGCAAGACCCCGCCATGCTCTTTGGAGCAAGCTACAAGGCTGGTCTGTCGGCCTTGGAAAGCCAGTCTATCAGCTGCCTGCTTAAGGGACTCTTGAGTCAATGGGATGCCCTTGGGGCAAGCAAGGTGAGTTCCCATTGCAATGCTGATGTTCTGCAGGGAAGTTAAATGTGGTGTTTTTGCACTTGCCTATAAAACGGGTTTTGTTGAGATGTGGCACTAAGAAGCTCTATTAGACCTGCAAAGGAAACCAGAGCTCCAGCTGGTGCCAGTTCCAGCTGTAAGATGCCGTCAGTCCACTCCTGCCCTCACTGGGCAGACAAGCACCCATTTCTGTCCCTGTCTCCAAGGTGTAGTTGCAGCCATTGCAGCAATATCTCTATCTACGGCCACAGTTTGCTACGAGCCTGGTGCCTTTCACAGCGATATTAGGTGAGAGTGGGAGAACATGAGCACTTCCCAGCATTCACTTTCTCTCTGTTCATGTTTGACTTCCCCAAATGTGTGGCTCCTGCAGCTGGAGTGCAGCACAGCAGTGCTCAGGGCAGTGCGAACACTTCACCTAGCCGGGATGTGGGCACACAGCCTGGCCGCTGCTTTGGTGTGGAGGCGAATGACCCTTCCCAGAGGCTCCATGTGCAAATCTCAGCGTACCACGGGAGCACTGTGCACCCATTTGATACCCAGCACGACAGCAACATTTGGGGCCAGACTCATGGGAGCCTCACTGAAAAATGTTCTTTGGGAAACATTACACAGTTAGTCACCACATGGAGATAAGTGATGGGGCAGTTTTACCAAAGCATGGCTGTTTTCCGAGACAAGAAAGTGCCTTCCAGAGCCTGTTTGTGTTGTGGGAGAGCTGCTTTGCCTGGCACGTGCAGCAGGGTTTCCCTGCATGCTGCAGTTGTGTGTGTACAGGGCTGCCAGTGCCCCAGCCCTTGGCCTGGGAGCCCTTCCGTGACAGCAGCTCCTCGGAGCGCCTCTCCTTGAACTTAGAAATCATACCGTGTTTTTTTTGCATCGACCCCGTTGTACTTTTCTTGTCGTCATGTGCCTTTCGGTTCCTCTTTCCACCATCCAGACATTTCCCCTTTTTCTTTCCTTTGGAATTTTTTTTTATTTCTCCCCATGTCGCATTTTGGGTTTTGAAGGGTCTGGCACCAGCCCAGGCTCTGGCGGCACCTGGGGCCCTGTGCACGGCTGTGGCCTGGGCAGTGGCTGGAGCCTGGAGGCTGGAGGCTGCTCCCTTTTCTCCTGGTTTGGGCTGGCTGGGCTCTGAGAAAGGTCTATGCAGGCATCCCAGGTGCCCCGCGAAAGACTCGGCAGGACTTCAGCCATCTGCCTGCCAATGTGGGAGCGCGCACCGTGGGGGTGTCTCCATGAAAGATGCGTCCTCACCCCCATAGGGTCTGGCATGAGGCATTGCGCCCCTCTAAACTCCTCAGAAACCCCCAAAGAGACAGAAACTCCACAGAACCTTAGGAACTCCGAATAAAGTGCTCTGTTTCCAGTTGTTATCCACCTTGAGCATTTTTTGGAGGAGATGGGATGTCCTTAGGTGCTCCATAACCTTTGTATGAATAGTTCCTTTTCTCTGCATAAACACATTCTTAAAGGAGCATCGGGCTTTAATTCTCCACTTACTTCAACCATCATACTTCTCTGTTCACTTGTTTAAATCAAGCATAAAGCTCTAACTGTTCTTTGAATATTTATGACTAGTTTTTATCTCATGCCATGCATACAAAACATACTTGATTTCTTTCCTAAAAGTTTTTTCAAGTGCAAAGTTTTAAAAACATGTGGCTTTTATTGCAGGCAGGAATGAATAACAGCATTCCACCAGTAACCACATTAAATGGAACAGTAATATTCATATGCGTAAGGGCAAAAGCTGCCTTGTTTCCTATTTGCAGTTGAACTCTGAAATTAATTAAGAACTAAAAGGATCTGACAGTCATTAGGATCTTTTAAAAAGGAGTGGAAGTGGCAGATGGGACCCATGCTCCAAAAAGCTCGGCTGTGCTATCAATAGCACAGAGGATGTAAGCCCTGAATATGCTCTTAATTGTTGCCGTTGTGAGGAGAGGAGAATCGCAGTGCTGAACAATGAAGAATGGCACTTTCGTGACTTCAGAACCACAGGATTCACGTCAATAGCACTCGTGCTCCTAGGTCACTTTGCAGCTTTTGAAAATCCCATCCCATCATGCTGCACAGAGCACAGGACGCCCACAAAAGTCTAGTGCCAGGAGAGCCGTGCGTCCTGGCTCTCATCATGTGCTGTGTGTAGCACTGATAATACCTCAAGAGCAGTGGCATTGCCCATGATTCACCCCAGTGCATGCCCCTGGGGCTCGGTGCTCTGATTCCTGAGTGGTCAAGGATGCGTGTGTGCGTGTGCATGCATGTGGAGAATCTTCCTGGGGGATGCTGATTTAAGTAAGGACTGGCATACAATGCACTGATGTAAAATGGGAGAAATGGGAGGACAGGCAAGCCCAAAAGTTGTAAGGAGAGAATGCAACTGCTCCTCCAACTGTGGCTTTTCTAGTCCTTCAAATGGTGAAAGCAACCTGGCCCCAGGCAACCAGGTAGGAATCTCATGTTGATTTTCCTGGGTGACAGCATTTCATGCCAGGATACAACACTCTTGCTAGTCTTCCTCCTGCTCTGGCTGCTCCACGCAATGATCCTGGACACCAGGCACCAGGGCTGCTTATGCAGACAGCAAGGTGGAGCGGGACAACTGTGGCTCCCATGGGGTTAATGGATGTCCTGGCTCAAATGTTGATGTCAAATTGCAGCTCTTGCCTTGTGAGCCGGTGCTGAGATAGGTTTTCCTCCCTTCTTTATGGGTATCACCCAGCCCCAGGGCATACTGGCCACAGAGCAGTGCCTGGTGCAGCGCTGCTGGAGACACCAGCAGGACAGTCTCACAGCAGGTCCTTTGCCCAAGTACAGGCTTCCCAGTGAGTTATGTCTGGGGCAGGCACTGTTTTTTGCACATACACACACACACCAGTTTCCCCATATTTCTTCCCCTGAGTGCCACAACTTCCCTCCTGCTGGAGCCTCTGACGGCAGCTCACATAATTGCCTCATGAGAGCCTGTTTTGTCAGTGACAATCAGGGGTTAAAAATTGGCACCATCGTGCACCCCATTGGACCTAGCATCTGTTGTTTGATTTATGAATGAATAGCACGCTCCCTCCCTGCATGCTGCTCTCAGATCCCCTTCCCTTAACTACAAAATAGATCCAGACACCCGCATGGCCCTACTGAGCACTGTGCTCCTGAGACAGAGTTTGTGATGAATTTTTAATAGAAAGCTTCCTATAAGCCTCTGCACTTACTTCCTTGCTGTTGAAGCAAGTGGCTCTGCTGCTAAATAACAGCTCAAATGAATTAAAAACTACAGAGGAGACTGAAAGGGAACTAATCCCAGCAAGTAATGATTTAAAGAGCTGCTGACCTCCCTGCAAACGTGAACAGTAGCTTCAAAGTATTTGAAAAGAGGCCCATGCAAATCCTTGGTCTTATACCACATTAACCTTCCCTGAAGTGAGCAGGGGCTGGAGGAATATTCCCCATGTGTCGATATTTCCTGGTTTGTGGAGGAACAGAGTGGTGTTTGCTTCCAGGGCAGTTGCTGTCCAGTTTGGCTCTGTGCTGCAAAGGGAAAGTGCAGGGGCTGGCGGCTGAAAGCCTGGTGTTTCACTCGGACATGAGTGCCTTCTTTTACCTTCCTCACCTGGAGGAGGAGCCCCTCTTTGAGTCTGAGGGATAATTCAAACGAAAGGTAATTCCTGTCAGAGCACAGAGCTTGCCAGTGCCTAGGGTCCCTGTAGGTCTGGGACACGTTTTCTTGCTTGAACACCTCTTTGCTGGAACAGATGCTGGGTTGCTTTGCTGGCCTTTGCATGTCTTGGGATGACCAGCCAATCTGAAGTTGGGGGAAGTCTGATTTACCACCGCTCGATGTTTTGGGTTGCATTTTGTGTTGCTGCAAGGCAGTGGCCAGCTTTGTATCTATACAATGGGGAAGTGCAGGGCAACAAAATGATGCACAGGTTATGGGAGTGAGCCTGCCTCCCGTTGCTCAGAAGTACAAAAAAAAAAAAAAAAAAAAAAAAAAGTCAGTGTGGGGGACCAGAGGGTGCTGGTGTGAGTAGCTTTTGGGGTGGCTGCAGGGGAGGGGTGGGACATGGTACACTGCACACCTGGAAATACCCAGCCTGGCGACTGATTCCAGGTATTTTGGGGAGGCATTTATATGGTACCTTGAGGACACTGAGACAATGCAATTAGATGCCCTTTTGAGCATGTTGTTACCAGTATAAAAATGGATTTGAGCAATTCATGGACAGCAGGGCTGCAAATGGACACTGACATACGGCAGGAATATGCCTGCATCTTACCTGAATGCGGAGGTAATAGCAGGAGGGTGGACTACGGAAATCATCCAGGTTAGTGTCCACTCTCTAAGTATCATCACCTCTCCTCACCAAAAGATGATTTGGGCTAGACAAATAAGATTTGCATAAAGCTCAATGAAAGGCAAGAGCCTCCTGGGGAGGACAGCACTGTGTGGCCACTGTGCTTACAAAGTCCCGGTGTGGAGCAGCTCGTCACCACACAGCAGCTGGACAAATGCCTGAGGACTGGCCACTCCTGCCCACCAGCATGCCCCCAGCTGGTGGCCCGCCCATGTTGGGGGACACCAGCTTCTCTGTGCAAGTGCCCAAAACCCATGAATGGGTTTGATGTGCTCCATGGCACGTGCTCAGGCCCTCCCTGGCTGCAGTAAATGGATTATATTCTCACTTTTGTGGCATCTATAAACAGGAGAAGAACTTGTCACCTCTGCTGGTGGGGAGCAGGCTGGAAGGAAGGGGGCTGAGGTGCTGTGTCACTCACTGTCCGTGCTCTGCAGGGGAGTTGGGTTTAGGGAGAGATGCTTTAAAGGCAAGTTCCCAGCAGGTCTTTAAAGAAAAACAACAACAACAACAACAACAACAACAACAACAAAACAGGAAAGGCAGGAAGTGTAAAGCCAGTAAACCTAGAAATGAGTATCATGCTGCGGGGAGGCAGCTCTGTCCCACCGGGACCCCCCACACCGTCCCAGCCCAGTGCTTCGTCTGAGAGCAACCGGGCGGAGGGGTGGGGGGAACACGGGGGCCCCGGGGCCGCGCTTCACTCTCCGTCGGGGAGAAGCCGCACAGCGGGAAAGAACCGAGACCGAAATCGCACGGGGGGAGCCGTAGGGCTAGGTCGGCAGCCGCGGCGGGACTTTGCGAGGCCGGAGCAGCGCCGGGCCCCCCGCCCAGCCGCAGCACGGCTCTGGGCCGAGCCGCCAGCGTCCCGGGCAGCCCCGTCGCGCCCGCCCCGTCGCGGAGCCGCCGCGCGGAGCCGCGGCGCCTACCGGCGGCCGTGCGGCCGCACTGCAGCGGTGCCCGCGCCATGCCGCGCAGGCGTGCTGTACCCCCCCCCCGCGGCACATCCCCTCCGTGCCACCCCCGAGGGGACCGGGAGGACGGCGGCGATCGAACCCCGGCCGGCCTCGGCGGGAGGCCACGACAAGCCCGACCCGCACGCGGCTCTGCCCCGGGCTCCGCGCCCAGCGGGGGCAGCCGCGTTCTGCATGCGTCCCCCTCGCTGCTACACGGGGGCAAAAAATAACAGTGAACGCGGCGTCCCCGCGGCCCGGCGAGCTTTCCCCTAAAAAGGGCAGGATCGCAGCGCCCCCGAGCAGAGAGCCGCCGGGAGCTGTCCGGCACGCGGGAGTCGGCGGCCGCCCCCCCGGGCCGGCTCGGGGCCGGCGCTGTCCCCGGCACCGGTGCGGCTCCCGCGGGGCCGAAGCAGCTTCCCTCTTTGCCGCGAGGGAACCTCCGCTCCTCCCTCCTCTCTTCCTATTAAACTATTTCTTTGTTTTCTTATTTTGACACACGCGGATTTTTTCTTTCGGTCGTGTCACCGGCTCGGCTCTTGCCGGCAGCGGGAAGGGGAGCCTGGCCCGGGCTCCTCCGTGCCCTGCGGCTTGCGGGGGAAAATGTTTCGGCAGTTTGAGGCAGGATTCGTCAAAACAATAATTTTCTTTAATTTGAAGGGAAGCTGTGTTGCTCGCAGCCCCGCGCAGCGCGGACCTGGGCCCGCTGCGTCCCAGCCGTCTGCACTCCGCCGCCAGCCCCGACGTGCGCTGCCGGCCCCGAACCCGCGGGAAGCCGCTCAGCCTCCCAGCGCCTCTCAGGCCCCATCGCGGAGCGCGGAACTCGTCCCCGCTGCGACCCAGCCGGGCAGCGGGGCAAAGAAATCCCCGCCTCGCCCCTCCGCCGCTGCCCCCCGCCCGCCCCCGCCGCGGCTCGCCTCGCGGCGCGGCGTTTCCGCGGGCAGCCGCAAAGAGCCCGACGCCTTCGTTTTGTTCCTGTAGAACCGGTCGCTTCGCCACGAGTTTTCTCGCCAACGATTCCGGCCGAGGCCGCCGGCCGTGCCCAGATCCGCAGCCCCCGCTGAACCGCCGGGGGCGCCGGGCATCGCGGGCGCCCCGGGACCGCCCAAGGCCGAGGCGACTGCCGGCTCCTGGGGGGCAGCAAAGCAGAGGCCGGGGAGCCGCGACTTGCAGCGCGGTTTACGGGGCGAACCGCCCCTCGGCGGGCACGCGGGAGCCGGTGGGGCCCAGCGGTGCGGCCTCGGCTCCCCCCGTCCCGCGGTGACCGACCCGCGCTGGGGGTCGCGGGCGGCGGCACCGGGAGCGCTCCGCGGTGGGGAGAGGGATGGGCCTCGCACCCTGCCGCGCCACACGGCCACGGCAGCGCCTCCAGCTCCGGCCCGGCCCCATCGCGCCCCAAAATCCCCTCGGCGGCAGAGGCGGCGGGAAGCCGCCGAGGCCCCGACGTGCACCCGCCCGGACCGTGCGGCCCGGCTGGGCGGGGTTCCCCTAGGACACGCCCATTTCGAGATAGGCACCGCCTCCCTTTGGCGCTCTCCCCGCCCCCTTTCGCTGTAGCCACGCCCCCGCGCCCCCCAGGAGCCGGGGGGCGGGCGGGTACGAGGCCCCTCGCGGCCGCCCCATTGGCGGGACGCCCCGTCCTTCAGGCGCGGCCCGCCCCCCCCGGGGTCGGCAGTAAATACGGTACCGGGCGACGCAGCTGACACTGGGAAGCTGTTTTCGGGGCCGCCCGGCGGAGGGGACCCGCCTGCAGCCGAGCGCGCCCGGCCGCGACGTGGCTGTGCCGGGGCTCCGCGCCGCCTTTCCCCGGGCGGGGCGGGCGGGACCGCAGCGAGGCCTCCGGAGACGCGCCCAGGAGCCAGGCGGGAGCAGCCTCCCCGCGCCGCTCACCCCGGGCCGCCCCGCCGAGCACGGAAATCTGCCGGGACGGAACGAGGCGGCGCGGGCCCCGGCTGCCGCCGCCCGAGCCGCCCGCGGGGAGTCCCCCCTCCGTAGCGTCCCGCCGCGGGAGCCCCGCCGCAGCCGAGCGGTGGGCGCCGGGCCTCGCCGGGCCTCTCTTCGTCCCCCCCGGTCGCGGCGGTTCCCTGACTCCCGCTGTTGTGATGCGTATTCCCGTAGACCCGAGCACCAGCAGGCGCTTCACACCCCCCTCCACGGCATTCCCCTGCGGTAAGATGGGAGAGAACAGCGGGGCCCTGGGGGCCGCTGCGCCGGGCGCCCGGGCGCGACCTGAGGTGCGCTCCGTCGTGGATGTACTGGCCGATCACGCCGGAGAGCTGGTGCGCACCGACAGCCCCAACTTCTTGTGCTCCGTGCTGCCGTCCCACTGGAGGTGCAACAAGACGCTGCCCGTCGCCTTCAAGGTAAGCAGGGGAAGGCTGCAGGGCGCCGGGTCCCGCTACCCCCTTTCTGCTCTCCGTTCCGACCCGCTCGCCTCTCCACCTCCGCCCCTTTCATTTTAACTCGCTCCTGACATCACCTTCACGAGAACCTCTTTTATTATTTTTAATCAAGTCTCCGCATTGCCCTGCGGTCACTGCATCTTAGATATTCCGTACAGTTAGGAGCTCTCAGGCAACTTTGAAGTTTAATGAGAGTGGAGGTTAATTACCTTCCCGGGAGAGGAAGGCAGGGACGGGAGATCTAATCTGCAAGAAGAAAGTGAAGAGCTGGAGCGCCAGCACCGGGTTGCGCTGCCGGGGTCCCGCGTGCCTACCCACGGCTCCGCTCCCGCCGGACGGGATGGGACGGGGCGGCCCGACGGGGGGCATCGGGACGGGCGGCCCCGCTGCGCGCCCGGCGCTGGGGCTGGGGGAATGGGGCCAAGGCGAAAAAAGCGAAAAGAGCAGCGGGAGGAGAAGTGGGAGAATCAGGAGGGGCTGGAGAGCAGGGCCGGGCTCTGGGCAGCCCGGCGAGGCGGGGAGGCTTTTACAAACCGTGTCCCCCGGCCGTGCGCTGTCGCCGGGAGCGCGGGGCGTCGCTCCGCGCACCGGGGCCGCTTCGCCGACTGCCGCTCGCTACTCCCCTCGGCGGCCGCGCAGAGCTAGCGGCTCCCCCGGGCCGCGCTGCCTACGGAGCTCCGGGGCCGCCCCGCGTGCGGCAGCGACTTTCTCCCGAACCGAACAAAATAAATCCGCGGTTCGCTTCGGCCGGGACTGTGCGGCGGACGGACCCTCGGCACGCGGAAGCCCCTCGCTACTTCTTACCCCCTGTTTTAGCTCATTTTCCCCTTCCCCATCCGTTGGTTTGTTTTCGGTTTTCCTCGGGGACTCGGGTTGCTTTTGGTTTTGGTTTGTCTTTGAGGGGGCTTGAGGGGAGCGAAACCGTAGGGCAGGTTAGCTCAGACCGCAGTTAAGCTCAGCCTAAAATCCTTTCGTCCTGCCCTAGGTTGTAGCCCTCGGAGATGTACCTGATGGGACGGTGGTAACGGTGATGGCAGGGAATGATGAAAACTACTCTGCAGAGCTCCGCAATGCCTCCGCTGTGATGAAAAACCAAGTAGCAAGATTTAACGATCTCAGATTTGTTGGGAGAAGCGGCAGGGGTAGGTATCGGCCAGGAAATGGTTGGCCTTCTTATTCGGCTTTTATTTTCTCTAAGAAAAAAAAAGTTTATTTTACTTTAACGGCATATTTCTTGCGAGCCAGTGGAGGTGGTTTTGCTGCTGCGGGCTGGGCTTGTTGGGCAGGGAGGAAACCTCCAGCACTGAAGTGGTTCCTGAGTGGGCCGTGGGCAGTGGGGCCGTTGGAGGGATGTGGCAGCATCCCCGGCTGCTCCCTGCAGAGCAGATCTGGTGGTGGCTTTGCTCTGCTCCTCTCTGGGGTTTTTCTTTGCCGAGACATCAAGCACAGATGGTGCAGGAAAAGAAACCTTTTTGTAAAACCAACGTGGTGTTGTAATGTAACCCCTCTCAGGTGCACGCATGGACTGGTAGGCAGCCCCAGCCCAAGTACTTCTAAATTTATGGGGAGTATTCTTGGTGAGATAAGGCAGACAGGTGACTGCTGGAGACTGTCCCCGCTGCAGTCAGAGGCAGGTGGATGTACTTGGGGTCTGATGAGGCAATAACCCACCTTTTTGCTAGCTGTTAAAGGGTGCAAATCAAATATTTGAAGTTCTTATTAGAAGAATAATCCAGTGCTCTGCATGGAGTAGGTGCGGTGAGTAGGGTTGCAGAGAGATTCGTTCAAATTGCTGTAGGCAATACTGCTGCCAGGGATGTGGGAGCTGGGGCAGTTGCAGGTCTGAGCCCCTTTCGGGGAAGATGCATTTGTTTTTCCCTATGCTTGCTTCATGGGAAACTAGAACAGAAATTTTTCCTTCTGTCTCTAGAGACTGGCTCTGTCATTTATCCTTAAACTGGTCACAATACTGGCTTTTTGAAAACAAATCATCAAAGAAATTAGTCCCTGCTACCTGAGAAAAGCAGAACAAATCCCCTGAAAATACTGAGAGCCAGTGGGTGTTGAGAGATCCCTGTGTGCCTTTCTCTTCTGCGTGATTCCTCACGGCTGCATTTCACCTGAATTTCAAATAGTATAAATAGAATTTCAGCATTTCATCACCAATAAACACTACAGACTAAAACACTTAATTGTTAATTAGGAAACTTTTTAAAATGGACATATGATAGCATTTTCTCAGTCTTTGAATGTATACATACAATGTCAGATGTATTTTGACTTCTGCATTAATTAAAAGCAGTGATGTTAGGAATTATTTGCATGTAATAACAGTTTACTTGTTCCTCTTTATGAAACTTGAATAGTTTACATTCTTTCATACATTTCCTTTTTCCTGTTGGCTCCTTCTCCAAATTGCAGTTTCTTTAAAACTCTCCACTTAACTGGTTGCAGGTTGATGGATGGAAAATGTTTTTCTTTTATGAATTAAGCTTTCATTTCTGTAATCAATTATTCTCTTAGGCTCTTTTCTTTCTGTTGTTTTTTTTTTTTTTTTTTTTTTTTCATTCTCCTTACACAAATTTCCAAACTGAATGCAACCCAATCTCAACTTGACTTGAATTCATTATTAACTTTCCTCCTCTGCAGTCCCAGGCTCTGAATTAACAGTAGTTTGCAGTCTACTGAAAGTGGCTGGGTGAATCGCCTCCTTCCTCCAGCAAAGTCCTGGCAAATGCTCATTACAGCAGTGGAAACACCTCTGCCTCTAACAGGCTTTCGAGCTATCAAGAAGCTTTAACTCAAGTGCAGATTTCTTTACGTATTCTTATGGGATGAGGCTTTGCAGTGTTTGCACGGACCTAACTCCAGCAGGGCTCCCTGGTGCTGTGTGAAAGAGGCACAGTGGGGTTTCTTGCAGCTTGAAGTGTGTGCTTAAGTTCCCTGTGTACGGCTGTGCTTTCTCAGCAAGGAGCTCCTTGAGGCATATTTAGTGCTAAAAATCGTTTAAATTTAATTTTTATTTTGGGTGCCACACTTAATTTCTCTTGTTTTGTCTTAATCTCAACGTCCAGTGTTGGTTTTGTTAATTCTCGTGGAAATCTGAATTTGCTGCAAAATATTTTGTTGGAACAGAGTTGTTTGTGTAAATAGGGTGTGTGTACATGTGCTTGTAAACAGGCACAGCTCGTGTCCACCGACTAACAGCAAGTAAGTGTGCCTGAGCTGCAGGAGCATTGGAAGCAGCGAGGCTCTTGTTTTGAAAACAGGAGCTGAAGAGGTTCAGAGCCGGCCACTTCTGTTCCTATCGTGCGGGTCACCCAGCACTGTGAGCCGCTGGGGGCGAGGGAAAAAGCAGGTTCTTACCTCCCTCTCTCCAAAATTACCATCCCCTGTGCAGGACGAAGGGAGGGGAAAAGGGCCGGTTCTCCGGCTTCTCTCGAGCAAAGATTTCTGCTCATATTTCACCATGCAAAATGAAAGCCAAGGGCGAGGGGATGCTGCACTGTGCGCTGCGACCCCGGCTGCTCTCCCGGCCAGGGACCGTCCCCACGGAACATCTCCCGGAGTTGCGGGTGCTGCCCGCACCCACCGAGGGAGCCGGGCCGCTTCCCGGGCCGCTTCCCGAGCCGCCGGCGAGCGGCTGCTGCCGCCCAGGCGCTGGGGCCGGGGAGCGGTGGGAATGAGTAACCACAGCCCGGCTTCCCGAGAAGGCGGGAAATGAGTAAAAATGGTGCTGAGTAATAATTGTCATTTTCAACTCATGGGAGGATTTTTGAGAGCTACTTGCTCTAAAGACGCAAAATGTCACGGCCGGATCGGCTCTGCAGCCATTCTCCTCGGGGACGCTGCTCCGCGCGCAGAGGTGTTTGATTCTGCGGTGAGCAGGGAGTGAAACCGGAAGGCAGGAGAATTGTCACTTGGGAAAGAAAAATAATTATTTAAAAAAAAAAAAAAAATCACACCTAGTAGAAAGTAGCAGTGCTGAGCTGTGAGCTCCGCTCAGCCCCCGCTTGGGTGCCCAGGGTGCTCCCCACGCCGGCCGCGCTGCCTGCTCCCACCGCTCTGCTCTCGCATGCGGACAAAAGGGCTCTCTCCCACTGCCTTTCTTCCCGTGAAATAGCTTCCTAAATAATTTCTTCTAATAACCCTCATCTGCGCGCTCAGTTTCTGCAGACACTTTGCTAACAAATACTCTGCTTGTGTCGGTTGTTTTTATGTGCATGCTGTCACCAGGAGCCTCCGCGCTCCGCAGGCTGTGGCAGCACGGCTTTTTGGTGCAGGTTGGCAGCGAGGCTGCTTCGTTGGGGGTTAGGTTTTTATTTGAGAGGGTAAAAAAAGTCCTTCTTGTGTAGCGAATGAGCTGAAGGTTTGCGAGCCGTTTGGTCTAATTTTGAAAGCTGAAGTCGGCATGGATTGTTTTCTGGCTTTCACAAATCCTTCTTGCCGTTTGCTTTAAAGCCACCCTTAACACCGTCCCCCCCAACCCTCCCGTAGAGAAACTTCCTACCTGAGATAACTGCTCAGTGTTCTCTGCAGGAGATAATTTATTTTTCTATTTATTCTTTTTTCTTCTCCTGTCTAGCTGTATAAATACCACTTATTTTTGCTATGGGCACTCCTAGATCTATCCTTATAGATGGTGGTTGGGATCTGGAAAACCCTAACCCAGGGAAGAGGGAGAGGAGGATGTTTCTTGCTGCTCGGGGGAGGTGTTTGTGAGTGAAGCGAAGGCTGGAGGAGCTCGGGGGCGATTGCGCAGGCACTTCAGGGCGATTTCTGCTGGGTTTTCTGCCTTTGAAATCCTGCGGCCACCGATCTTGGGGGATCGGCTGCGCCGTTCCCTTGCATGGACACGCAGCCCCCCCTTTCCCCGCGGAACTCCCAAACGCTGCGGGGATACCCCGGGAGGGGGCGGGAGAGCCGAGGCCCTTTCAGGAGGAGCCGGCGCTGCCGAGCCCTTCGTCTGGCGATGGTGTCCCCGACCCGCCAGCAACGGGCAGAGGTCCGCGAGCCGGGGCCGGGCCGGGGGTGTGCTGCTGCTGCTTCCCTCTCTGCACTGGGAGAAAATGCCCTCTGCGCTGCCAGAAGCATTTGGGGGCTGCAAATGGAAACGTGTTCTGCCAGAAAATGTCACTGTTCTCTTGCAAACTTTGGGTTTGGAGAGCCTTTTGCCACCTACCTCCCTGCCCTCCACTTTTATTTCCAGTAATAAAAAGTGAAAAACTTGGTGCGTCAAAAGCATCACTAAAAGCCCACCACTATGATGTATGAAATCTTTTTCTAGCAGCATGTTCCTATTCTCTGTTTGGGGCTGTGGGGATAGGAACAGAGGGACAGTCCCCACAGTCCACGGGGCCAAGCCTGTGGTGGCCAGTTCTGGTGCATGAAGTTGGACATACTTGGTGCAGGCTTTGCAGATTCCAATTTCTGCTGCAGCCTGGCATGAGCACATGTGGGCTGTGTGCCGCAGGTGCCCCCATGGCCAAGAGCCCCATGTAGCTCCCCTCTGAACCTACCTGTGTAGGTGCCTCTGCAGGGCCACAGCCACCAGTTTTACCCAGCAAATACCATGATCCATCACATCTAAACTGAGGTGCTCTTGCCTGATTGTTCCTCTAGGAGTATTCCATGGGTGCCAGGACCCAAATCTGGCCCTTGCAGAGGGGATCCAGTGTCCAGTGCTGTGTTTTGGGGCTGGATTTCCATGGGGAAAAAGGGAAATGTTGAAACTGGAGGCAACAGGAAGCTGCTGTGGGTAGAGGGGTCGATACTGGGACAGGGGAGGAGAAGGGGGACAAGTGACCTTTCTGTCCAGGAAGGTTCAGGCTCCTGCTCTGAACCAGGTCCAAGTCTGTCTTTGCTGCAGCCAGCTGAACCCCAGCGGGAGCTGGCCAAGCTTTGTCTCAACAATAATGTCTCATAAATTAACTGATATGTGTGCTGGAGTTTGGTGTATGTACATATTTGTCTCTGAGTTTTCTCCGGCAGGAGCAATTTACTTTCAAAGGAGCTGAACCTATGTGAATATCCTCTTTTCTCTTCCCCCCCTCCCTTAGGAAAAAGCTTTACCCTGACGATCACAGTGTTCACCAACCCCACCCAAGTCGCTACCTATCACCGAGCCATTAAAGTGACTGTAGACGGACCCCGGGAGCCACGAAGTAAGTTATGTTTTATTTGGCAGCTGCTGAGCAGTGGGGGGGTGTCACAGGGGACTGAACTTTCCCTGGTCATGCGGATGAAAGATGCCTCTGCATCTGAGGCAGCTGCCTTTCACAGCACATAGAGCAAAGAAGACTGTATGGTCAGGCAAACCCAGGAGTGTGCCTGGATTGTCTTCATTTTCTCTTTCTCCATGGAGCACCATATGTGTCCTGCCTGCTGCTTGTTCCATCTTGTTGTGCTCTGTGTTCCCCCCAAGGTCTGTGCGGTTGTACAGCCCTGCTCCTTGTGGCACTTGGGATGCAGTAGAAATGACAAGGGCTCAACCCTGGGGTGTGCAAGACACTTTGGGGTGGGGGGAGTTACAAAGCTGGAGATGCTGTGCCCTGCTTCAGAGGCTGAATTTCTGATTAATAACATGTTTGCAGGTTTCCCAAGCTCTGTGCTTCTATTTGCCTGTCTGTCCATGTGGGCCCAGGAGAGCTTGCAGGGCACCTTCCCCTTCTGTTTGTTGGCAGTTTCAGGTTGTCAAAGCCTCTGGCTGGCAGTGGCTGCTGATGGAGGCTGCATTGCTTGAGAAAACGAAGCAAATGATTCAGCTACAGAACCATCTTTCTGTTGTGATCAAGAAGGGTCATTTGGATATAGCTGGGCTGGCAGTGTCTCTGCAGTGGCAGCTGCAGACTGACTGTGCTTGGTTAATTTTTGGAGTTGGGGTGGTTTAAGTTCATCTTGGAGTGCCTCTCCTACGGTCAGAGGAGACTGGGGCTCCAATAATGTTAGCAGGAGGAGTGTTCCCCTTCCTTGAGTATTTAGTTGGCGGGACCCCTGTGAGGTGGGGTCCCAGGACCTCATTCCCAGCCCTCTGTTGCTGTCCTGCTCCAGCTCTGCCTTTCTACGTGCTCAGAACCACCCTGGGGACTATAAAGCAGAGTTTGTTCGCTTAGCATGTAAAGCTGTCAGTGCCCAAATTTAAGGGAAACAGTTTGATCCTTCTAAATATGCTTTAGAAAATATTTTCTGTTGATGCTGTCGCTGGGCCATAGGCACCCCTTGATGTCAGGCCAGGTCAAGGCTGTTACCTCTGCAAGACAGTTTTATTTGCCTTGTTTTTTGTTGATTTTTTTTGTCTCCTTTTTATTTTTTGATATTTTTTTTCCTTTTACATTTTTTAATGTTGGAGCTTGGGGTGTTAGAGGCTTTATATAAGTCTGTTGGGCTGCTCATCTAGAGTGCTTGTTTGCAGAGCCAGTATCTAGGCAATGCAGTGCTGTGGGTTTTTCGGTGTTTTGTTTTTTAAACCATAAGCGTAAGGCATGTCCCTGTTACAGTGCTGTGGCAGTGGAGAGCAAACATGGGTAGTGGTGGGCACTGCAAACACCTGGGAATGGGCAACCAAGACTGGGAGGGCGAAAGCAGGCAGGGTTTGGGCAGGGAGTTGCACAACTGTTCCATGTCAGGAATAGAAACCAGGTCTCCTGACTCCTGGCTCAGCCCCTTGTCTGCTGCATCAGATCGCCTTTCTAATAATAATAATCATCATCATCACCACCATCATAGGGAATATATAAATAATAATACAAGGCAAGATAGTTACTACTCTTAGCGTTTGGTTTGCTCTGACTTCACCAACGTTCAGCACTTGCCAAAACCAAGCTGAATCATACTCACTCCTCCTTTTGAATTTCAACACGTTGGTTGATCGTTACTGATCATTAATTTAAACTTTCTGATACGGAGGCACAGCATTTGTAGCTAGACAGAGAGCTGTGGGTTTGAGCCATGGACAACTGGCCTTGGTGCCATGCCTTCATTTTGCACAATTAGCTAAAACCTGAGGATGGAGCAGCTGGCCCTGACTCTTGCTTGGTTTGCCAGGGATGCCATCCTGGTGTGCAAGGTCAGCAGTTTGCTGCTTTTTTTCCTGATTTGTGTACCTTATAATGTGTGTGCTGAAGATTTAGGCTCTCTAAAGAGTTCTGTGTAGTATTTATTTCTTGCTTATTCCCTTGTCTTGTGTGGACTCTAAAGGTCAGTCTTTTTCCTCATCCCTGTACTTCCTCTCCCCCCCAATCCTATAAATTGCTCATCTGAAGATTTTAAACCTAAGCTGTAGTTCTTTTTTTTTTTTTTTTTTGGGTGTGTGTGTGTGTGGATGGTCATAGGTTTGTTGGCTGTAAAGGTCTTATTTGTAAGCCCCAGGTTAAACTGGGAATTCATTCATGTCTTGTGAAAATACAGTCTTACACTGAAAAAAAAAAAATCACCTTTGTCATACTTCACTGGTTTTCATTTTCTAATTAACCTAAAATTTTAAAAAATAAAACTACATTTGTCCCTTCCTGTCCCTGCAGAAATCCTAGCTGTAAAACGATGTTGGCCCACCCAGTCACAGAAACCAAAGGTGGTTTTCCTGGCTAACCTGCCACTGGGTGGCTCTCTGGGATACTGGGTGGCTCTCTGGGATACTGGGTGGCTCTCTGGGATAGCACCCCTGGGTGCACCTGGCACCTGCTGACCTGGGAAGGGAGCTCGTAAGGCTCCAGTAACAACCATCTCTGGCCATGCATGACAGCTTGTGCTCCCCTTCCCTGCTTGGTTCTGGGAGGTGAGAACCACCAGCAGGACTTGCAATTATTTTTACATATGCACGGATATTGCATAGGTGCTTTTATAGATATAAATATATATGTTAAAATATTTTTTTCCCCTTCTTAGCTGTCCTGTTGCAAATGAGAAGGATGTGGTGCATGGTGGCTCCTCTTGCACAGGACTGGTGTTGGCTGGTGCTGGAGGCTGGACATGGCTGGGGAGGGGCTGGTGTGATCGTGCGGAAAAGCATCCTTCATACAGAAAGAATTGGCCATTTGTCTTGGTATCCTGGGAAAGCCCTGGGCATCATCTTCTCAGATGCGGTGAAATTCCTCCAGCAAACGTTCTCGTGGGGTTTTTGGCCAGAAACATGGCTCTGCTCCACGCCCCACCTCTGAGCTTCCTATTCATCTTCCACCCCTGTCCCATCACTTCATCTCAGCCCTTGAGCAAGTCTTTTAACTAAAGCTTTGCCCAGAAAACATCTGAGGAGTTTGAAATCAAGTTGAGTTGGGTGAGAAATTGCAGGGAACCGGGTTGCAGCCAGAGCCCATTGCGGGGCCAGTGGTTAAAACCCAGATGGGGAGACTGGGAGAGCCAGACCGATGTGCTGAAGACACCCAGATGTGCTTGTTTGGAGGACCCATGGCGAAACTGTGGGTTACAGCCCACAGCAAAATGAAGAGTAGGGTCGGGCTGTGCACAGGGCTGGTAGCAGTGGTGGCTTTGGTCAAGTGCTCATGTTGGCTGTGGTTCATGAACATCTGCTCCAAGCCATGATACAGTTTTGCTCCCAAGTGCCCTGCTCACTTTTTTTTTTTTTTTTTTCTCTGCTTCATTGTGGGTTAGATCTGGAGAGATCAAGGACACTCTTTCAAGTTGACACCTTAGCTCTAAACAAATGGTACATTGGGTGCCAAGTGTTGACATACTTCATACAAACAGGAAGTAATAAAATATCTGAACTTCCTGTGGAATTTCCTTCTCCCCCCTCCCTTCTCTTCAGCTCTTTATTTGGCAAAAACCCGACTTAGTTGAGCTGCAATCCTTGTGCAGTCTCTTGCATCCATGCCTGCTTGCAAAATAATCCACAGAAGGCAGAACATGGAAAATGAATAGCTGGAAGCTATACAGTGATGTTTAGTCTATTCCTGGATAAATGAGAGCATCTTCAGGGCCTCTCCACTCACACCTACCTGTTGAGTATCTTCCCTTTCCCTGTCCTTTCCAACAGGTCTTCCCTCTTGCTTTCTGTCACTTCTTGTCAACCCTTTTCACTTACTGTCCTCCTCCCAGCTCATGCCTTGCAGCAATAGTTGCTTTCTGTCCATCTCCTGAGAACTCTTGTGCAGTCCTTCTTTCCCTTCAGTGTCTTTAACTCGCTCTGACTTTTCTTGCTGCTGTTCAGTCTTCCTTAACCTCTCTATAAAAAGCCTTTTAGCCCTTAACCCTTTGTTTCTTGTTTCCACCCCATCCCTGCTGTCCTGGCTGCTGTGAGGAGCAAAGGGAGCCTCAGCAGATGTGATCACCCATCCATAACCCTTGTGGGGCAGTATGCATATACCTAGCTGTGTTCGCTGGGAGTGAAAACCACCCCTCTGGCCATGAGTGGGTGTTGAGCCCTGAGTGTGGGTGCTGTGGATGTGGGAAGGGTGCAGGGCAGCTGTGCCAGGATGTCCAGAGCCCTCTCTGCTCATGTGGTGAGGGCCTGGACCGCTTGGAGTATAAGGTCTGTTCCTCAGGTTTAGTGCTGGGCAAGCTGTACACAGAGCTGGCTTTTCCCCGTCACTTCCCCCAGCAAAAAAGCATGTGGAAGAGGGAGCAGGCATGGGCCTGAGGTGCCAGCACAGACCCACACTGTAGCTTTTATGCTTCTGTCCTGAGAGAGTGATGGAAGAGAGGATGAGGACGTGAGGGGCTGTACCTTGGTTTTCCATGCCTGAGGAGCGGGGTGGCAGTGCGGTTCCTGCCTTCCCCCCTCCCTGGCCAACCGACAGGCCATGGCTGTGAGCAGCGAAGTGAGTGCTCATGGATGGCAGGGGCCACTGGGCTGCGAGTTGGTGTCTGTTGCTTGTTTTGAGTGCGTGTGTTGGAGACTTGGTGCTTTTGGTGATGTCCCTGCTTGGTGTGACCATAGTAAGCATGACCCTGTGCTGTGTGGTGTCTGCTGGGGTTGGAGTGGGAGGGGACAGATGGATCAGTGCCAGGCTCACCACCAGCTAGCAAGAGCATTTAGGCTCCCACTCCCCACCATGCTGGCCCTACAGGGATTTCCTGGCTGGGCCTAACCTGCACAGGCATGAGGTGTCCCCTCCATGGCCACCTTTCCAAAAGGCTCCTTCCGCACATTCACTGGGAACGTGTGCTGGGAGCAGAGCCCCTGCAGTGGGTGCAGCATGTGGCTGTGGTTCTGCTGCACCCCGAGCACCCGCCCCCCCCCCCTCCCCCACACAGCACGTAGCTGGCGGGTGGAAAGTCTTCTCACCTCCCACATTTCTGAGTTGTTTCCAAGAACCGCTGCTTTCTGCTTTGATATTTTTAAGAGCCTCGGCTGGGTGAGGGTTTCCCTCTCTGCCTGTCCCCTGTGTGTGATTTCAGTCCAAGCTGCAGCATGGCCACGTATTCTCAGCAGGGAACTCAAGAATGTGGGGTCTGCAGAGGGTAGGAACCCTCTTTCCTGCAGATGGGAATGCTGTTCCTGCGCAAAGTGTTAACGGTAGCTCTGTCCCTAGGGTCAGTGGGTGAAAGGCTGCACTCAAGCACCCCATGCACGAGGAGCTCTTGGCTGCAAGCACCCAGGGTGGGGGGGGGTGGGGGGGGGGAGGAGAAAGACTGGTAATGCCTCAAGACCCTCTGTAAAAGCACTTCTTCCAGCAGTGCCTGCACTGCCCAGGTTGTATCTGAGGAGGAGAAAGGATTGTATCAGCACTTACTTGAGATGACGCATACCTTGCTGTGGTTTCTCTATCCACCTTGAAGCTGCACTGATAAAAGCCAGCACCCTGAACCACCCTGTACTGTGCTGGACCTGCCAGCCTGGACACACCTCGGCTCCGCTGCCCACACCCCAATCTCACTGCCTCCATCTCGGTTCTCATCCCACGCCCAGCGCCTCTCTGGCCCCAGCACCTCAAACATCGGCGCCTCCACAAACCACCCTGGAAAGGCTTCTTTCTTGCTTTTATTTATTTTTAAGGCGTGTCTGAATTGATGTTCTCAGATTCTGAGGATTCTGTTTTGTTTTGTTTTTTTTTTTTTATTCTATTCTCAGTGGATGCTCCAGATTGAAGCAGAGAGGAGGGTGCACAGGGCTGCGCTAGTGAGGAAAGTGATCCCCTTCAACTCCCCATCCTCATGGCTGCCAGTGAGTCTGAGATTTACAGCTAGAAATAGCAAAACTTGAAAACAAACCTGTTTTATGCAGGGAAGGGAAAAGAAGTGCAATATTCAGAATAAGCCCTGTAGAGACCCTAGTATGATAGTAATAACTAGAAATCACCAGATATCTGCTATTAGATGGTGCTGATTTGAGTCTCAATTCCTGCCAAATCTGACCTGCAGGCTTAGGGCAGGGAGCTATGAAGCTGAGCACCTAGTGTTTTGCACTTGCTGTGGGCAGTGTTGGGAGGTTTCAATACTTCAGTTTGTGTACTTCAGTTTGTGTGGTTGTGGGGTAGAGTTGGTCTGTGTGTCCCTGCAGCAAGCAGTCTCTGTTCAGCCCCATGTTCGACCCCAAAGCCAACTCCACTCCCTGAGCACTTCTGTAGCCCCAGGCACGGTAGGGATTTATTTATTTGAAGACAAAGGCAGTTTGCCCAGACCTGAGGCTGTGCTGTGCAGCAGCTGGGTGAGGCTGAAGAGCTGAGTCAGCCCCTCCATGCTCCCCGTGACTGGGCGCTGATGCAAGGGCTGTTGGTGGTGGGGTCTTCCTCAGGGTCCCCAGTGGTGCAACTTGCCAGGCTTGTGTTGGCTTTTGCTGGGATTTGGCCATCCTGTGCAAAACTTGATTCCTTTACCTGCATCATGGTTTCACATCTTAATGACTTAAATGCCATAAAAATACAAAAAATACAAAGCTGTGTTTAATATATCGTGGTGTTGGTTATTTACTTGCTGACTTCTGATTTATAATATATCTGGCCAGATTTCTGACTCCATAGTAATTGTAGCAAAGACCACCTCTTTAGGACTTCTCTCACTTGCACCATTTGGGGGCAAAAAAGAGAAAGATGAAGCAGAAATGTTCCAATTACCTCTGAGAAATTTGGCCATACAGGGGTTGTGCTATGAAGTTAAATGGTCTGTGCGTTCACTCATCACATCCTGGCCCTGCTGTAAAGCATGCTTCAGAGAAGGAAATTGCTGACAGTGTCAGGAGAGGAAGAGCTGCTGCTGACGAGCAGGGTGATGCCGGCCGCCTGCCCACCAGCCCAGCGGTGGTTTTGGAAGGCTGATTTCAGGATGTTTTGTCGCGTGGACCTGCGCTGCGGAGGGATTTGCATAAATCCACACCACGCTTCCTCCGCAAGGGAAAAAGTGTCAGTTGTCTCATGGTTTCGAAGCAAAATGACATGCAAGAGGGACCCGCAAGAGCTCCACAGGGCAGTGCTGCGGGGAGGCTCAGGGAGATGTTGCAGACCGTGGTTCCATGAACCTGGGTGGCAGAATAAAACCTGTGGTGTTCCCATGCCATGACACGGGGTGCTGGGATCTGCTGCATAGCAGACATAGTGTGAGTTAGCAAGGGACAGCTAAAACCAGCTGGGGAGCAGAGGGGGAGAGGAATGCAGCCAAGCGGGGTGGGGGCCAAAAACGGGCAAGGACAAAGTGATCCTCTATTGCAATCTTACTGCGGGCAGTCTTGGGACCCTGTGGTCTGCAGCTTGCCCAGGGCCATGGCAGTGACGCCCCACGTTTGCTGCGCCTTTTGTCCTCAGAGATGTGATTTTGTCTGGAAAGCCCTTGGAAAAGAGATAATAAATTATTACAGGGTCTATTGCTTTTCTGCTCGAATTCATACCAGGACTTGGGCTGCGTTGTGCCAGGATTATATGGTTTCAGATCTTTATCTTGGCAGAAAGGGTTTCTCAGGGGGGGATGCATGAAATTTGCCTTTGAGATATTTCTGTAATTAAACCCAGGACTGTTGCTTAAGTGCTCCCGTGGGGTGATAGTTTTGGTATTATTAGGGTCTTTTGTTTTTTTTTCCCTGCTTTTCCTAAGCTAGATATAAATAAACAAATGTTTCCTAGTCTGTCCGGGAACTAATAAGAATAAATAAATAAATAAATCAAACCAACAAGATAATTTAAATAAATGACCTCACCACTTCCTGGACAGCCACTTGTAGATTGTAAAATTGCTATAATTTTTTATAATTTAAAGTGCAGTGCTTAAACAAAGGAGATTTCCCGCTTCTTGAGACCTGTCCCCTTCCCTGGAGAGGAAAAGGAGGAAATCCTGAGTGACAGTTTCTTGCTTCCATTATTAACTGTTTGCTCTGGATGCACTGCAGTTTGCGAGATGAGCCCTCACAGAAGCTCAGCAGCTACTCCCTGCACTGGCCCCTGGCACAGGGGTGGTGCTGCCCTGGCCCTGGACATGCTGGGTGGTCACTGGAGAGCTCTCTGGCCTCTGTTCCTGTTCTGCCACACAGATCCTGCCCCACTGGAGGCTCCTACCTGGAGGAGCAGAAGGGGCTTTGAACAGGGCATGAGATCATCTGGATGCATGGATGTCATCTACCATGCATGGTAGTCATGCATGGTAGTGCATGGATGTCATCTACCTTGACTTTAGGAAGGCTTTTGATACTGTCTCCCATGACATCCTGCTAGCAAAGCTGAGAAAGTGTGGGATAGAGGAGTGGACAGTAAGGTGGGCTGAGAACTGGCTGACTGGCCGAGCTCAGAGGGTGGTGATCGGCAGCGCAGAGTCCGGCTGGAGACCTGTGATTAGTGGTGTTCCCCAGGGGTCAGTGCTGGGTCCGGTCTTGTTCAACATCTTCATTGACAACCTTGATGAGGGAATAGTGTCTGCCCTCAGTGAGTACGCCAATGACACAAAGCTAGGAGGAGTGGCTGACATGCCAGAAGGCTGTGCTGCAATTCAGCGAAACCTGGACCAGCTGGAGAGATGGGCAGAAAGAAACCAGATGCCATTTAATAAGAGCAAGTGTAGAATCCTGCACCTGGGAAGGAACAACCGGAAGTATCAGTACAGGCTGGGGGATGTCCTGCTGGAGAGGAGCTCTGAGGAGAAGGTGGACGACAGGTTGACCATGAGCCAGCAGTGTGCCCTCGTGGCCAAGAAGGCCAATGGGATCCTGGCATGCATTAAAAGGAGTGTGGCCAGCAGGTCAAGGGAGGTGATCCTCCCTCTCTACTCTGCCCTGGTCAGGCCTCACCTGGAGTACTGGGTCCAGTTCTGGGCACCTCGGTACAAAAAAGACAGGGATCTCCTGGAAAGAGTGCAGCAGAGGGCCACAAAGATGATACAGGGCCTGGAACATCTTCCCTATGAGGAAAGGCTGAGAGACCTGGGTCTGTTCAGCCTGGAGAAGAGAAGACTGAGAGGGGATCTCATCAATGTGTATAAATATCTGAGGGGTGGGAGACAGAAGGATGGAGCCAACCTCTTCTCAGTGGTCTGTGGGGACAGGACAAGGGGCAATGGCCGCAAGATAGAACACAGGAAGTTCCGCACCAACACGCGAAAGAACTTCTTTTGGGCGACGGAGCACTGGAACAGGCTGCCCAGGGAGGTTGTGGAGTCTCCTTCTCTGGAGATATTCAAGGCCCATCTGGACGCCTACCTGGGCAGCCTGCTCTGAGGAACCTGTTTTGCAGGGGGGTTGGACCTGATGATCTTTCGAGGTCCCTTCCAACCCCTACAGTTCTGTGATTCTGTGATCTTCAGTGTCATGAAACAAAACATGCATGTGAAATCCTCAGGAAAATGCAGTGGGTCCTAATGTTTTAGTTCTACTGCTGTTTCTTTATTGTCCCTTAAAGCTGTCATCATGGGGCACTTGTTTGGAGGGTGCCTCCTGCATGGAGACCGGCCTACTCCATCCCACCCCTCTATGTCCTGTTTGCTCTTTGAATGGAGAAAAATGAAAAGCGAATGCTTGGCTGGGACAAGGGGCTGGGATGATGGCAGGGCCTTGGTGCCATCACTGTACACCCTGACCAGCGACGCACCTCCCATTCCTGCCCCATCCACCATGTCCCTTCAATTCGCCCCAGTGCCCCATTCACCAGGGGCCAGGCAGGAGGTCAGGGCTGGGGCCAAGGCTGAATCCTCACAGCTCAGGTGTGAGACTCCGAGTTCACCCAGAAGTCCTTGCAAATCAGTACTTGCTGTGAAGCAGGGTTTCTCTGTTTGTATTCCCATCACTAATGTGTTTTGATCCCAACGGGTGAATTTGAACCCTTTGGTATCTGCTGAGACTGTACAGGGCATTGTTTTCTTGCAGAGGCAGTTTGGGACTGCTGTTGATACATGCATCACAAGCAATTATGTTAAACTACCTCCTCCTCTAATTTCTTATAGGTACTGCTATCCAGTTAACCCCTTCTGGGCAGAGACAAGGTGTAGGGGGAGTGAGGGTTCGGTTCCGGGTGGGCAAAAATCACTCGGGGAGAAAAGCAGATGGGCTCTGGCTTTTGGCAGACCAGGCTGTGCAAGCCTCTGGCCCCACTCGCCCCTTGGCTGGGTACGGAGCTGTCCCGGGGCTCCCCGGCTGCCAGGGGCTCACGGAACCTTCCTCAGTAAGAGCAAAGTTTGCTCAGCTGCACCCAAAGCAGTGGATTCACACTGCCTGGTCCTTTGGTGCTATAGCTTGAGGCTGTAATCCCAGCCTTGAAAGAATTATTAATAGAGCAACCTAAATAATATGGGCTCCAGTAAATTCACTCCTCTAATTATTTTATTTGGTGCATATGGTAAATTCCACCTCTGCTTTTATAATCACCCAGTGTATAACAACTTCAAAATCATTTCACTTAAAAATGACCAATGTTTTCTAAGCAAAGCAGTACTGGGTGTCAGAACAGGGAAATTATTTTTGCTTGCATTGTACAAAGAATCTTTGCTGAAATTGGTTGCAACACCTCCTGCTTTTGAATGCTTTGGAAAACCCCAGGGCACGATTCTCAGCTGATTAGGAGAGCACACCTGATTCTGGCCTGGCTTTGGAAAAAAAAAAAAAAAATCAGAATTGTAGACAAGACATTGATATTGTATTCAGAAGAGATTAAACTGGAGCAAAAGTATCCTCTGTTGGTTGGGCACGTCTGGAGAATGAAGTTTCATTGAAGGCTACTTCCAGAAGGATGTCAGTGGTGTTTTGGTCTTGTGCGCAGGGGCAAGTTGTGCCAGGTGCTGTACAAATAAATAGCAAAAGAAATTTCTGCTGAATCCAATGGGTGAACCAAGCAGAGCTGTGCAAAGGGATGAGATGGGACAGCATGCAGGTGACAGGACCACCCCCCCCCCCCCCCCAAAAAAAAAAAAAAAAAGAGTATTTGTGACAAGGATGTTGGCAAGCTTTGTTTCTTCACAAAGGGTGTCCCAGCAATTTGTCCTGTATCTTATTTTACCTGTTTGTAAAGTGACTCTAATAACCTGGCGGGTAGTGGGTGATGTGGGAACACGACGTGTATGTGGAAGCTGTTGGTGATAATTTGTTGAACTGCAGCTAGGACTGCATCTTGCAGGTTTATTGATGCACTGCAGCCCCACTCCCCTTGGGCAGGATTTGCAAACTCAGGAGGACAGTGCAAAGGGTCGCAGACTGAAAGAGAGAAAAAAGTCAATGCTAAAAGGCAAGTTTCGTTTCAGGGAAGACAACAGCTAAAGGACCAGAACTATCAAACAAAACCACAAGATCACATCAGATATCAAGGCAGGACACATCTCGTTTCTCCCTCCTGAAAGAGCTTATCAGTGCAACCAATCACTTTAATGATGTGGTAGAGGGAGGAAGAAGATTTGACTCAGAATGAGATGAAATTTAGTTCCTAAGACCCTGCTCTTCTGCTGCCAGAGACCAGTCACCTGTTCTGCAGTCAGCCAGAGATAAATCATATCCTGCAGCGGAAGGTGCTTAGACATGATTTTGCATTATTTTATCTTACTCTTTCCAGTGAATCTATGTGCTGTAGTAGGAGAGGGGAGGGAGGAGCAGCAAGCAGAGAGTGGCCCCAGTGCCTCTAAGCTGTTGCACCAAGGATGTTGGCAGTGGGAAGGTGCCCAGCAGCTGAGAGCTGCACCTTTTTGCTGGGGCTGCTGTTGCTCTCCCAGCTGCATGCCTCCCAAAAGCATGTGCAGAGTGGGCAGCTCAGCAGCATGGAGAAGTGAGCCTGTGCGTGATCCCACTGCTTTGGCTCTGGAGAAGCAGCATTGTGCAGAGGACTAGGGGTACCATGCCGGCAGCATTGCTTTGGGGCTCTTACTTATGGCATTGCGTTGTGAGTGCTGGTAAAGCTTGGCAGGAGCTGTAATTATCTGCCATACCAGCTGGTCTCTGGAGATGGAGCTCAGAGCTCAGTCCTGGGATTGGGGGATATTAATGTTCTAATGCCAGGGCTTCACTCCAGCCCTGTCCTACAGTAAAGGGAAAACCCAACGCTCAGCATTCTCAACCTTGGGAAAGTTTGGATCTGATCTGGGTTATGCTGCATTACCGAGAGCACAGGACTGTCTGGCAAAAGCTCCTATATCCAGTTGTCTGCTGTACAGCCTCACAACATCAGGTGCATCTCATGTTTGTTACCTGTAACACAGCATATTTCTTGCACAGGTTTGAACCCAGCAGATGGTCCTCCCTGTCCAGGGCAGAGTATCCTAACCCAGGTTGCCCAAAGGAATTTGATGTGCTTGCCCTAATGGAACAGGTTATTAGATGGGAAAAACCTGCTATACTGGTACCATGCAGGTTCCATTTCAAGTTGTTAGATAGCAGGCATTAACACACTGCCTGCTGTAAATTGGCATTAATCCACTGATCTACCTAGTGGCAGCTAATATACATATGCACTTGAAAATCTGATCTCAGACTAGACTGAGGTAATACCAGCTGGATGTGCTTGAGATCTGTCTGCTTCCTCCCAAGTGCCCAGCCTTGAAATCTTTGAATCAGGGTTTTTGCCTAATTCCATGAGAACTGGATCACAGCCCATAACTGAATTTTGCCTTCCTGGAAATGGGAGGAAATGCAGCAAAGCCAATGAGGCTGGTGGGTTTTGCACCCTCTTATGAAAGCTGCTGTATTTCCTACAGATGTGCACTGATCTGCTAGTTTGTGACACATGAAATGTTCAGATCTTCAGTCAAAATCTTTAAAAACCTCCTATTTGACTCTGCAGTCTCAGAGCCAGCTTTTCAGGGGTATGTAAGGATGGAAAAATACAGAAATGCACTTGCGGGGTTTTTCAGCAAGGCACAAGCAGGCTAAATACTTAAACCTAACTAATTTTCCCAGTTTGTTGTTGAGACTCCCACCAACTTTACTTGCACTTTGAAGTGCTTTAAATGTCCTTCAAATCTAGAAAGACTCAGTCTTCCTGCTGTAACCCTGGGGATGGGGAGCCCATGTTCTGCAGGGTCTGTACTGAAGCTGCATCGAAATTTGGATATGAAGTTCCTTTCAATTTGAACGTGGGCCACAGCTCTTGCATTGCAGGAGCTGTTGGAACTGCTACCCGAGATTTCTGTTTAAATATCTGAGTTAATGTCCCGCTTTGTTTTCCTTCCAGAGGGATAAGTTTTTGGGTCTGCTGGTGTAATGAAAGGCTAGAAGTACAACAGGATTTATCAGAAGCTGCCTGCTTGCACAGCCTCCAACCACAGGGTGGACAGGGAGAGAGGCAGAGTCAAGCAAAGTCAAGGGACTAACCCACAAGTGAGAGGAGATTAAGGGCTTGCAAACCAGCTAATCAATACCAGCCTGCATATAATGAACATCTCTCCCACTGCTGTAGCTTCAGACAGTAAAAACCTACTGTAAATGCAACATATCTCTGTGATTCCTGCCAGCTGGCTGGGAGCCAACGTATTTCCTTCAAAAAGAGGGATATTTATTTTCATCCTTTTAGAGGCAGCCAATTCATCTCAGACCACCACCAGCTAAAAAAGCTTTATAAATTAGCAGCCTTTTTAAAATTCTCTTCCCCCACCCCCTTAAATATTATTTTCCTTTCGTTGTTCAAGTCAGTGTAAATCCTCTGCCAGAACATGCGAGCCGAGGCGCATTGCGACACACTCGCCTTTCTCTCAAAGCTGGAGAAAGACAGTAGCGGTAGTGTCTCACGAAAGCCAGAGGAAACCAAAGCAAAGACTCGCCGTGACCGATTCTCTTTCCAAATGGCGTAAGCAGCCTAACTTCAAACATGTGAATAATGAGTTATCTGTGCTTGACTTTGTTCGGCAGCAGAAGAGACAGTTCCTTCTAACACTTTCTTCCTTTCCTCCTGCTCCCTCCTGTGAACTTCTTTGCTTTCAGAAGCAGGCTGAAGTAGTGCTGGCACTTGCTGCCCACTGCTGCTCTCTGGAGCTCAGCAGAGCTCTCCATCCTCTGCAGAGATGTCGTGCTGGAGCCCTTTCCAGCTGCTGGTGCCATGGGCAGCCTGGCTCTGCTGCCCTGCCCTCCCTCGGTGGCCATGGAGCTCCACCACTTGCTTCTTGGACAGGAATTTCCCAAGGTGCTTGAGCTGGAGGTGGGGTTCCCGGGAAGACCTGAGGGTCATCCTGCATTGTTGGTGTGCAAAGATGAAACCACCCAACCATCTGTTGTAAGGGACAGGCCTGATGTTCCTGTAACACAGGCCTTTCACATGTGGCTTGTTTCTGGAGAACATGCTGGGACTTGATAGTCTAGCCAAGGCTCAGACCGGGAAAAAATTCAACGCACTGTAGAGGATTGGCATCTCTCTGAAGTACCTATTTTGAGGGCTACAAGAGAGATTTGAAAGGCGTTTTGTGCATTGAGATGGAGTTTTATCCACTGGTGATTGCTTTCTTGTGGTCTGTTCTCATGGACATGTAGTAACTAAGCCATTAGACTGTGCACGGCATGGCTGCACAGCTGATCCGGGTGTACTTCTCAGCTGGGCTGCTAGGGTTTGAGCAGTGCCATGGGAGAAGACTGGTGGGAGCTGGCAGCTGTGACAAGCCCTGCTTTGAAGGGGGACATGTAGGGGGCCCTGTGGCTGCTGATGGCTCATCTCAGGCTGCTGTGGCATAATCAGAACCAAGGCACTGTGCCCTGGCCCACACTACTGTCTCCTGGTTCTTGTCTCCTCCTCTGTGGAGCTCAGGAAATGATCTGCAAATGTGTGTGTTACTGAACACACACACACACACACACACACGCATAAAGCCCTGAGCTGAAATGCTCTGCATTTCCTTCACTCCATCTTGCTGCCAGCGCTTTGCAGCAAGACGCCTGGGGAAGGCCAAGCCACTTCCCACCATCTGTTCTCCCTTCCTTCGGTAGCATGGGGTTATGGCAGGAGACAGGGACAAACATGACACCTGAACCCCGACCTGCCGAGGGCAGAGAGCATACTGTGCCAGCTCCCTGCCTCTCCCTGCCATGACTCCATCTGTGCCTACACGCAGATAAACCAGGGGCCAGGACCCCAGGCACCCCAGGGGGCTTTTCAAGTTGCCCCAGCATCTGTACTGGGCCAAATCAAATTTGCAAGCTCTTGGAATCTGGTATCATTCAAGTCATGAAGTTTCTGGAGCCCCTTTCCACCTTTGGTCAACGTTATATTCTGTACCTAAGAAATCTGGGGAAATAAGTTGCTCTTGCTGGGCTCTGTAGACACACTCTACAGCCTGGAAGCCCCATCCTGGCTTCCATTTCAGAAGCCATATCAGGTTGCAAACTCCTAGAAGGATGAGCAGGGTCTGTCTGGGCTTTGAAAAGTTTTAATGCAGAAAGCCTGTCTTTAAATCATAGCTTTGAGTACCTGGGCTTCATTGCAGCAGGAAACATCCAAAACTTCCAGTATGTATCTCATTACTCATGCTCACTGTCTCTTCCAGCTGGGAAGTGTTCAGTGGGACTGTTTGTTTGCTATGATGATACAGGTTGTCTTCTTATCCCAGGAGCTGAGGTGATCTGTCAAAATTTACATCTTGTCATACTGAATATCAGAGTTGATTGACTTGGAAACTTGACCTACCTTCAAAACCCATGTTCCATTGACACGAAGTGTTCAAGGTCAGCAGCCGCCATCAAGTTATAACCATAAGGCTGTCGTTTCCATGAACACTGACCTGTGCGAGTTGGTGCTAGCGCAGCTGGCTGCGTGGCTGTGGAGGCCAGGAAGCCACGCGACGGAGCAAGGCGCTTGCACCGGGGCAAACACAATGCAAAGTCTCCAACACAACAGCAGGTTTTGTAACCAAAAATTCACTGTTCAGGGTGATGAAGACTTCTCAGATTTCTGGGGCTGAGGTCTGGAGCTGTTTGAAGTCGATTGAAAATCCACCCACTGACTTTGTGAGGCTTTGAGTCAGTCCTTGGGTTAAGCTAGAAACCACCTTCCTTTTCTCTAAGGTACAAGCTATTGTTCATTTGACGGCATTGGTTTCCTCTGCATGACAGCTGTGGGTAGATGGGGAAGGGCCTTTAATGAAGCCAACCACTGCAGAAATTAAAAAGCTCAGGTTGTTCTGATGAAAGAAACCCATTAATAGCAATTCTCTCTTGCGTGACAAAGTCTCACGTCCCTAGCTCTCAGTGACAAGCGGCAGGAAGTCCTGAGGAGACAGCCTGTACCAAACAGGGCTGGTAGTCCGCGGAGCTGGTGGTTTTTAACTCGTTTGTTTCCTCATTTCGTATAGCTCAGTGCTGCCCAGCCCCAGCTCCATTGATGGAGTTATGACACTGCCAGTGCAAACTGGGGATGGCCTAGGAGAGCCAGGAAGGGTCCTGGCCCCACTCCTCCTCTGCTCTGGGTTTCACTCCTAAATGAGACCCAGTCTTTGTTTTGACTTACATTTGCATTAAGTTTTCTACTGTCTTTTTGTCGGAACAGTCCTAGGTTTGGGGGTGGGGATTGCTGATAGTTGCTGGGTCTGCCCACAGACCCCTTTTAAGGAGTGTGAGTATAGCACTGGTAATTATTTGAGGCTTAAAAAACCTGTGGGGCTGTGCCTGTGTGCAGGCAGTGCAGGGATGGGAGCAACCACAGTACAGCCACATGAAGCCCTTGGTTAGGTTGCATAGCTGAGTTAATCTTTAAAAGCATTATCAACATAGACATCACTTGATTTATTTTTCAATATTTTCTCTGTCACATGCTAAACACTACTGCAGGACTGGGTTTCAGTTGAGACAGAGGCAGGGACATTTGCATTAAATTTTTGTACAACTCGGTCTTTGCAGTTCTTTCAGCTTCTCAGCTAAGCCCTACCTGAGCAAACTGTTAAAGGAAAAACTTAAACCTATTTTTTTCTCGTGTTTTCAAACATATATTGAAATAATAAAATGTGGGCCAAAACAAGACACCTCGCTGCACACGCTTTTCCCCTTTGGGAAAACACAAACACCATGTGAGTTGCAGCCTGTGTGTCTCTGAAGGCCCTCAGATAAGACAGATGCCTGAGGTGTAGGGGCTCACAAAGATTGGAAGAGATCTTTCATGGTGTTGATTTGAGGTTTCCTTGGTTTACTTCACACAGCAGGGAAAATGCATTTTCAAAATACCCTTGGGTTTTGCTTTCTGCTGGGAGTCCTTTCGTAGCAAGTTCTGCTCTCTGGCATTGGCACTTTCTTGTCGGGGCTGGAGTTTTGCTTGGGAGCAGCCTGGGGATGGTGGAGCTCAGGGCTGGTGCAGCCTCACAGGCTGCTGGGGTGCAGTGGAGTGGCCCTCCTGCAGTCACGGCCGTGCCCTCCTGGCTGAGCCACCTGGCACCTCCACGAGCAGCCCTGGAGCGTGGCCCCTGCGCAAGAGCCAAGCAGAGGCAAGATCAGAAGATACCAGACGCCAGGTTTAAGGAGGGAAGTCTGGGAACTTTCTGTGACTTTGCTATAAACTGACACCGAGCTCACGCTAAGCAGATGTGAGGGGAGAGGTTTGGGGGGGGGGGGGGGCATGCAAGCAAGAGGCATCTGTGTTTTGTATCTCTTGAGTGTGGCAGCATCGCTGTTCCTTCTAAAAGCCACGAAGATCTCAGCTCAGTGGGTGCCGGGCCATAGAGCTGATTCTGGTAAGGTGCAGCTCTCAGGAGAGCCTCCCATTTCCTTCCCAGCCTCTCTCTGGCCTCCCTGCCAGCCTGCACACCTCTGGTGCCCTGAGCTCTGTGCTTGTCTATGCTGGGATCAGGTGTTTGCCACCTTGCAGAGGTCCTTTTGTGACTGGCACAAAGAGCCAGGGGCACTGCGTGGCTGCCTGGCTACGGCAGGTGGAGGAATGAGGGAAACTCAAGTGCTGAACCCAGCACTGGCTCAGAATGTAAAGCTGAGGCAGCTCCGGCCTCGCTGGAGGCCCTCCAGCTTTGTGCGGGTGTAACTGAGACTGGAATCCGTCCCAGAGAGAGTGAAGCTGTTCAGTGATGATTAATATAGCAAAATGCGAAAGTTATGTATCAAGTGCATTTCATGTGCCTCTTGCCTCAGGCCAATTAGCATAAATTTAATAATTATTGCCCTGTTCCAGCAGCTGCTACCTAAGAAGCTGGGAGTGTTTTACAAATGCTCATTAGTTGTTGCCCTGCCTCAGGGAGGTAGGTGAATAGTCTCCCCATCTTACAGGCTTAGGAGAAGAGGAGCAGAGAAGCAAAGTGACACGTCTGAGGTGCAGTGCTGTGGGGGGCTGTTCCCGGCCCCTGCAGCCTCCTTGGCTCTGTCCATGTAGGCTGGGCAGAGCCGGGCAGGGGGCTGCAAAAAGACAAGAATTTGCCCTGGATGCCCTGAGCAAATGCTGTAGAAAGTACTTAAAATGCAGCATTTCCCTTGCTGGCTCCCCAGCCACAGCTGTGCCAGGAGAGAGGCCTTCTCCCACCTCATGTGTGTCCCCCCTCTCTCGTTGGGAGCAGGCGAGGGGGGCGCAGGCTGGTGGCTCGGGAATGGCACATGTAGCCTGTCTCCAGGCCCCCACTGCATGTCAGCCTGGCCAGGCTACCACGAAGACCAGGGCTGTTGTGCTGACACTGCTTAACAGGACTCTTCAGCCAAAGGGGAGCCGATCAGACACCAGCCTCTCTTATCGTGTTCTAGGGCACAGGCAAAAGCTGGAAGACCAAACCAAACCCTTCGCTGACCGCTACGGGGAGCTGGAACGGCTGCGCCAGTCCATGAGAGTCACCCCGACGACACCCAGCCCTCGTGGATCTCTCAGCACCCCAAGCCACTTCGGGTCACAGGCCCAGACTCCAATACAAGGTATCAGCCGCGCACCAGCCTGGCGTCGTGCAGCCGGGGCAGCCGCAGGGCTCAGAGATCGAGCCCGGGCAGGTGGGTTGGGATCTTGTCACCAGAAGCTTTCTTGCACCTGCTGAGTAAGCAGACGTCTGCTGAACTGTAAACCCAGGCGATTTCACTGAGCACACCGTTAGGTATGAGGTTTGAGGTAAAACTGAGGAGTTTCAATAGGAATGCAAGGGAGAGCTAGGCATGCTTTGAATTCAGTAGCTTCTTTGATATGAAGGCACCCGCGCAGACAGTTAAGCATCAGCAAAAGAAGGGTGTATTATACTTTACATGGTAATCCAAGTGGTTTCTTATCTTGTTGCATTGTGTTTATGCCAAGTCTGGTGATCCATCACCTAACTCCAGCATAATTCCCCACATGTATGCACACCTGCATGGGCGCACACGTGTGTGCACACATAGGCTTTGCTCTTCCCATATTTGCAATCAGCATAGCTGAGCCCTCGGGCACTCCCCGTGAGTCTGCATTGTTGCTTGTTGCTAGGACAGTGGTAAGAACTGCCACTAGTCCTTCAGAGAGTTACCTGTGAGAGGTCAGTCTGCTAATCCCCTGCATTTGAATTTCACCCCCCAAATAGGCATTGCATTTGAAAATATCCAGCTGTCTTGCAACTCCCACCTTGCTGCACTTCTCAGCAACTCCAGACACTACTGTGATGTATTAAGAGAGTCTCTTCTCCCATCTGCACATTGCCCGTGATCCTTTTCCATATATTTTTAATATTGGTGTTGTTTTCCTTTGAAAATCAGCAGAAGTACTAACAGAGACTTAACAGATATTAATTAAGCAGTCTGTATTTTGAATTTTGGTGAAAAGTTGTGCCTCTTGGAAGGTTTTGGGCTGAAAAGTTTCAAAAGCTTTTGTGCTGCGCTTTCAGAAGTGACGTAGATGTTTGAAAACCTCAATGTCATTGGCAAAGGAGGGTATCTCAGGCACAAAAACATGTTTGAAAATGTTACCAAACTGTAAAAGTTACCACACTCCTCCCAACCCAAAATTACACTGAAAGCTTACTTTATTTCTCATTGAAATGCAAATCTTTATGCTTGGAATTTTCACTGATATCAGCACAGTTTATGAGAAGAACATGGACATTTTGTGCAGGATCATCATTTGATTTTTGTTTTTTAAAAGGAGAGAGAGAGTTTTATAGACTCATCTCATTGGCTGTACAATAAAAAGAGTCTTGGAAGGGGGGAGTGCATATTTTAAATTAGCACAGTCCCCTGTAGTGCCAGAAACCCAAAGAGTGTCATTTGGAGAAAAGAGTCAGGTGATGACACAAATTCAAAAAGAAAAATGAAACTGGCCACAAGTTACTGCCTGTGCCAAATTCCTGAATGTCAAGTGACAGCAGGAGTGGAGACACACAAAATTAGCCATCTAAAATCATTCCTGTGGAGTAAATACAAAGTACCAGGAATGCTGCAAAATGCAGTTTGTGCATGCTCTACTCTTGGCTCTGTTGTTTCCAAGTTGGAGGAACTGTCTTAAAATTACTGTGGGTTCTTACCAGCGTAACTGGGAGCAGAGTCAACTTAGTAACTTTAATCCCAACTGTGTCCTTTTGACACAACACTAACTATAACCAATAATAATAATAATAATAAAACCCCTTCTCTCACACACACACAGCTTATTCACAAAGATCGTAATTTTTACCCTAGCAAGTGGAGCCTGACCCATGCCAAGAATAACACAAGAGTTAACAGGCCTGTAATTCTCACGACTTGGCACATTCTTAGGTAACACACATGAGAAGCCGATTAGCAAAAGCATAACGAGATACCGGTTAGGAGGGACAAATGGGGTAGGCTGGAGTTCGCCCATCCCCACTGCCCCTCACCTGGGTTCTTTGAGCCTTAATGTCCTCAGTGTCCTTGCATCCCTGCGCGGGGGAGGACATTGCTGGCATTGGTTGGCCTCCAAGTTCTGCTGACCCAGGGGTTTGCATGAGTGCTTCCTAATCCCCTTCTAGCAAAACCTGGTTAGTGAGCTGGGATGCCCAGAAACAGCCTCAGCCACCGAGGGGGGAATCAGGCACCACAGCTCCTTGAGCTCAGCACCTGGAGTTTGTTCTCGGTAGCAGAAAGGAACGTAGGAGATAGGATTCCTCTTTCAGGGGAATTAGGGTCCTTTGGAGATTCATTTGCTCTGGATGTGTCTGATCTTTCCTCCCCAGGAGTGAAGGCCATGTGGTCACAGTGGAGATCACAGCAAGGACAGTGGTGTAAATGGAAGAGGAATCCGGCCCTCAGCCATTTGCAGGAATTTCAGTAAAGCAGCCCCTGGAGGTTATAAATAGCCCCCATGTAAAATGATCATCCTGAGGTTAAATGGTCTCAAACCAAAAACCTCCTGGTAAGAGAAAACCAATCGTTTCTGAAGGGCATGCCAGGAAGCACAGGAGGAGAGTGTGCTCAGTGCTCCATCTGAGCAGGTCAGATTCTGCTCTTGCACTGATTTCCCACTGCCCAGTGTGAGTTTACTGCAGTGGCTCTAGTCTTACCTTACCACTTGCAGATGAGCAGAGAATCAATATCTTCCCATGCCTGTCTGCAAATGTGACAGACATTTTCAGCCTTGCACATGCCAGATTTGATAGCCATTTCCACCACTCTGGGGAGGGAAAGCGAGTGACCTAAGTCAGCTGTGGTGAGAATGGGCAGGTGGGACAGGCATACCCACACCCAGCATCAGCTGGCAATCTTTCCTGGCTGCAGCAGAGCAGAGCCATTTGCCTCCACTGAGGATTTGGCCCAATACTCCTCCAGTGAGGTCTGGAAAATCTGAGGTTTTGAAATCTCAGCTCTCCTGTCTCCGCAGCGAGACACCAAGCTGTCATTAGGATGGCTTGAAAGGGTTCCTTATTATGGGGCACGCTATGCCAGAGCCTTGCATGCTTACTTCATTGTGAGTTTTGTCTTCTAGTTTAAAAAAATCAAGGAGCTCTCAGAAGTGAAGCAAGATGTTAAAGAAACTTGCTTCTGTATGCCTTTGGCTGCTTCTCAGGGCCCCCTTGCTCTAGGGAAGTGGGACGGTGACAGACACATCCTCCTGGGGAGAGCCGAGATGCTCCCAGCAGCCCCCTATTCTCAGCGCAATGCCTCGTCCTTGCCCATGTTTCAGCAGTGGTTCATGCTGAACCGTTTTATTCCCATTGCAACAGAGGAGGACCGCCCACGCAGCCGGCTCCTGTGTTCTAGCTTTGTGGTGGAAACATCTTCAATCACTCAAAAGCAATTGTGTGCATTGTCCAGCAACATGTAGAGGCCTTGTGTACACGAGGACAATTGCAAAGTGATTTTAAATTTGATCTACTCAGTAACAGAGCAAACTGTTTTGATTAATGCACTTAACATCCCCTAGCACACTCTTCATATTGCTCCAGCGAAACCAAATTCCCTTGACTTCACAGGGAGAACAGTAAATGCTGGATCTTTTTGCCGACTCCATCCTGCCTCTCCCAGCTTTAGTGTCTGCTAAACTGTTTTGGAGACATTGTGCTGGTGAAGAGCTTTCAGATCTCCTGATCTGGAAACAGCTCAGCTTTAACCAGTTTCATTTGCATTTGCAATCCATTACTTAAAGCCAGTGCAACATTTTTAACATAGGCCAGTCATCAGCAGAATGCTTCACCATATGCATTTAAAGTAAAATCTCTCTCTCTCCTTTTCTTTTTAAATACACATTTTAGAAGTATTATATTACTTTTAAGAAGCCTCTTGGCATAGGCAGCAAATGCCCTATTGTTTCCGAAATGCAACGTGGCTGCTCTGAGGTTAAGTCCTGAATTATGGGCCCAGCAAATACCCTGAATTGCTGCTTCCTAATCCCTGTCCAGATCGACTTATGGTTTCTTTAAAATATCCGTTTCTTAATGGATAAAAACATTCTACCATGGGCAGAGGCTAAATTGTTTCCAAAGGAAGCTAGGCAAGCATTAGTGGGAAGAAAACATATTGTGGGATTCAGCTTCAGCCTCAAAGGAAGGAACATGCTTAAGATGGGTTTCCTGCCTCCTCCCAGGCTCTGAATGCTTCTGTGCCTGTCTTCAAACTGCTTTTCTCCTCCTCTCAATTGCATTTGCCCACTGCACAATGGATGTCCCTTAAATGAATTTGTCAGGTAACGGTCAAAGATGAAACACAGGCCAGCGCCAGATGGGAGCTGAGGTGCTGCAGTTCGAAATAGAAGGCAGGTGCACAGCAAGACTGGCTGGCCTTGCCTTGGGCTCCGGGGCAGCTGCCCTGCCTTCAGCAGGGGTTCAGGCTGCGCTGCGACCCGCGGGAGCTGCACCGGGACCGGTGGGAGCTGTACCGGGACCCGCAGGGGCAGCACCAGGCTGGGCTGCGGTGCGGGAACGGCGGAGCAGGGCAGGCACCCGGGCGCCTCTCGCCCCCACTGCTGCCGAGCTGCAGTGGGTTTCCCATGGCAGGCCGGCCTGGCCCAAACCTGCTCAGCAGGCAAGGTGGTCTAGCTGCAGGCTGGGTTGTAAATTCTGCTACTTCCTTTTATGTAGTCAGGGCTTGTTAATTTTTTTTTTTTTTTTTTAATACCCTTTGAATACAGGTAAAGAGCAAAGCGCGGGCAGGCCAGAGGGAGTGCCTGCAGTCAAGGTAGTGCTCCCCATCCAGCCCACCCACCCGCGCAGTTAGCACCTTTAGCTCACTCCTCGTCTGTGCGGGACTGAGCAGCAGGGACTGAGGCTGATGCAGCACATGCCAGGCAGGGGCGCAGGGCAGAGCCAGGCTCAGGGATGGCAAGGAGAAGTGAGGGGCCTGGCGGGAGGGGAAGCTGGAAGAACGTGGCTTGTTTAGTCTAGCAAAAGGCAGGCTGGGAGCGGAGCTGATTGCTCTATGTAAATACATCCAGGGCATAAACATCAGGGAGGGAGAACAGCTAATGTAAGCTATGAAGGACAGTGCTGGCACAGGAGATGGGGCTGAACTGGCCCTGAAGAAGTCCATGCTGGGTGTTAGAAGCAGGGTCCTCCCCAGAAAGGCAGGAAGGGTGCAAGGAATGTCTGGAACAGGGTAAAAGCATGGACCTTGAAGCCTTTGCAGAGGAGGCTGCAATGCAGTGTGGGGGTCAATGAGCCATGAGCACCTGGGGCATCCCTGCCTCCAGCCCTGCTCTCTTGCAGAGGCTGGGGGCTGTTGCCCAGCGTATTTTCGGCCCAACTGAAAGTGCTGGGGGAGGACTGAGGTGAGCATTGTTGGCTGGTTTGTGATGCTCCTGGTAGGTTTGGTAGGTTTGGGGGCTGGGTCTGTCTGCACAGCAGCACGCTGTATTTGAAGAGAATGAGAAAACTGAGTAGCAAACGTTCTCGGCGATCTTGAGGTGGTGCTTGGTGATGCTGTGATAAGCGACGTGTGTTGTTGTGTTTTTTTTTTTTTTTTTTTTTTTTTTTTTTTTTTTTTTTCAGGCTCTGCAGAGGAAGTACTAGCACCCAGTTTGTGAGCCAGTTATATCAGATACAGAACAATTGCTCCATGGGTGTGTAACAACGGATGCTGTTCACACCCTCATTTTTTTTCAACACCACCCCCTCCCCCAAAATAAATTTTGCTCTATTTTTCGTGGGGCAGGAGGAAGGGACTGTTTCTTTTTTAGTTATCTCTGACTGTGAAACGAATGAACTTGTTCACATATGTGACAGAGGCGTGAGAGCGTGCCTGCGTGCGTGGGTGGGGAGGAGAGCAGCGCCTTTTCTAGAGATGAGCTGGGTCTTCAGAGATTGAATGCACCTTGTGCACCTTCCCTTACAGAGCAGATTCTCTTCGTCTTTGGTTACCTGCCTCTTCATGCTCCCAGATGGAGCTGCTATGATCAGGGGAAGGAAGCAGAGAGGAGGATAGGTCAGAAAAACGCTGAAAACAACTTAGAGGTCCAAGCATCACAGAAACTAGTAGAGAAAGAATAGCAGAAAGTATATACAGAGAGAGAATTTCTGTCCCTGCTCCGTCTTGCGTATGCATGCATATTATATACATAAGCATAAAGTATCATTAGTGTTTACATTGTTGTCAATCATCATGGCATAAGACAGGAAAGGAGGTTTCTTTTCCCCCGGGCTAGATTTTTCATGACAATTTTGCAAGGCATGTATATGTATATAAATAAAACGGTGATATATGGCCAGGCTGCAGATATTTATATATTCTATATACATAGAGAGTTCTGTATCTCTAGTTCTGTCGAGTTCCTTTTAAATTTCCTTTATTCTCTCTGTGTTCCATACGCTATATGTATTTGTGTGTGTTGTATTGTATACGCACAAGCTTAGGTTTATTACTGATTTATTGAATAAGCCACTGCATGTTCTCCACATCTCTAAAATGGGGATCAGAGGGTAGTATCTTAGGTGATGTGGAATTGCTCAGGTTCCATGCATCACTGCTCATCCCCAGCTCATCTGATAATCTTCTCATACAGCTGTACATTGGGCCTCAGTGATGTGCTCTGTGCACATGCCCTGGGTGAGCTTGTCATTTAGTTGTCCCTCAGAGCTCTTTCCATGATGTGGCACTGAAGAGGTCCTGATGTAGCTTTTCTTGCCCTTTTCCCTCTCCAGACAAAACAGACGTTTTCTGGGTTATGAGGCAGTGGAAGCCCTCGCCGGTCCGTTGGGCTGTATGCACTTTGGTGCCACTGGTCTTTAAAACCACTTGCAGGGCGCATTGCCTTGGCTCCACGAGGGCTTCCAGGGGACTCTGAGCAGACCCCCCAGTCCTGACCCAGCATGGGCACAGGAACCCGTTTCAGTCCATCCAAGAGCGTTCCCAAACCCAGCACGGTCTTACGGGAGGAGGCTGAACACACCCAGACAACACTCTGTGGTCTCCAAGCCAGCCTCCCCACCTCCACGCTCACTGCCAGTCCGCACTGCCCTGCTCAGCCCTGCCACGAACCTGCCAAGCTCTGCTCCCATCGCCCAGGTGCTCAGATGCAGCTCTTTGCCTTTTTCTCCCTGCCAGTCAGCCAAGAAAAGGCACGTATCGCCTCTGAGGTGAAAATAAAGCTGCTGTGTCACTTGAGCACAGTTGTTTTATCTGGAAAGAGGCTGAGCAGCTTTGAAAGTCTATTTCTATCAGACTATACAAATTGGGTGCATAAGGGGATGTGGGGGTCCTCAAAAAGTGCAAATTGCAGCTGCACAACTAAGTACTGGGGTGTGTCCCGGCCTCAGGGTCCCCTGGGCAGCATGGCCCTAACAAGGAGACAGTGGCATTACTAATCAGGGCTCTGACCTTTACATGGCTTTTATTTAATACACATTCCACACTTCCCCAAACTCCTATCCAAAACATTGACATTTCCGCTGATAGATTGGGTCAGATTTTGGAGTAGTTGGGGGGGCTCAGTTCACTCTTACAATGGTTAAATTCTTACAGCTAAATGGGCTTATTCAGTTAGTGCAGCAGCTGGTGTGATTTCGAGAAGAAAATAAACATTTCCTTCAAATATTTTGATTGGCAACTGGACAACCGAAATACTCAAGCTCAGATTGCCAGGGTCCAAAAAAGCAAATGGGGGTTGGACGGCGAACAAGCAAGGCAAACCGTAGTAAATCCTCCGAGGCAGTGCTACCACGCATATTGTGCTTGCGAATCGCTCGGCTCTGCGTGTTGGGAAGGAGGCAGCGAGATGTGATTTTCAAGCGCACTGCCGACTGTGACTTCAAAGGGAGCGCAGGGCCCAATGGTGCAACTTCACCCGCTCCTGTTCCCTGGGCATTTGCTTGGTGCCTCGCTCGCTCCGGACTGCCGCTCGGTAGCGGGATGAGCATAATAGAGGACTGCTTTGTTGCCGAGTTAGGTGGTTGCGGAGGGGATTAAGGGCAATGCTTTGCCTGGGCCTCGCCGGGGCTGTTCCGGAGCCCCCCGCTGTCCTTCCGCAGCACGGCCCTCCTCGGAGCCGGGGCAGGAGGCCCAGAGCCCCCGGACGGGGCGGCAGGGGCGCGGCTGTGGCCCGCAGGAGCCGAGCGGAGCAGGGCCCCCCGCCGCCAGGGGCCCAGGGACGGAGCTTAGCGCCCGCCGCGCCGGTGCCGGTCCCCACCGGCGGCTCCCCCCGCCGAGCCCGGGCGGCAGCGAGCCCGGCGCGGCCGCGGCTCCCTCTGCTGGCGCCTCCCGCCGCGGGCCCGGGGCCGCTGCCCCCTGCTGGAGGCGGGACGGCCCCGGCCGGGCTCCCCCGGGCCGGGAGGGGACGTGAGCATCCCCGCGTGCTCCTGGTGGTGCAGGAACGCCGGGGCCGCCGGCACAGGGTTGGCGGCTGGTTGCCGCTGCCTGACTTCAACAGGGAAGGCCAACGTCCCCCCGACGGTGGGGTTTGTTTTGTTTTGTTTTGTTTTAGCCTCGGATTGGTGGGGGAAAGCCGGAGCTGTGTTCTGGGAGAGCCTTCAAGCCCAAGACCCGGTGTAGGTGAAAGCGAGCCAGCCGCCGCCTCCCAGAGCGTGGACCCCGGGGGGGGTCCCCGAGCACCCTCCCTGGCCTCGGCTTCGCACCACAGAGACATCGATCTTGCTGGCAGGGGTGTGCGCAGCACAGGGATCTGCTCCCAAAGGGATCTGCTCCCTGCATGCGCATCCCCACGCACGCTTGCCGTGCATAGCAAAGCCCGGCAATGCTGCGTGGGTGCCTCACATCTGCAGCACGCGGGGCTGGGGCAAGGCGAGCTGCTGAGGAGCCGAGTCCAAAGCCCGGCACCTGCAGAGCTCGCTCGCTGACTGCCGCTGTGCTCAGGCCATAGCTGGAGAATTTCTAGACCTGTTGGTATCGCTATACTTTGCTCTCCGTGCATGCAGCCTGCAATTAACACTCTCACAAGCTTGTGTCTAAATTAGTAGGAAATACCAATTGCCAAATGTTGCACATTCAGTCCAATAAAATGTAGCCTTTAAAAAACCCTTTGAGCGTGTTATAGAGGAAAAGGGAAATGTGCCCTGAGCACTTGTGTTTTATTTCAATTTACATTTTTCTGGACTATTATATAAGGGCACATTAAAGCTAACAAAGGAGCACAGTTTGATGACTGGACATTGTCAGCTGCTCTGGGAAAGGTGCTGAGCAGCACCCTGGGTTTTTGGGGTGAGGGGGAATTTGGAGCCTGCTCTCTCTGTCTGTGTAGCAAAACAGTCTTGCCCTTTTCCTGCAGTGACCAGGCTGTATGCTTGTAAGAAGGTATTCAGAAGACGGTCTTTTTTGGCCCTTTCCCAAGTTCAGCTGGGATTTTTGTCCTACCTTATCCTTGCTGAAGCTCAGGGCTCTGCTCAAATTGCTTCTTGCAGCAACACTCTTCAAACCTCACCTCACAGTACCTGACAGCAGTGCTGGTGCTGCTTTTACAGTAGCATGGCTTTGGGATGGGGCAGAGTGTCCTGCTGGCAAGCGGAGATGTGAAATAAGCTGCGAGCTTTTCCTGCAGTGTAGCTCTTTTCCAGCCAGCCCAAGCATGCTACCCCTACACACAGCACACAGGATGGATGGAGCCGCGGGTGTGTGCAGAACAGTGTGGTTCATGACAGCTTTGAGCTGCTCCTCTCTTATCTCACACCAAAGCCGCAGCCATGTTCACAAACCAGGTGCTCCCCTGCCTTTCTCCTCCATGGAGCCTGCGTGGGAAGGCAGGCGCTGCCAATTGCCCGCAAACGGCTGGAAGGGAGGGTGGTGCCTCCCCTCCACTGCTCCCCTACTGCAGGACTCACCTGGACCAGGAAGGGGCTTCAGGTCAGATCCCCTCCCTGTCTGCTCCTCCAAAGCATGCCCTTGACACTAGTTAGCTAGAAGGGATTAGCTCAGGTATTTTCTTTTTTCCTGGGGAAATGCTGCGGGGACTGGGTACACCAGCCCTGAGAATTTAAAAATGCTTTGGCATAATAAATATATATATATTATACACATCCCTTTGCATGCACAGCTAATATGCGATCATATGTCTGTGTGTCTCTGTATATACACACACATATATAAAAATAACAAGCACTTTCTATCATATTCTTCTCACACATTTTCTTGTTCTGAGTTGATTCAAAACCTAGCCTATGTGACAGAAAACCAACAACTTTCTGGCTAGGTTTGCCCTTTAGAGATAGGCAAGCTTTTATGTGTTAGCTCTGAGCATCATAAATATTCTCATGTGCTGCAGACTCTGGCTCAGCAGAATTTTCCCCCTACTTTGGAGGAGTGTGTCTCATCCTGCAGAGCATGGGGAAGAGGTGGGCCTGCAGAAAAGTCACTGAGGCCCGTTGACATCCTGCTACCAAAACAGAAAGGTGCAACATGCCTGGCTTTAACGAGGGAAAATGGTAGTCTTAACGGTAAAGAGAAAGCCACCTCCAGCCAACCAAGAGCTCTGAGCACAGTGTGTCAGTGAAGAACTTTGGACTGGAACTGCTCTTTCTAGAGATTTTTGTTTTATGGGTAGTGTTAAAAGGCACAGGAGTAGCATTTATAGCCATGCCCTCCTTCATAACCAGTGCCAGAGTTTAATGTGAGCTACTGAGGTCCTGAGGATAGGGGTTTTGCATCTCTTCTGGGAAAGCACAGCTCATTTCTCTTTGCTTTCCACAGAGGACAGTCACCAGGCAGAGGTCCTGTCCAGATACAAGCTGGCTGAAACCCACTTGACATTTATACCCCTAAGGAAAAGCACAGGGGCTCCATCATCTGCGGGAGCTGCATAACATCCCCACCACACTGACCCAAGTCTCCCTTCCCCCAGTAGAGGAAAGCCTGAATTTCTCACTCTCTTTATCCTCTTGGAAGGAGAAAAATACACAGAGAAAAGCAAGCAGAGGGGTATTGTGGCTCCTAGCTTGGGAGTTTTCAGCTGTGTGTTTATCAGCTCCATCCCCTGATGGTATCAGCACGAACAGGCCACCCACAGGAAGGCTTAGCAGCCTGGTCTGGACTCCAGCTTTTCCTCTCTGTCTCCGTGTGTGCGTGTATATACACCACCAACTATCTCAGGGACCAGCCGTCTGGGGCCTGCATCCATTTATTTACTACACAGCTGATGTAATGGCTAAACATTTTTTTCTGTGTTTATGGGGTGTTTTTTTTTTAATCTGCCAGAGACGAATAGACCCCTACAGAAGTCAGCTTAATTGTGTCCCTTCTTGGATAGGAAACAACAAATTTTAGGACAGGAAATGGGAACAAATTAAACAAAATGGTTTTAGGATTTTTTTGTATTTAAGTTTCCCAGCTCTATTCCCCGGCAGATCTTAGAGATGTTTTTCCCTCTGACTTTAATTCTTTGGGCAGGGGATGACCCAGGCCACAGGACAAAGTCTACAAGCTACCAGGTTAGTGCTCTAACCACCCACTTCTTTCTCTCAACCCCACAGGCACATCAGATCTGAGCCCCTTCTCAGACCCCCGGCAGTTTGACCGCTCCTTCCCAACGCTGCCAACTCTCACTGAGACCAGGTTCTCCGACCCACGGATGCATTACCCCGGAGCCATGTCCGCTGCCTTCCCCTACACTGCAACGCCCTCTGCGACAGGCATTGGGGGCATCAGCATGACCAGCATGCCCACCACCACGCGCTTTCACCACACCTACCTGCCGCCCCCCTACCCCGGCTCCACACAGAACCAAAGCGGACCCTTCCAGGCCAACCCCTCTCCCTACCATTTGTACTACGGCACATCTTCAGGCTCATACCAGTTCTCCATGGTGGCAGGCGGTGAGCGCTCGCCCACCCGCATGCTCTCTTCTTGTACAAGTGCTTCAGCAGGGAACAACTTAATGAATCCCAACCTGGGCAATCAGAACGATGGGGTCGATGCAGACGGGAGCCACAGTAATTCACCGACTACCATGACGACTACTGGGAGGATGGATGAGTCGGTCTGGAGACCCTACTAGGAGGGACACAGCTGGGCACCCACCACTTTAACTTAATTGGCCACCATTACATTACTCCTTTTGGTAGTGAATGCAGCAAAATGAGACCTAGGGAAAAGGTAAACCAAAGTCTCCCAAACCAAAAGCAAACCAGGATCCTCTACATGGAAGCAGGGCAAACGTCAAGCACAGATGAACCAGGACCTATGTTACATTTCAAGATAAGCGTCCACAAGTCTTGAATTCGTCGCTTGATGTGGTTCCTTTCATTTGTTTTTAATATGTGGATTGTACATAGGAAAGAAAAAAAGATGTGTGGAATCAGATATTTGTTTATTGCAGAACACTTCTCAGTCATCTCACTCTCATCCTCATCCCCACACAAAACATTCAGAAGTTAAGAAAACCTTGTCCTTCTGCAAAATGTTTCAGAGAAGAGAAAGGAGCAGGAAATCATCTGAACCATTTCTCTGCCAATGCAGAAAGACTGAACTGAAAAAAAAAAAAAAAAAAAAAAAAAAAAAAAAAAAAAAAAAACAAAAAAAAACTTTTTCTCCTCTTAGTCCCTCCCCATCAGTTTAAGGCTCCTGACTACCAAAGATCCGTGGGACGATGCCAGAGCCACATGCCGCACGTGAGAGTCTGGTTTACAGCACAACCGTGGGTTCTTGGGAATGCACGGAGGCTGCGCATTCCTCGTGGGTCAGACGGCATCAGCCATGTGAACAAGAGCTGTGATGTGATTATTATTATTCTTTGTTGACGACAGAGGTTGTATTGTTCATTTTTGTCATTGTCGTCATTTTTAAAGCAGTAACGTGGCTGATCGTGTGCCTGACAGACCCTCCCCTTTCCTGTATGTTTACATATGAGATGTACCTTTTATGAGATGTGTTTTGTTTTGTTTGCTCTTTTGTCCTGACCTCACCATTCAATTCTTTGCCCCTCTTTAGCAAATCTCAGTGTCTGCAGTGAAGGCAGTGTTCAGGACAATCCAAGCTGTGTGAGATGCACTTCGAAGCAAGCATGTTACCTGCAGAGTGACTCAGAAACCTTTGGCATGACCCTGCCACCGGTCTCTGGGTCTTCCTTTCATTCCCTCTGAGTGGCTACACATGCAGCTGGTGGCAAAAGCATCATATTTCTGTTATGATTCTTTCCTGTATTTTCACCCAGAGTGGATTGACACATGATGACTTTTTCCTATTTAGAAACAACTTACACTTGTCAGTTCATGCTGAAAGCTCTAACTGAGATTTGGAGAAAGGAGCAGTTTCTACGCCGTCCCCTTGGTGGTGGGAAGATTGTGAAGCAATGTTACCTGACATTTTCCAAGCACTTACCCTCCTTTCCATTCTCTCAAGTGACCAAGAGCACTGATATCTTGCTGTAGCTAAATAAGCTGAAGAGCAGGCCCTTAAAGCTACCACTAGCCCACTGTTAGCTGGTTGGATTGTGTGGAACCAGGTCCCTCAGGCACCATGCAGACACGGCCTCATAACTGGTACCAACGAGGCTGTGACCTGAATGAGACTGCACCAGGTGGCGGCAGGCAGCCAGAGAGGTGGCGGGGCTTCCCCATGCCGAGTTAGTGGCCTGGCCCCAACATACACCGAAGGGTTAAGCCACCTTCCACCAGCCGGCCACTCTTTCTGCTGGTGTGTAAACTGGGGCTGGGTTCTGGACTCCCCATGCTGCAGGGCTGGTGGTGTGTGGGCAGGATCCCAGGGAGTGTGGCGGGGTGAGCCCACGGCTGCGGTGCCGCTGCATCCCACTGCCCTGCAGCAAGGGGACAGCACAGCCCCCAGACTCCACCACTACCAGCAGCCTGCACCAAGTCTTATTTTTTCCATGTGTAGGAAAATTTAAACCCTCCAGCTGACCTCCCAGTCCCTTCTGTCTATTTTATGCCATTATACCTATCACCAAATCTCAGTTGTAGCTTGTCAGCAGTCAGTTGAGATACAGAGTATTGTAATTGCATTACCACATAAAGACTGGAGCAAGACATCCTGGCTTAGTTGGAAAGCTGCGATGACCACTCATGAGTTAAACACGCAACAAGAGGAACAACTTTTCTAAATAGAAATTTTTAAAAGCCCTACCCCAGCAAAACTGCAACATTAACTTCCTTAGCAACAGGGAGTACCTCTCTGGTGCTTGCCAGCTGTAGAAACTGGACCGCAGCAGCAGCCTGTGTTTTGATGCATTTATGTTTATCATCCAACCATGCCACTGATCAAAAGCACAAAGAAAACAAGGCATTCGTAGTACTAGGTTAATTTAAGACTGTTCATAATGATTTTTTTTTTAATGGCAACAATGTTATTTTTATGACATATTGTCATATGAAGGTGTAAATATATGCACCTCTATTGTATACAGATGGTCACAAGACAGGCCAATGTTTTTTGCTTTGCACTATAATTTGCTTTTTTAAAAAAATGCACAATCGCTTGTACAGTAAAACCCCTTTGTCTGGCTAAAAGAATATTTAACTATAAAATCTAATTTTTGGTCTTATTTGTTATAATAATATAATTCTTAAATGTGTTGAAGGATCCGATTCTTAATAATGCTTCTAATACTTGTATGTGCAGGGTAAAATGACAACAACCAACTAAGGAGTTGAGAACAGAGACATTTGTAGATAAAGAAGGCTAAAGTTTTTTTTTTGTTTGTTTTTTTTTTTTTTTTTTTTTTTTTTTTAATGGTGTCTTACAATGGACATTAAAAAAAATGCTAGTGATACCAAATAATGTATTTGTGTAATTTACCAGCCCTACTTGAAGGTAATGCCCTATATTTAACATGTAGCCCATCTTTTTAACCTGTAGCACTTGTCACTGGGGTGGGGGGAGGTGGGGAGGGAGGGAGAGGACGGGGAGGGTCTGCTCCTGTTGAAGTCGTTTGAAGAAGCTCTGGCTGGCGACATCTCTGCCGTGCCAGCATCCATGAGAGCAGTCGGGCTCCTTTTCGTCAGCCGGGCTCATGAACGGGTGGGACTGAGTTGGTACGAAGCCACAGCACAGTGGTCAGTTCTGCTTTTCTATTATTGTTGTCAATGTTCTTATCCAATGTACATGATTATATTGTCAGGCCTTCGTGTAATCATTTTAATGACTTTCCATGTGGAATAATAAACATACGGTTACAAGTCCCCTGGTGCCTTCTGCCTGTTCACTCCTTGCCTGTAGCTCCGCAGGTCCCAGGTGCTGCATTTCGCTGGGACAGACCTGGCCCCTGGCCCAGTGTCCCAGGGCCTCTGCCTGGGCTAGCAGCCACGGCCACAGTTTGGCCAGAGTGGGTGCAGTGAGTGGCCCTGGGCTGCTCAGAACTCAGGCACATGCCCACAGGCTCTGGCCAGCTTCCGACTCTCCTGAAATCCATAAAAAAGACTCCTACAGCCTTCTGCTAGACCAGACTGGGCCCTGACCTGGAGAGCTTGGCAGGTGTTTAGTTCCCAGCAAAGCTTAAATATCTCCTGATATCTGGTCCTGTCACCACACTGAGGACTTCAGCCCCTTTGTCCCTATTTCCCATGGGCCTGAGCCCCTGCCCTGCGCCCCTCCCCATCTGTCATTGCCGGCACTTGTAAGCTCCAGCACAAAGCCCACACAGGACCCAGCTCCCACACAGTCCAAGCCCCAACCCCTTGGCTCTCACTGCTCGAGGACCCCAATGACAGAGGAAAAGCAAAGAGCACAGCCCACGACAGTGTCAGATGCCAACGTGCTGTCCACCTGGATCTCCGGAGGAGCCAAGACGAGACAAACAACCCAGGCACTGGCCATGAGCAGAGCACAGGGATGGCCAGCGAAGGTGGCGGCAGCGGCGCTGCAGGGCAAAGCCAGTGCCTCGTGCATCCTGTGGGCTGGGGCAGAGCCCTGCTGCCCCTTAGCAAACAGCTCCATAACTGCAGCGGTCCTTGTAAGGGAAGAAAAGAAAGAAAAAAGGAAAAACCCAAACAAAAGCACAATAAATGCTAATATGGGTGAACACCTGGCTCCACAGCCCTGGCCAGTGGAATTGCATTTCAAGTCAACCCCCTGACATAGCTGCCTTTTCTTCACAGATACTGTGAGAGGAGACACCCCAAGGTATAGCTGTTATTTGCAGGAAATTTCCATGCCAAACTGATCCACACTTTACTCACAGCCTCAGTGAGCAATGCGATGGAAAGAGAGAAGGAGGAAAGAAAAAAAAAAAAAAAAAAATGAAGAAGGGCTTTGTTGAAGAATGCTGCTACACACCCCAATGCTCACTGGGACACCTGTTGAAAAGGGTTTTGGGGGTAGAATGGCTTTAGTGCCAGTCCAGGGCCAAAGCTCCCCTTCCAGAAACTGCTGGGCTCACCCAGCACAGGGAAGATGCAGCAGCAGCTGAAACAAAGACCAGAGGCACATGCAGCTCAGAGAGCTGGCAATGTTAAACTTACCCGACACCTGAAGGCCAGATGGGCGTTATTTTTATAGAGGCCACCTACCAAGCACAGGATCCAGAGTGCTGCGGATGCTGGGGCCGCATCTTGCACAGGTTTTTCACCACTGTAGTGACTTCACAGGGAAGGCTGTGCCCACACGTGGCTGCAGTGGGGTCTGGCTGAGCGCGGCAGAGTGTGTTGCTGTAGGGCAGCTGCAGCATAAACACTCGATTTTTCCTTAGCAAATTAAAACGGGGGGGGGGGGGGGCCCCGCCCGGGGGCCCGGGAACGGACACACGACACATCACTGAAGCTTGGATGATTTTGGACATTCAGATATTAAACTGAGAAGAGTTTGTGCTAAAAAATATCCTAAGAAAAATGAAGAACATTTCCTTTGAGAACAAAGCTAACAAAAGTCTCAGCTATACCAAAAATTAATTGTATTCTCTTTCCAGACCAGTCTCTCTTTTAATAACAGTGTTGTCTGCAAACTGCCCATCTTAGTAATAATCTTTTCACTGCCAAAAGGTTTATAGGCTACACAGGGCATGTGGGATGGAGCCTGCCTTGGTGCAACACCAGCGAGGCCATGGGGCCTTGCCTTTCCCTTGTCCCAGTGTTAACGAGCTGTGTACAGGCCAGAGGCCAGAACCATTAGGGCACTGTCCTGCCCCTCCAAAACACCGGTGCCAGGTAGTCATGTGAGGTTCCCATCACCCTTTCTGCAGCCCCAGAACCCTGCTGAATGCTCCTGCTCTGACACCACAGCTTCTGTCTGCATCTGCGAGTGGATAATCCTGCTGTGGGCTGTCCTGCTGCAGCGGATGGGGGCTGCTGGTGTTCTTTTTGAATGCTGCCTATTTAGAAGCTAAATGGTAGAAAACATGGAAAATTCATTAGAGTGTCTGGGAAAGTGTTAGGTTACACATCATTTGCTTCTATTTACTCAGTGGGACTTCATGCTTTACAGGAGATACATATTTATACATGTATTTTATATGTATGGGCTGTTTTTATTGATTTTCTTGTTGTTGTTGTTGTTTTGTTTGTTTGTTTCTCTCTCCGTTTGGTTCCCAGACAGACATACATGTTAGCCCTTCGCTTTTCACAGGCTCTTCAAACCAAGAGGCAGCTCCTGCTATGCCAGCTCAGCATTGACTCCCTCCCCAAAACAGCGTTGCAGCTGCAGCCCTGCCCATGTGCTGCCCCACTTACATGCACGTGCCACCCCCTACTTACCCCCCTGCCAGTACAGCGCTGATGCTCAGCGTCTCTTAGAGGCAACCAGTGCCTTTGCCATCTACTTGGAAAAGAGGAGCTGTTAAACCAAGACCATAAAGGGCAAAATGCAGCCACGCCAGGACCTGCTGGCAGCAAGCCCCGTCTGGCTAATGCCACGGTGCTGGCTGGTAGGAGGCTTGGAGAAGATGGGAGCTGGGAGAAAAGCAAGAGGGGGCTGGCTGGGTCACTGCCCAAACTATAAAAATCCAAGAAAAAAACAATCCCTCATTCCTGATCACTCAGAACTTCTCAAGATTGGTGGAAAACAAAAACAACCCCATAAAAACTTTCTACTGGGGTCACAAGAGCTGTTTTTTTCAGCTGGAGCCAGGATGTTTCATTTTTCAGGTCCACTAACCCATCTGCTGAGCTGTCTCTCCCCAGCCTTGGTCAGTTCTGAAGCCCCCATCCAGCCCCCACATCCCAACCAGAATCTGTTCAGCTACATGCAGTTCCTGAATCTGCCCATGTACTGCAGACTGTTACAAATAAAAATAACAAAAAAAAATACAACCATCTGTGTTTTCCTATAAATAGGACTCTAACAACAAATCCCCACAGCTTGGCCATGCCAGGACTCCTGCTTTACCTGATGCCTGCTTGTTCCTGGTTGGGATAGCCCAGACGGCATAGAAGGAAGAAGGATAAGGCATCACAGTATGTAAAACTGCCCCCCATCGTGATGCTCATGGCTCCCTATCATATCAGAGAATGGCTTTGGATTGGAAGGGACCTTAAAGATCATCTAGTTCCAACCCCCCTGCCATCGGCAGGGATGCCACCCACTAGACCAGGTTGCTCAGGGCCTCATCTAACCCAGTCTTGAACACCTCCAGGGATGGGGCATCCACAACCTCTCTGGGTGAGTGGAGATGAGGCCAGGGTCTTTCCCAGTGCCTAATTTAAACCCAGGTCCCTAGATCCCCATCAGCCTCCTTGAATCCCTCCCACCCCACAGGGATGCTGCCAACACAGGGCCATGTCACTGGGGCACGCATCCTGCTGGCACCCCAAACCCGCAGGCTGGTGCTTGGTGTCTGCGCCCAGCAGCCTGCATAGGAGCAAGCACTGTTTATGTGGCAGCTGCACAAAGCACAGAAACCACATCTTGAAATTCCCCTGAAGCACACAATGTGCCGTTCTGCACGAGAACTGTAACTTAATCCCAGATACTATTTTTTATTTAAGTCATGCAAATAAAATCAACTGTATAACTGTTAATTCCCTGACAGTAGCAGGGTGAGATGCAGGGAAGGTGTAGAGAGGTTGGGCTGGGCTGGGAGATCAGAAGAGTCTAAAATAAAATGCACTCTTAGGCTGCAAATATCTATTCTTGGCTTAGCCTACAGAGTCTGAAAGTGATGGCAGCGACACAGTTCTGGGATACTGGCTTGCTGCATCAAGCGCCTCCCACTGCCATCAGACACCAGGCAATGAAAGCAGCTTGACTTCAAACGGAGAGCAAGGACTCATTAACCCTGGAGTTGCGTTAGATGGGGCGATACCAGGCTTTAATTAGGACAGCCAAGGTGAGCACAGGCGACGAGGCTGCAGGAGCATGTGCATGTGTATGTGTGTGCACGGCGCCGTTTTGACGCAGCCTCCAGGTGAACGCCCGTGGGCATGCACCTGCCTGCGTGGGCAGGGCGCACACGCGTGACGGGGCATGTTCATGTGGCGGGGGACGCACGCCCGGCGGCACCCACCACCTCCCACCAGCCCTGCTCCGGTGCACCCGGCCACTCAGCTCCTTGCAGGGATATGCTGCTCCACCAGGGATGCACTGTGCCAACAGGGCAGGATCTGGCCTTTGGGAGCTGTCTAGGCGCATCACTTCTCTGCTCCAGCCCAGAGATTCTCAGGTGGCGAGTGGTGGGATCACAGAGCCGCTGCCCCAAGCTCCAGCATGCAGCACAGCAATGCCTGTGACCCAGCAAGACAGGAGGGGCAAGAATATGCCAATGGCCTTTTTGAGCTGGATAAAACAAATCCTGGCTCTGTGCAGCCAAGGACCAGGTCAGGCTCCCCATTACCACTCACCACTCCAGCCCTTCTCCAGCTCCCATCCAGTCTCTGGCTCAGCTCCAGGAGGAATATTTCACACTAGTGCTACCAGGCAGCATATTTCCTTCCATTCTAGTGACTTGCAAAGCCCTCTGGGTCCCTGAGAACACATATATCTAATTCTTTAAGATGGGTGTAAAAGCCCTTGGCAGCACTGGGTTTGGCTGCAGGGAGGAGAGTTGGAGGTGGCACGGAGCAGGGCTGCCCGCAGGGCCAGTGGCCCCAGAGCCATCCCTGGGGGCAGCTGCAGCCCCGTCCCTGCCTTGGCAGGTTTTGCTGTTTGTCTTTGCAGCCAGTGGGTTTATTACAGCTGAGAACACCCAGGTTTTTTTGCTGTCTGCCATGAAATCGATACAGTAATTTCATTTCTCAGTCATAAATGAAATGAGCTGTAAAGTAAAGTTAGGTGTTTAAGCCAGAGTGAAAGAATGAATTGTTCTAATGGGGGACGTTAATGAGGGGATTAAACATGCCTGTGAAACCCAGGGGTCTCTAGGCCACTCCTGTTGTCCCATCAGGCACTTTTCGGGCTCCCCACTCCCCCCCTTCATGCCAGCTTGGAGCTGTGTGGTCCAGCCCCTCCTGTCCCGCCTGGGTGGGCGCCTGCAGCCCCCTTGCACTCCCCCAGCACAGCAGCGGGGGCCAGTGGTTCTGGTGGGGGGCCAGCACCAGGCATCGGCTGCAGCCCCGCCGCATGCACCAGCATCCTCAGCACCATGACACCTCGCTTCAATGTGGAGGTAGACAAAGCAAAGGGGGAAAAAGAAGAAATGAGAAGTTTCTTAACAGTAGTAACAAAAGCTTTCAGCTCACCCAAAGCAACTGGTTTTCCACACAGATTTTTTTTTTTATTATTATTTTTTTTTTTTGAGAGGAGAGAAGGTATAAAAACAGAGAGAGCGTGTGCAGAGATTTCCACGCCTACCAGGGCCAGAGCATTTCCAACAGGTTAAACGCCTACCCCAGGGTAAGAAAGCCTGGTGCTGGCCAGCCCCTTTGTGCCCAAACCCTCCTGCCAAGCTTGATGCTAAGGCCAGCATTCGGCCTTTGTGCTCCTGAAACAGTCAGACCAGCCTCAGGATTCGTCCCTGTCTGAGCACATGAAGATGCACACCCCCACCCCACCCTGGTCATCACCCCCCCACACACTTCATCTTCTATTTTTCAGTAAAATACAACTGAGCACTGATCCAGGTGGGGCAAGAGAGCACTTTGATAAGTCCAAAAATATGAGTACCATATTATCTTTAAACCATTAAAGAAATAACATAACTAAAGCCCTACTGGGCAATGAGAAACTTTAGCCAAGTTCCCCAAGCCAGCCCCCTGGTTCAGTTGTATTCCCTTGGAAATCCTCGCAAAGAAAAACACAGGGCATGAAAAATTTGGTTTTCATTAAAACCTTGAATGTGAAGGGTTCTGTAGCTTTCAATGGGGCTTTGATTCCTATAGATGATGGAATGTTTTCAGAACATTTAAAAAATGTTCTCCACCTTTCTATCTGATATCTGCAGAAAACTGCGCTAGCAGATTTTTTACCCCTGCCCATGCAATAGTACTGGTGTGTGTTGAATGCACAGGCAAACTGTTGCCTTTATTTACCTTGAGGTTTCATTTAAAAATACAAAGATATTTTCTTGTGGCTTTGGAACCAGAGGAGATAATCTTCCAAAGGGGCTGCAGGGCCGGGAGGAGGAAGAAATGTGTGGAAAATGCTGGAGCAATTTTCTTAACTTTTTTTTTTTTTTTTTTTTT
>CM021787.1:6389360-6473560 GCA_011076525.1 Nettapus auritus | reverse complement strand
GAGGGCCCAGCCCTGCTTGTGCCAAAATGCAGCACCGCGGAGCAGGCTGGTTCAACCAGCTGGGCTGGCTGGTCGGCGGCCGTTTCACCAGGAGACACGCCACACTCCCCACTCTCTATCTCTTTCTTTTCTTCCCCTCCCCTCAGCCAGCTCACCTGCTGCTGTGCATTAAAGCCTCATCTCAATTACAACAGTCATTAGACACCGCCCAAGAAAGGGCCACCCAGTCTGCGGTGGCGGGCTGCCATCACAGCTGCCTATGGCGCGGGTGCTGGCCCCAGAGCACCCGCTGCCCCGTGCCCAGGGCCAGCAATGCCGCAGGCAACCACAGCGCCTGCCCCACCAGCCACGCTGGGCCGAGCTGCGCAGCGCAGCCCGGGGATCACCTGCAGGGCTCCAAGCCCACGTTTATCAGTGATTCATCCCAGAGGGATGAGAGGGAGCCAAGCAATTTGAATAAACCCAAACAAGCCTCATGCACATCACAGAGGAGGCAAGGCGCGCAAAACCCCAAGGATACCTCTGCTCCAGCACAGACCCAGCAGCATCAGTCAGCAGCCGGGGGTGTCACTGCCCCCCACACCCTGCATGGCAGCAGGGCCGGAGCGAGTACAGCCGATCCAGGGGCTGCCGATGTTGGCTCCATGCTCACCCATGGGGCTTCTCCTGGGCGGCGGGCAGGGACAGGCCTGCTCTGCCTGCAGGCCGCTGCCGGCAGTAGTGCAGCAGAGGTGGGAGCATTGCAGGGCAGGGCCCCTCTGTCCTCCTCTGGCCATGCCGGGGCCGAGGGCCTCTGCCCACCTCAGCTGGCTGGTACACTGCTCGGCACCATGCCACCGAGGCCGGGAGGTGGAGGATAGCGGCGCACGTGTGCCTGCCTGCCACAGCTCACGTAGGCAGGAGGTGCTGCTGACCTCGGCTGCCTCCTCGCTGCAGCAGGAGGATGGCTGTGCTGCGCGGGCAGGAGCTGCACATGCTCACCCTGGGCCTTGGCCCTGCAGCAGAGCTGCCTGCTGAGCCCAGCCTGGTCACAGCTCAGCCACCTCAAAGATCACCATAGCTGTGCCTCATTTTAGGACGTGTATGGCTGCATTTCCGTACACACAGCCTCCAAACACAGTCTCTGAGAGCTTTCTGTGCCAAGAAGCTACAAGCAACAAGTGGCCAAATAAAAGCCACCCTGCTCCTACCTACCACAAGAAATAAAAACATGATTAATTTTTTTAATATATAATGAACTTTTAATAAATTTTACCCTTGCTCTAGGAGTACAGTTACTGCCTCTGCAGCTGTCACTTCAACGCTGTGCAAAGGAGGTAATAAAACACCCTCTCAGAGCTTTAAACACTTGATGGCTCCAGGTCCTGACATACGGCAACAGCAAGGACCCCCACGGACGGCATGCTAATTAACATGCAGGGGTGTGCAGGGTTAATAACCAAAGAGTTTTCACCTCTGCAGCACCCCACTGGCCCAGGCTACAGCCGTGGAGGAGGCTGGTTTTGGCAAGGTCGAGCCCAGGGCGCAGCCTCAGGGCCTGGGACCAAGTCCTCCTGGGCATGGGGGGAGATGCAGCCAGGCCAGCGGGCACCAGGCCCCATCATCATCTGTGAGTTTGTCAGGTCCCTGGCACAGGTTGGAACAAGCTGAAATTATTCAAGGAAAATGTCAAAGGCCCCTCTATAACCTGGCACGCAGCAGTGTTGATCTGTGCCTTGATGAGCTCTAGCACTTTGCCCAGAAGGTAAAAATGCTTATTAGATTAAAATCCAGCCCCTCTTCATGAATCCTCTCCCTCTTCCCAAACCCAATCATTTTAAAAGTTAGAGGTTAAAAAAAAAAAAAAAAAGGGGGGTGGGGGGGTTGCTTTAAAGAGACTTACCCATTAACAGGAGATACTTTGGCCTTCTGTAACTTTACAAATAAACTTTGCTTTAAAAGTTTGACTTGTGGCACAGTTTTGGCAAATTCAGACCCCTTAAATACACCATTTCCTGCATTCTTGATTGCTATCTGAAGGCTTGTGAAAATATACAGGTGGATTGAAAAACTTTAACTGTTTACTCTCCACCCTCAACCTCTGATTTGGAAAGCTGCTGTTGTTGCACGGAGCTCAGCACTGCTCAGGACGGGGCCAACACTTCTGGCTGGTGACCAAATCTCCACCATGGCACCGGGTCACTGCATCTAGCACTTGCAGGGTAGCAAGGGGAAATGCTTGGGACAGGCATAGGGTAAAAGAGGAACTGGGGTCAAAGCAAAAGCCTAGAAATGAGGATCAGTCCCAGCTGCCCTCTACCTTTCTGTCTGTGTTGCCAAAAGCCTGAGGTTGGGAGGTGCAGACAGGCTGCAATATGTCCTGTGTTGTTGAATGTTAGGCTTGATTTGCCTTTCCATGAAATGGCCTCACCATAGCCGGTTGAAAGAATGCCTGCAGAAGACCTGAGAGGTTCTCACTGCACAATTGTAAAGGGATTTTTATTTTTTATTTTTATCATTTATTTAAAAAAAAAAAAAAAAAAAAAAAAAAAGGAAGAAGAAGAAACATAAACATAATAATTTATGGGATGCTGGGCTTGCATCCACTGGTCCCGGCAGCCCTTGGGTGCAGTGGCACCCACAGGGGCGAACTCCCCCCGGAGCCACCCAGCCCTTCCCATGGGGTAGAGCAGCAGGGATGCATGGCAGCCCCAAAGCCCACAATGTCCCCAGTGGCCCCTGTGCAGAAGACCAAACCACCTGCACAGAGCACCAACCAACCCGTCTTTCTCCCTCTTAGAAGCTCATATTTCAGACAATTCCCTGACCCTTTGGCCGTGGCCAGCCACCCAGCAGGGCTTTGCTCAGTAAGGAATAGCCTGCCTTTCTCCTTCCAGCATCAGCATCATTGTGGGAGAGCAAAGTTTGGACCTAATCCTATTAGTTCCCAGTTATTTCCTCTCCGTCCACTGCTCGAGCATTAACAGGGCTCTTCCAAAACCACCAGGGCTATTGGCATCAGTTTTCCTCCTCGCTTGGCTGCGGCTGAGGGGTGCAGAGGCGAGGCGGCTGCCTTAGCGGGGGGCCCAGCCCACCCAAGGGTGCCTGGGGATGGAGAGGGGGCTGGGGTGAGCAGTGTTTTCTAGAAACGGGCACTGTGCTGCTCATGTGGTTGTCCTGGCATGTTTCACCAGCACCGTCTGGCTTCTAAAGGAAACAAACCCCTGCAAATACAGCGACCACAAAGATTTCAATCAAAAAAAAAAAAAAAAAAAAAAAAAAGAGAGAGAGAAAAAAAAGGAATCAAGGAAGCCTTTCCCCCACCCCCGCCCTCTCCTGGACAAACAGCGTTTCTCAGCCCACATTCAATACCTAATTTCTTTCTGCCACATCAAGATACTATGGATCTGAATCAGCTGTTTTTACAAGAGATTTTTTTTTTTTTTTTTTTTTTTTTCTCTTTTGCATTTGCCAACAAAAGTATTAATAGTTTCAGCTCTGGAGATGAAAAACGAGAGGCAGGAGAAAACGCAGCCCAATTCCCAGGTGTGGAGCTGTGGGGAATCTGCGTGCTGCCCGGAGCTGGTGCTTTGGAGAGGGCAAGGAGAAGCCAGGAGCTGCAAGTCCAGGTTAATTTCCACCAGAACAGAGAATGAACAGCAGCAATTTTGCTGGTCCCAGGCAGCCTGAATATGGCCAGGGAGTATTCCTAAGCAGCTCCCCAAGCTCATCTGTAAAGTAAAACAAACAGGGGCTCAAATAAAATAATAATAAAAAAATCTGAATTGAAAATGCCAGCCAAGGTCTTTTGTATAAAGGGGACCCTGAGAGCTGCAAAAATGTAGGTCCTCTGTTTTTCTCCGTTCTGCATCTCCCTACCCAGGCTGGGGGCTGCCGTGAGCTGCCCTCACCCCCAGGCAGCCGTGGGGCTGAGGCAGGGCTGCAGCAGGGTTCCGATTCTGCACAGCTTGGATGAGCCTTTCCCTCACAGGCATGCAAAGGAGCGAGGTACTGAGCAGGCCTTTCTCTCTTACCTGCTCATGCTGCAGAGTTTCAGAAAGACAAACTGTTTGGTGCACAGCAGCCTGACTCCAGCACACATAACGAAAGTCCTTGTCAGCCTCGTGTTGGCACGAAGAGTTGTGCAAGAATTAAAACTCACTCCTGATCCCACCCGCTCAACAGAAACCAGAGCCTTTCCCCTCATTCAAGTCTCTCATTTACAGTGCGCCAGGCTGGTCCATTCTTTCCTCCCAGGTGCATCATGCCATTGCTGGTAGCATGCCTTTGCTCTACTCAGCAGCAGCAGGTTAGGGGTGTCAGCTGGCAGAGTTCGATGGCAGTTTTGCAATTGAGTGGCTTGCAAAAGTTGAGTTCACTTTCCATGGCACACATGGGAATTTATTCGTGAAGGAGCTGTGCTTGGGAACTGCATCACAGAATCAGCATGTTGGACAAGGACCTGCCCAAGGAGCCCCCCATCCGGAGCAGGTGAGTTGCTGGTTGCTGGGCTCTGCCTCACCCTACCACTTGAGCAAACATCGCCAGGATCTGCTACACGCCTGGGAGCATGGTACAATACGGTTTATTTTTAGAGACACAACTGCAAAAAAAAAAATTTTAAAAAAAAAAAAAAAAAAAAAAAAAAGGGGGGAAAAAAAAAGGAGGGAAAAAAAAAAAGTCACAACACTGATGTTTTGGTCTGGGATTTCTGAGCTGTGGCAAATCTGAGCCAGCATTGTCCCTGTACCAGAAAAAAACCTTGGGTATAGCCCAAGCAAAAGGAGGAAATTCCAGTCCCTTTCATTCTATTTACAATTGTAGAGAGATGCTGAAGGTGCCCAGAAATACATATTTCAGAAACATACTTCACAGTGGCTCAGCCACACAGGAATAACACTTCTGCACAAGAAGCGTTTGGGCTGGGCACTGCTTCTGCAGCTTTTTTCCTGAACGCATGGGCTGTAAGCTTGGCCTTCCATAAAAACGGGGGCAGGAATGCTGGCAGCACCTGGGCAGCTGCAAGCTGCTGTGGCGTGGATGTTGCCAGTGGGGCCAGCACAGCCTCCCCAGAGCAGCAAGTGCCTCGCACAAGGGCAGGCACCAGCCCAGCAGCAGGAGGGGCCTGGGGACGCAGGGGCTTCACGGGTCCCTTTGTGCAGCTGTGGGGCCACCAGCCTCACAGCGAAGGCATTCCCTGGTGTGCTGCAGCCAGGACAGCTGGCGAGGGAGGGATTGCTAACCTCTGCGGGGCCTGCAGGCTACCTGGGGAGGAAGGAGCATTCGCCTTTCCTGCCTCAGCTTATGCTCGCACGAGGCTGCCTTTGCTTTGCAGAGGCCAGATGGGACTGTGCTGTCGGCCCACTGGGTATGCAGCCAGTTTCATGGCTTTGGCTTGGAGGAAGCCCACAGAGAGCTGCTGCTGAACAGAGCTCTGCAGGACCCTCTTGCTGGCAGAGTGGCATTTGCAGCATGCCAGAGCTGCATGGGTCCCTTCCGAGCAAGACAGCATAGCTGGGCTTGGGCTCTTCTTTCTGGGGAGTGAACCTAGCTCCACTGAATGAGGCAGACAGCAGCTCCAAGCTGCTGTGAATACCCTCATCTAGTGAAAATTACTGGAAATTAAAGAGTTCACCATCACATAGCTCATCCCTCCCAATTCACCTGAATGCCCCATGCTTTGAGCACTTTCACTGACTCCTGGGTACAGGTTCAGTCCAAGCCACTGATGCAAACACCCTGCGTCAGCAGCCTCGTCCAGTAATTTAGCATGGAAAAATATAACGCCTGTGGAAGCACTCATACAAAATTAACAAGCACTTCTGCTGCTGCTCATCACACTGAAGCACCCCAAAGGCACCAGTTCCCAGCACAGCGATTACCTGCTCCAGAGCCTTCCTCCGCTGCAGGATGATCTCTGGACCCTCACGAGACCCACAGGAAGGAAGATGAGAGCTCACCAAAAGCCCAACTCAGCTGTAGTGCTGCCCAGACTGAAGTGAACCCTGGAACCCTGAACCGCCTGGCTCTGTCCCACAGCACCTCCCAACACCCTGTCCCTGTCCCACATCCCCTCGCCCCCGGGTGGGTGGGAAGCAGAGCCTGTATCTCCCACAGGATTCCCCCTGCCTTGCCAGCCCAAGAGGGAACTGCGTGGGCGTCCTAGGGGCAGCTTGGCTGCCCTCACTGCCATGTGGTGGAAACACAGCCAGGACATGCCCATGAGCAGCAGGATGGTGATGGGAGCCCGGACAAGCTGTGGGCCCTGCCCTCTGGCAGTCTGAAGATGGGGATGCGGAGCCCACCCTGAGCATTGTCACCCTTGGACACACAACCCCACGAGGGACCAGGACATGGGGTGGGGAGGGGCATGCTTTCTCGCCCTGCTCTAGTGCAGTGGGGACAATTAACAGGTGCCTAGTGAGGCTCCTGTCTCACCCCTATTTCCCCAAGCAGGACTCAAAAGCACCTGTGCATCAGGGGCCAGAGAAAGCCATACAGCTCTGCCTCGGCTGCATCCTGCCTGACGCCAGTGGCAGGCTCCGCACTCCCAGCTGCTGCCAGAGCTGGGGCAAGGGCCGGTGCCTCCTGTGGCTGAGAGGAGCTGGGGCTCCCCATGGTGCAAGGCTCGCACCCCCTGGCCCAGGGCAGATGCCGGCCCCGGCCTGAGCAGTGAGAGACAGCACAGCACAGATGAAAGCACAGGGGTGTTTTGGAGTGATGGACAATACCAGGGGAGAGGACAAGCAGATGCGAGCCTGCCCCAGATTGGCCTCGTCAAGGCTGGGTTGAGGATGGGGAAGGTGTGAGCCCAGATCCAAGCTCTGCCCCAGATTTATGGAATTACCTCAGGCAACTGCTTTCATCTCACTGTCTCTGTAAATCTGGGTTAAACACTCCCCTCTTTCCTCCTTGTTTGTTTAGACTGTGAGCCTGCCAACACTAGGGCTGCCTCCCTGGTCCTCCCATGGCCAGCACCAAGGCCGAGCTGCTCGAGATCCTGCTTAACCTGAGAGCCAGCAGGCTCAGGCATCCCAGCTCAGTGCATCCACTCATTGCACAGCTCTGGGAATATCCCAGAAACCCAGTGTTGCCTCTAGAAGTCAGTAGAAATGCAAAGTAGATTCTAGCCCTGGAGTTACAAAACCTGGAATGAAATAAAGGCATCAAAATGGTGCTCCTTTTCTCCACTGGTAGTCATCATCCCCCTCCTTACTCCATCGCCAAGGGAAAGCAGAGGAAGAGAAGTCACAGAGCCCCTCTGTCTATGTCCAAGAGCTGGGACAAGGAGCCGAGGGCAGGAGCTGTTCCCTTTGGGGCCCAGAGCACAGGGGCTTTTATTGCACATGCCGTGCCTTGTCTACCCCATCCCCCAGCACAGGGATGGGGAGGGATGGAGACGGGATGGGGCAGGAGGAGAGCCACCGCACTGCTCACTGCCCTCCCCAGGTGCTCTGCTTGGGTGTGCCAGGACAAGACAAAAGCACACCCATCTCAATGGGTGCAGACTGGGGAGAGGACCCAGGTTATTAACGCAAGCACTGAAGGAGAGGAAAAAAGGAACCTGAACCAAAACCACACGATACTTGTTTATGGGAATGGTTTACAATGACCACAGGAAATACTGCACCATGTCCAGGCAACCCTCCTGGCCAACCTCCACAGAGCCATTACCTCGGTGCAGGCAGGCAGAGCTCAGGCAGGAGCCGCTGGGGTCAGAGCCCGGCCCGCAGCCGAGGAGGCAGTGCCATGTCTGTACTCGAGGACACGGCCAGTGCACGGAGAGAGAGGGGGATGAACAGATACACCCAGGCACAGAGCACTCCCTTTTCTCCTCCTCTCTCTGAAAAAAAAAAAAAAAAAAAAGGAGTACTAGAGCTTTCAGAGGTCACCTCTGTGTGCAACAACATTTATCAGGACTTCTGCTTGGAGAGGCCCCTACCTGCTCCAAGTGCCACCGTTTCAGAGCTAACCAGTATGGTTCATGTCCCTCTGCAGGGGCAGCCCTGCATGCAGGCCCGGTGTGGTCTGAGCTCCCCGCCAGCCAGCCCGGCCGCCGCCGGCAGCCACGCAGCCCCGAGCAGCGCCGCCGCCGCGCCGAGCCCGCAGACCCGGGCGCTCTGACTCACGGCGCGGAGCCGTCCCCGGCCCGCAGAGAAAGTCGGAGGCGAGAGCTGCGGCCGGCGATGGGGGAGCAGAGGCCAAGCTCCCCAGGCAAATGTCCCGTCTTGGAGCAGCGCAAGCTGATTGTGCAATAACACCCCTGTGTGAGTGGGGCTTTGAAATGCAAAGGCAGAAAGATCTGTTATGTTCATGTAGTGCTGTTGTGGTCTAAGTCAAACAAAGTACACAATATAAATTGGCTGCAATTGCTAATCAGCAGGCAGATTCAGACCAAGAGGCATCTCGCATGTAAATCATATTTACCACTAATTAAATGCACAAAGAAGTTTTTTTCCAGGCATTCAAGGTTGCTTCTGCAGAGTTTGAACACCCACACATGCACACACCCATCGCCTCTGCAAAATGACAACTTTTTTGCGCACAAAGCAGTTCATTTCCATGCGCGTGGATTAGGCAAGCACTTGCCGAGATGCCATTCCCATGTTCCCACCCCTGCTCCTGTAAAGGTGCATGGGCTCAGCAGCAGCACCCGGACCTACTGAGAGTTTGTCGCTCCCCAGGCACCCAGGTGGCTCCCAGGGTGCAGCCTCATGTCCACCTCAGGGCATTTACATGGCAACAGGACCGTTTCAGCCCATTTCCAAGTTCAATGGAGATGGGAGAGGTCTCAAGCTGCAGGGTCTGTGAAACATCTGATTTGAGGGGGGGAGGCCTACGAGGTTCCATTTCCCCAGAGAAGAATGCAATCCCCAGTCCACCTTCCCAGGGAAAATCCCAGTCCCTGAGGTCCAGCCACTTGTTCCAGCTGATCTGCTAGCCACTTGACACATGGACCATCAGGCACTTGCACCAACAGCCATAGGAGAAAGTAACATGCCATGCCAGTGTAGATATGCTATATGAGCCAGGCAGACGTAGCTCAGCACCCGATATATTGGGTATCAGCTGAATGCCAAGGTGGGTGCTGGAGAGGCATTAGGAAAATGCAGCCTTTTCTCTCTGACTAGTTTTGGGGTTGCCATGATATGGGCAAGGGGCTGCTGCAGTCCCCTTTTAAGTGTATACACACGAAGGATGTGCGCGCTTGCCCTGCCCGGCCAATGTCCCAGCCCCTGTGTGTGAGCAGCAGCCATCATCACAGGCCATGCTCTGCTGCTGCAAAGCTGCACACCAGCCGGGAGCCTGGCTGCAAGCTAATGAGATAATTTGGCAGAGGAACGCTTGGGGTCAACAAACAATTGGGTGGTGTGCTGTCATGCACTAGGGTTTGTGAGGCAGCCAGCCTGCAGGACAGAGCAGCAAGTGTTGCCTTTAATGGGTGATGAATATAAATCATCTGCTAAACATACCTGAAACTACGGTGACTTCAGAACTAGGAGGAGGTGATGACAGTGAAACCGAGCTGGACTTTTCCTCGATCTCTTCCTGGAGCAGCTTTACCAGCAGAGACCTGCTCTGCAGCTCAGCTGAACTCAGGCTCCACAGGCAGGGCAGCAAGGTCAGCCTAGGAGGAAACGCAGCACACAGAGACATTGCAAGCTGCAGTCCCTGGCCACATGTGCAATGCATGAACCCCAGCTCCCCCATCTGCACTGAGCAGCATGGCCAAGCACACCCCAAAATCCTGATGCCTCTATCCAGGAGCTGCACCACAAGGTGCTCCAGGAGCAGGGGGCTCCATTGCTTTGAGCAGCAGGGTCACTCACGAGCATCATCTGCATTTGCAAGCAAGGCTTTAATCTGTGCTACCCGGCACGCCTGTGAGCAATCATCATGCCGCAAGGATGTCGGCACGCACCGGCCCTCGCACAGGACACATTTGGATCGCATTATACTGGGGGTGTCAGCAGAAGGCATGGTGGTGAATGCTTCAGGACCCAAAGCCGTGGACAGAAAGACATTCCAGCTGCTTTCCGACACAGCAGAGACCCGTGTACGTGTCACGTGCAATTACAGGAATGATCAAATATATGTCAAGGCACTGGGAATTAAACTTGTAATTCGGCACAGCACTAGTCCCTGAGAGGATCAGGCAGCAAGTCTGCAAACCCTCAGAAAGAAGAGCTTTCCATGTGGCGCAGCGTTAGGCAGCGAAAGCAGCTGTCAGGGCTGAGGACGGGAGGGTTCAGGAAGTGTGGAGTTACTGGGTGGGATGGGCTGTAGGCAGCAGCTGGCAGCTGCTTGTCTGCGGCAGTGGGAGAGGTGCAGCAAGCAAAGGCTCGAGCTGGCTCTGCCGTTCCTCTGCTCTGGCCCCTCGTGGCAGCAGAGCCATGCAGATGGCACTGAGATCTCTCTGTCCACGCTGAGCGCACAGGCTGCTCCAGCGCAGATCCCCACCAGCACCTTTCCCCCGCAGGGGCAGCAGAGACATGATGCCACCAGCTGCAAAACAGCCCCTTGCCCTGCTGCCTCCTCCCCGCAGCCACAGTGAACCCAGGCCCCAGGCGCAAACCTCCATTTGGATGGGCAGCCTCACACGGTCCTCCCGTACGCAGCGGCCACATCCAGGGCTGCCCAGGCGTGAGTGGCCTCGCCAGAAGGGCGCATTTGTGAAGGCTGCGAGGGGGGGCAGAGGGAAACAGCCCTTGCGCAAGAAGGCAGGCACTGCTGCGAGCTCTGCGGGACGGCTCCGGGGAGTAATTCCACCCCACGGTGATGGAGAGGGGCGGGGGGACAACGTGGCATTTAGCAGCCGGTTTTCAAAGCCCACTCCACCCAAGGGAAATGCAGGGGACGTTCAGACGGCAGACAGCGACGGAGGGCCATGTTTCACAACAGCAAATGGCTCGTGCCCCCCACCACCCACGTTTGGGGCGTGTTTGAAATCTAGATGTCGACTTTGTATCTCCTGCTCATCTCCAGTTGAAACATTCCTTCTTGTTTACTGGTCCTCTCCCAGTCACAGGATCCCAGTTGAGCGAAGGAGCCTTCATTTCCTAGGGACATCTTGCATTCATTAGGACATGTTGTTATTGACTTACAAGGCTGCTAATTCTCAAGGTCCAATTTAGCCCTCAAAACCACTAACATGTGTGCTGGGGAGTTGCTACATTGCTGTGACCAGCCAAGTGCTGTTCACCAACAAAGCAAAGCCAGGCACAAAGGAAGCCTCCATTTAAAGCCATCTCCTGGTGCGGCAGAGGTTTGGCTCCTCTCCTCTGGTGCTCAGGAGCTTCAGCCCTGCTTGTTGTGTAGCAAGGGCTCTGCTGGGGCTTGGTGGGTGACAAGGCTGGCAGATGAGCTTGAGCATCTGACCTCTGCAAATGGGAACAGACGTCAGGAGGGGGCAGCCGTGTTGCCAGGAACGGCAGCAGGACCCCACTGGGGAACCAGGACACCTGGCCCCCCGCACACTGTGGAAACGCACACAGGCTCCTGCCTGAGGAGCAGAGCGAGAGCCTCAGGGCTGGGGGAGTGCAGGCTCCCAGGGCTGGTGCCTGGCCGGCTCTGCACCAAGAGGCAGTGCAGCCTGCTTCAGGGTGAATTCAAGTGGTTTAAGAAGTTGCCTCAGCCGCAGATGAACTGTGGCAACTGACCACGGGCTCCTTGTCTGGTCCCAGCATTAAGTAAAACAGGCTTGCTTAACTCCCCATCTCAGGGTACTTCTCCCTACCTGTGGTACCCAGGTAGCCAACAGGGAGGGGCAGATTCCTAAATTGCCTCCTAGCAGCCCCACTGACTATATATAGTGAGCCCAAGCTCTTAACTTGAGGCCCTCAGGGCACTGACTCACCAACATAGGTGGATTAAAGTTGGGTGGCTGAAGCAATTACAGCCCCCAGCTGCCAGCCCCACCCCAGCCGGGAAGCTGCAGCCCCCACAGCAGCGATGGCTGAACCACAGTTGAAGCAATGCCTGAACCACCGTGTTTACAGGCTGGTGAATGAAAGCAGTGCTGGGGTGCTCCAGCGAGCTGGCCCACAGCCGCCACAGGCTCCACGGCGCGATGGCGGCTGATTGCACCCGGCGGGGCACGCAACCCGGAGCCTCCACCACAGGTTCCACAGCAGCAGGCACAGGGGGCAGCAGGGACGCAGTTGATGCACCTGCAGAAGAAGCTGCTCTTGGAAAAGCCCTCTTGACTTTCACTGGCCAATGAGAAGCTAAGACCGTGGAAAAAAATAAAGAAAAAAGGATGAGTCTGAACCCATGGCCTCTGGCCCTTCGCTGAGCTTGTACCAACCCCATCGCTTTCTTTCCCCAGGGAAGGGGAGGTTTGGAAGCACCACAAGGCAGGACAAGACGCCCCTTCTCTAGGCATACAGAGCTCGGCATGGGACCAGGAGCTGGGGCCACCAGCACAGGGATACCTGAGAAAGGTACTTGCTGACAGCTCACTCATTGCTCCAAGGTTGAGGTGCTATAGAGGTCTCTTCTGGAGGAGGGGGTCTGGGAACAGAGTTCCCCTCAAAAAATCCACCCTGCAAAGCCTGTTTTGGGCACCAGCTGGCTGCGTCTCCTGGGATGGTGCCTGGCACCAGGCCGACGGCAGCCAGGCCCCGGGCATCTCGCCAGCATTGCCCACAGGCTGGGCCCGACAGGCCACCTTCCCCAGCTGGGCCTGTCCCAGCACACACCGGTCAAGCAAAGCCCATGCACTTATCGCTGCCTTTCCAGGCAGCTCCTTGAGCAGAGCAAAGAGGCAACAGCAGCCAGGAATTGCATTAGCCCCCTGAGGTGTTTACACAACGCATAGAAGCAGGAAAGCTTCTGGCCATATAAATATCTTCACACACATAGGAGCTGCTCGAGTCACTCGAGCAGAGGGATAGCAGCCCAGTCAAGCACAGGGGCCCAAACCGCCACAGAGATTCACAGGTTTGCAACATAAGGTCCAGAGGCAATGCAAACTGCTGCTCTGGTGGGAAGAGGGAGGGCTGGAAGGGAGCAGAGGTGGCCAAAGTTGTCAAAGGCAAGTGACAGAATCCTGGAAGGATTTTCCATTGAGGTTGGAAAAGACCTGCAAGATCACCTGGTCCAACCATCCCCCTACCACCAGTATTACCCATGTCCCTAAGTACCACCTCCAATCTTTCCTTAAACACCCCCAGAGACGGTGATATTGTTAACAGCCAGCAGGCTTACATGTCCCCAGGGCATGGTGCAGAACCAGGAGGTGCTCCAGACCCAGAAGAGGTCGACGTGTCTTCACGTGCTACTATACCCAAGCTAATCTACCCTAGCTGCAGGTGAAGTGCCGCGCTGATGCAACTCCGTCACCCTCAGGCTTAGCAAGAACTACTTTGGACAGCACGTCCTTTGGCAGCAAAGTGAGCAGGACCACCTTGCTTCAGACACGCTGTGCCTGGGAAAGGGCTCCTTGGACAGCATGGCCAATGGAAACCACTGGGGTGCTGTGTTCCCTTTGGAAATCAGACTCTGCAAGAACTTTGGGAAGGGACTAGACTGTCTTTGAGAGCCTACTGCAAGGACCAAGTCCTGGGAAACCCAGCCTTGGGCTCCTTTGAAAAATTGATTCTCAGGTCATGGTTGAAGGACTTGAATTCATTACCATACATTTAAAAAATGCAGATGAAGAAGAGCCTGGGACCAATACACCTTGCTACAGGCAGGCATAAGGCAACCTAGTAATTAAAGGCTTCAAGTATTTCTTCCCAGATTCAAGTCATCACTTAACTGCCCATCAGACGACTTTGTCCTCAGAGGAAGCTCGCCCTGGCCACTGCTCTTGGAGTGGCTGTTCAATGTAGAAGTGGTATCAGACAAAACCCGTGAAGCACCTGCTGATTAATGCTGGCATGAGACATGCCATCACAGGCCAGTGACCTTAAAGGTCACCTAAAGAAGTCATCCATGTTAAATAATCAGGAAAGTCTTTGATGGCACTAAAAATCTGCCTCTATCATTGGATAAGCAACCCCAAGAATTTTCAGCAAGAAACACGTCACAAAACACAGAAGTCCTGCTGCATGCAGAGGCTGGGCTGCTCCCAAAGTGCTGTGCATCTTCAGAGAACTGTGAGCCTGGAGATGGCCTCCCAACACACAGCCGTGAACAGCACCAAAACATGCAAGAGCTGAAAAATCCAAGCAGATCATTTCCTCCTGGACATATTTGGGAATGTATTTATTTTATATCTTGTGAAAAAAATCCAGGATGTAAGTGAGAGGCCAAGAATGAGGGGAAGAAAAAAAAAGGAGGGGAGGGGGGAAAGAAAGAAAACAAATTTGAACGGGGAATGTTTTACATGCAGTATTAAATCTCCAGCACACAATGAATCACGCAGTTCTTGGTCTAACAAGAAGGACTCCAGAAAGTCTGTAGTATGAAGGAGTCACTGGAGACTCTATGAAATATGACAAGCTCAATCCAAAGTGCACAAAAGAAGTGTGTTTTGTTTTTTTTTTTCTGCGTGTATGTTTTTAAGTAGAGTGAGAAAGAAAGAAAATAAAAAAAAATGGTAAGAAAAAATCTCTGAAATTACAGTCCTACAACAGCTCCATTTGTATAATCCTTCTCATACCCAGAAGCACTACAAAACTGTAGTGCTCAACGAGACTAGAAATAGATGACAATGCAACAAGGACAATATGTATTTGAACTTTTGTTCAGATCTCCAACATGTGTTTATGGTGGGACAAGCACATAGGTGAGTGAATGTGCCCACAAGCAAGTATGTGCATACAAATCACAGAGAAACAGCGCTGGAGCCCAGGGAGCCGCCGAACCTGTTCCCTCGCCCAAGGCACACTCGTGTTTACATAGACAAACATCTGTCTGAGTGCTTTAACACGTCCTTCACCCCCAGTGGTGGCGGCTCCCCAGCCTGCTGAGACAACTTAGGCCTCTGCTGCAAAGCCAGAGATGCTGGGAAAATCCACACCTTGTGTCCTCTCTTTTGGACATCAGTTCCCCTCCACAGCTTCCATTTGCACAGGGGGAATATGTGCTTCTTCCTGCTACTCGTTTCTCTAGACGACACACCATGTCCCTTCGTGTATCCTGCTTGAGGTTCCCAATGTCTGCCTCCTCTCTGTGAAATTCCAGAAATAGCCACTTACCTTTGAGGTTTGACCTTACAGCCTCCAGCCCTGACTTCTCAGCTGGGGCAGACGTGAACAGGACAGCACAGCAACCAAAGCGGTGCAGAACCACCCAGAAAAAAACCCTGGGGAAAGCCTCCACTCTCCTGAAGCCCCAGCACAGCCTCTCCCAACATCTTCCCATGCGTGGTTTGAGCTGGGCAAGGCAGGCGCCAGGTTGCCCTTTTTAGGGCTGGTGATCCTAAGGGGTAGATCTGAAGGAAGGTCCAGTGCAGCTGTGCGACTGATTTAGGTCTGCAGAGGGGGTATGTGCATTCAGCCAAAAGCTCTCCAAGATGAGGTGCATGAGGAGCTCCAGGGGTGATGCTCAGTGTGCACAAAGGCAGAGCAGCCTCTGGCAGCTGCACAGCCAGCAGAAGAGGCAGGAGAGGCCGTGCAGAGACCTGGCCAGTGCTGCAGCACAGACTCCTTGTCCACAGTTCCACCAAGACCCCCACCAAGACGTTGCTTTGCCCGCTACCCAAAAGCTGCACCGTGGCAGTTTCCCAGTCCCAGGACACAGAGCTGCATTTCTTACCAAACCTGTCCAGACTGCTGCTGCCCAGCTCAGGACCTGGCTGCCCCTTTCTACAGCAAAGCCATGGTTCTGCGAAGAGAAATCCCCCCGACAGGGAGCATATGCATGCACAGGGAAGCTCCAACTTCCCTTTGTGCCTGCGACATTGAGTGGCCAAACTCCACAAGGAGATAGCCCACATGTACTGGCCGGGGTGAGTCCAAAACTTCTGGCCTGTCTTAGTCAAAAGCAGCAATGTCAACAGCAGAATGTCCTGCCTTGCCCAGTCACACCAGGCTCCAACTGGAGAGATTAATCTAACATGTGGAAGGAGGAATGCAAGAGTCAGCAAGCAAGCGGGGCTGGTGGAAGAGCCTCCAGGAAGGAGTGGGGCTGCCTTTTTTTTCAGTAGAACAACAGGCTGCAGGAAGCAAAAGATCAACCTGTCAGCTTGGCTCAGCCCAGCCATCAGTCTGTTACTTCACAAGCAGTGAAACACTTTGTGGTTTTGCTCCATTACCACCATTGCAGGGCCTTTCTGGAGAGCTCGCTTGCTTCTCGAAGCAACTTTGATGCAGGATGAATACAAGAAAAATGGGGGAGGGGTAGAAAACTCACCCCATGGGCATGCACAAGCACAGCAAACTCGTTCCTTGGCCTTTCATCTGCCTTAATAACATGCCTTCTGTGGCATCTATAGAAACCTGCTAATAGCAAAGAATATGAGCTAAATGTGTATCTAACTTCTCCACATATTAATGGCTGTGATGGAGCCTGGGGAGCACAAAGTGAGGACAGTTACCCAGCCAGAGAGCAGCAAAGAGTCTCTGAGCATCTGCTGTGGTTAACAAGAGTGGCCACACCATTTAAGCAGTAAGGGCACCAGCTTGAGAGAGCTGGGGTAACTCCTGGCTCCCCCACCCTCATCCTACCTGTCCCATCTATTGCCAGCAAAATGGGGACATGAGACCTTCAGATCTCACTGTTAAGCTTTTTCTAGAATGGATTGATGAGTACTATGGAAGAGATCAAGGAGAGAGGTATTTTTCTTCTCCATCAGTACTCCACTGACCCTGAAGCCTCAATGCATACCTGTAGCAGGGAACTTCCTTGCTTCACTAGAGTTCCATCAGCCCAGCTTGTCATACAGACCACGACCTATGTGATTAGTGACAGAGTGTCATGAAAGCCACGTCCCATTGGCAGGGCAGGAGCCCAGCACAGGTCATTTCAGGAGCCTAAACTCAGCTCTGCTAATTAACACTGGTCACTACACAGACAGCACACAGTGAGGTATCACACCGGCATCCAACCATGCTTCAGGTTCCTCTGTGGGAAGCCAACGGGAACAGGCCAAGGAAACGCCTTGTGGAAAAAGATGGTCTTAGAAATACCATGCTAAGAGGTACTTGTCCTGACAGAGAGGCACCACACAGACTTCAGTCAGCAGACCTGCTCTGTAGCTTGCCCCAGGGGTCTTCAGAAACTGCCCAGATGCGGAGCTGTGCTTTGGCCAGGCTACAGAGGCGTCTTGGAGTTTTGTGGCATTTTGAGGATGGGGACTCCTGTCACTGCAAACATATACACCCGTCGATTTCCAGTGTTCCTCACTTGATGCTTGAGGAGGGATCTGATCCGTGGTGCAGCTGGACAAAAAACACAAACTTGCCAGATAAATCCACAGCCTCATATGGGGTCCCGCCTGTGTGGGTACCTCTGATTTCAGTCTTAAGAGCATCCATGTGCTCCACTCACAGCTGAAGGACACCTAACACTTAGAGGAAAGCAAGCACCCACCCAGAAGGGTCCCCGATGTGCATCTGTGGCCATCTCTGACCTGCATCAGCACCATGGGGATGCTGCACAGGCCCTACAGAGCAGGGAGGAAACTTTCTCCGCGTTTCTCCAAGGCGACCTCCATATCTCCTGCACAACCCCTGTTGTCAGAAGAGGCCAGGCCGCAGCACCGCGGCTGCTTCTCGCCCTCCTTCGCCTCCCCTTCCCCGCTCGGTGCCCCCGGCCGGGCCGCCGTTCCCGGGCCGAGGGCGCCCCCTGCCGGCCCCGCAGGGCTCTGCCGCCGCCTCCCCTCCCTCCAGCCATAAAGGGGGTGTAGGGGAGCGGGATGCTGCGGAAGCAGAAGGTTCGCAGCAATTCATTACGCTGTCGGTCCCGCTTCTTCAAACACAACGCTAACGTGAGCTAGCAGGCTCCCAGGAGCAAACATTTCGCCAGCTTCCCAGTTCGAAAAGCACAGCCGGATATGAGGCAGGCCGGAATCCACAGATGCTGAACTACCAGCAGAAAGTTTGCATCCTGCATTTCCCTACTGAAGTAAAGCCGTTTGGATCTCATACGGACACAAAGAAGCTTCTGGCAGCTCCAAAGCTTTTCACTCCCCATCTGCCACCACGTGGCCCAGGCCCTTCTGGGGGTCCTCTCCCACCTCTGAAACTGAAGCAGATGCTGCCCTCTGAACTGTTTTTGGAAGAGCCAACACACACAGGAACAGAACCCCAGACTGATCCCGAAGCAAAACTGGCTGCAGAGCAACCCATGGACTCTGATGACATCCACACCTGGTGTATACAGGTTGCAGTGAGCAAGACAGATGCTGTGCAGCAGTGGGGAAAAAAGGTCCCCCAAGAAAACAATCTTTCAGGAAGGCCCTTGACAGACAGGCTGATGTACTAACATGCTTTCCAGAGCTTTGAGGATCCCTTTTGCGCAGAAAGGATGAAGCAGAACTTCACTGCCAGGAGCAGACCCAGGAGTCCTGATGCCCTGAGATCCAAACCATTTGTTCAGGGCAGGCGCTGAGAGGCAAGGGGTGCGTGCTTTTGCACTAACGCAGTGCCTGGAAGGGCTTAGCAGGTCTCCAGTTTATCAGCAGGGCAGCAAACACTGAAGATTTGGTTTTCATCTCAAAAACATTTTTTTTTTAAAAAAAAAAAAAGCCCACCTAATTTGCACAGCCAATATTGAGGCTTCTTTTTCTGAAAAGGTCGAAGGGAGCAGTGCATATGCCCTGATGGGGAGCAAAATCATCTCTGGAAGGCAACAGCAGCTCTGAAGCCTCTTGCCTTGCAGAGGTTTTCAGTAACAGCTGCTGATCTGAACTCCTAGACACATTTGTCTCCTCAAAGCTTTGGCTTTGTCTGGGTGTTAGTGCCAGATGCCGAAGTTCTCCTGGGTCCAAGTGGGTCTGCTTTGCCATCTGCACACAACAGCCCTCCCACGGCACAGCATGTGACGGGACGGAAAAGCGCAGCCCCGAGGGGCAGCGTGCAGCCGGAGCGGCAGGCAGTCTCCCTGCAGAAGGGCAGCTTTAAGTTGGTGATGCTGGGGAGACATCAAAACAAGAAAATCAAACAGAAGATTATTCAGAGAATCATTTTAATGCCTGGAGGAAGAGAGTGGGCAGAGCAAAGACACTGAAACTGGCAGGACTGAGTGAGTGGTTTGCAGGTCAGGGCTGTTTTCAGGAGGGCTTTGGCCAGACGTGACGAGATGCCCCATGCCTCTCCACCTGAAAGAACTGCTTTCCTCTCAGCCCATCCTGTGCTCTGCATGGCACAAGGTGACAGCCCCCAGGGGCAGCCCGAGCCCTGTGCTCCAACACCGACGCCGTGGTAGGTTCTCTCACCTGCCCAGCTAGGAAAGTGGTTTCACCGAGATGGCAAAGACCTTCTGTCAAACAGCTGCATCTGCAGATCAACATTCGGCACACTGAGGCAGGTTTATTCTCTTCCACTACCACTACTGATGGGAATTGTGGGAATAAGCAGTGCTGATGGGAAAACAGAGCCTCTGGCATGGAGAGGGCCAAGATGTCTGGCTGTTCTGCCACAGCCCTCTCACGTGGTAACTGGCCTTCTTCTCTGCAGACCCCTCTTCTTCCTCCTGGCCGGCTGCTCAGCTGGAAGGAGCAGCCTTGCCAGACTGGTGCTGTGAAGATGACACGAGAAAAAAAGTCTCCCATGAAAACCCACTCAGGAAGGCGCCTGGCAGACGATGTGATATACTGACACATTCTGCAGAGCCAAGTGTTTATACTGAAGTGAACTCTGTACAGATATGCACTCTAGGCTGGGCAGAGATCAGGATCACAGCAAGGGTGTAAATAAGATCATGAATGTAGCACTGATTCCAGTTTGTGCACTAACAACGCTCCCAGTCACTTAAGGAAACATTCCCAGGAATCATTCCCATTTGCTATCTAGCAATTCAGGCTGCGTTTTTCTCCTCTGTTGAACCAACTCTCCCAATAAAGCAAGGAGCCTTCCAGCCACTGTCTTAATGTAAGGATACAGAAAAAAAAAAAAAAAAAAAAAAAAAAAAAAAAAAAAAACCCTCACCTTTTGCTGCCGGTTCAGACCAGACAGTGGGGCCAAATCAGGGATCCTGGGTAATCAGGACTCCCGGATTCCTTCCTAGACCTTCTGTTAATGCCAGGAGAGACACTCCACCCTCCACATGCAAGGGGGGTCCCTGACATGCACCCACACTCCACCAAAATGGGTGCATTCATAAGGTCATCTCCCTGTGGATATAAGATCAGTCCTTGGAAGCAGTGTCATCACAGCAGGACAGCACTGCAGCTGGGTTGTTTAACCTCCATACAGCATACCCCAGATACTGCTTCACCCCTTTGGGTCAGGTCACAGCGGGAGACCTCCCCTCCCGGCTGCGCTGCACGATGCAGACACGCGCTAGGTGACTCACACAAGGGCACCGGAGTCAGCAGCAGAGCCAGCTACAGCGCCTGTGAGCAAGTAACCTGGAGGGACCCCCAACGAAGCTGTGAAGCTCAGCTATTCTTGGGAACCAGTCACTACTTGCCTTGGTTTCAAGGCCTCCTCTTATCTTTTGCAGCAACTTGGGCTCATTGTGAAATCTTACCACTGGAGATGTTAACAGCCAAGATTTATGGCTTCTGTAGTTTCCCTTTAATAGCTTCAGCTGGGGAAGCGCTGGCGAAGGATGAAAGATGCTGGTACGGGATGGATGTCAGGAGAAGACTTCAAAGACTTCCAATACATTGAGTCGCGTTATGATACTCAGGATCCTTCTCTTACAACCATCCAACACTTTCAGGAGCCTCTCCCTCCTTAAGCACAGGCTTAACCATTTGGACCCACAGTCAAGCACCTGTGTCTTCTCTCTAGAGGCTCACGGGCAGGATTCTGCCCCAAGGAACCCCTGTTCACTTGCTCCCAGTTTCTCATCATCTACAGCACATTTTGAGTGGTACCTTTCTCTTTACCCCAGACTTTCCTAAATCCTTCACATTCCCAAAGATGCTATGAAATGCCGACTGGCTCAGACCAATGCAGTAACCACTGCAAAATCCAGCCTGCAGCAGGAAGTTTCATGGGAAAGAGCAGCAAATTCTGCTGTAATGAGTTACAGAATAACTACCCATAGGGAAAGTTTCATCTGGAGGGGAAGGACAGAGCGAGCCTGAGAAGGGATTTTGCACACTAATAACTGTGGATTGCATTGCCCTGTGGGCTAGTCACACTGTGAGAAAGTTTGCTCGTGTGCATCTTTCACTGCCCACTAGTATGAAAGGATCCTAGACTAACTGAACTGGTCTGTCACACGTGACTGCAGGGCAGGTAGCTGAGACCCAGGAACAATCTCCATCCTGCAAGTGTGCAAAATTTCTTTCTTCAACAGATTAGGACAGAACTCACCCAATGATCAGAGCAGCATTATTCCACAGTCTTGCTATGGCAAATTTTACTGCATGGTTGATTCTGGTTCAAAGTCCAGAAACATTCCGAAAATAGTTAGAACCCCTTGAAAAAAAATCTCATGCTGAAAAGTTCAAACCTGTCAACCCCTTGCATGATGCCTGCAGTAAACACGCATGTGCTGTAGTGTATCTGATTCCTAGGCGAGTGGGTGCAGCAAGACAAAGAGCCAACCACTGCCTTAATAAAAACACAAACTACAGGAACTCCCAGTCCCCATAAGAAATATTGCCTGAGGAAATTAAAATTAAGAAGTAGCTGAAGCAGCATATGCCTGCCTACACCTTAAACCCACATATACAAGCAGGAGTTGTAATAACTCTCAGCATTCTCCTGCCCTGTGTCCCTGTGACCTCGCATGGTGTATCCTGGCTTCACATGCTCATTTGTCACAGGTAATGCCACCCTGCATGCAAACAGCATTTTATGTTGTCCTGGTCCCTGAATAACAAGAAAAGCACAAGCTTTATCATACGGGTCTGTTTCAAACATATCCAAAGCAGGATCCCATGGATACAGATCATCCCAGCCAGATCAAATGAAAAAATTCAGCTACAAGCCACAGAATCAGTATGAATGCTAACACAGCTTTGTTACACCAATGTAACTTCATTCTCAGTGAGCCAGCAAAGCAAATAAACAGAAGTCATTGTGACCAGAAGAGCTAATACAAGCCAGTTTCCCTATGGCACATGCCCTTGTCCTCAAGCACCCCACTCCGCTGCAGCAACCTCAGCTCTCCTCTTCACCCCACAGCCTGCTGACACCAGGCAGGGTGCAGCAGTGCCGTAACTCATCTGGAGCTCTGCATGTGCTTAGGCCAGCTCTGCCGCCAGTGCCAACACAGCAGCTGAGCTCTGCCCTTCCTTGGATCTCAAAGGGACATGAGTGTCCAAGATAACTTCTTCAGGTTTCCTCACTGGTATCTACAGATGGAAAGCACTAATAAAATATTTTAATGGAAATCACTCTCTTTTTATGAAGGCAAAAAGGGGACAGCAGGAAGGAAAACAGCTTGCTGAAAAGAGGCAAGAAATTAACCCAGGTCCCCTTGCATCGAGTCCAGGGAACTGGACCACAGTTCTTACACAATTTACAAGAAATTCATCCCAGAAAACCTCCAAACATCCTACAGCTGCAGAGTAACAGCTCAACTTAGCTCACAGGGCCCAGTTCTACAGCTTTATGAGGTAGTAAATTGTTCAGGAAGATAGGGGCCTTTAGCTTTTGCCTGGCATCCCACATAGCCGCAGGAGCATTCAGGAGTGTAAGTTCTCCTTGGCAAGCTGTTCACACAGCATGACAAGTACAGAGCAACTGGGCCTCTGGGAGAAGGCTGTAAGGTGGGGTTCATTGCTACTAGGCACTAAGCTGACTGCAGCTGGCTGCCTCGCCAGGAGGCTGCAAGTGGGCTGCTCTAAACTAAAAGCAGGAGCCAGCTGCAGCCATGCTCCACATCCAGATTATAGCATCACACAGCAAAGGCTGCAGCAGGGGTATGGAACTAAAGGAGCAACAAGAGCAGAAGCTGTCACGGACAGATGATACTTAATGCTGGGAACAAGTGGGGGCAGTGAAGACTGTTAGGTTTACATGCTGAGCAAAAGTCTGACCAACAAGCTTCCCGTTCCTAGTTTTCTAGAAGTTAGGACTGGAACAGGACTCAAATGGGCACCAAAACAGAGAACCCACTCTACTGCCCTGCTCTGCCTTGCAGGCAGCTCTCTCAGGTAACTAAGCTTCCTCGTTAGCACAGCAGCAAACCTGCTGCCTTGGAGTGTTTTACTATTAACAGCAGCTTCTTCAGCTTCTTAGAATCAGCTTTTTAATCACACATTGTTTATAGCTTTGCCACATTCAACATCTCGAGCTCAACACTGGAAAAGGGTTCTCCTCTACCCTACATCCTGTGGTACATTCTACCAATGCATGGACTGAAAAGGTCATTTTAACCAGAATAAAAGAGGAACCATATCACTTTAATCAGACTCTTTAAAATAAGAATTCCATGTGCAAACTGACATTCTCCTAGGTCCTGCCAAGCCCTTTGCCGTAGGCAAAGGAGCTGAGACATCCCTTAGCATCAATTTTGTTTGTTTATTTATAAAGTTCACATGTTTGATCTTTGTTTAGCAACTGTTTTCATCTCTCTGTCCAGTGGTAAGAACACAGCAGTTCTTCTCTTGAGTCAAAGAATCATGAGTTCTCTTTTTCCGGCTCTGGAAACCATCCAGCACCAGCTCTGAGTGCTCACAAGAAGTTTAGCAAGACCAAGTGCTGAGAGAAAGACCACATACCTCCACGTATCTGCAGAGAGAAAGACCACGTACCTCCAGACCTTTCATTTTTCTCTCACACAGTTAAAAGACGGGCAGCTCTTTAAGTCATCTTAAGTTTATTATGTTTCAGAATTATTGATCATGACAAATGTATTACTTTCCCTGATCTCTGGTTAATTTTGAACACAGCAATCACGACCCCAAGTTGCTCAGCCATGACACACTTGTGGTGGCAAAATCTTGGCAAAATACTAAGCCAAGCGAAAGAGCTTTGTTACTGCCATAGTTACTGCACTTTTTTTCTCATTAAACTGCGTTAAGTCTCACACTATACCTACTGAGTACAGCAGACCACCACAAAACCAAGTATTTGGATGCGAGCTATTCACCAGTTCCAGGTGAATCTTGCTGTAGCAAAGAAAATTCAGAAAAGTAAAGCCCTAGAGCAGCACTTCCCAAAGACTTGTGATTAAAATGCCTGTCAGCTTCTCACAGACCATTCACCTTTCATTAACACTATCTCCTGCTTCATGTAGGCCATAAAAAACTCTCGTTGGCATCATGGACCACCTGCGATTCACAGAGAGGAGCTTGGGAACCACTACAGTTAAACATATTCTTGATTAATGAGTCACTACATCCACCCTTTCTCCTGGAGACTTTCAGAGACAGCAAAAATGTTTAGACATTCAGCTCATACTTAGCTTTCATTGTAATGGGTGTCCAAAAGCCTTCAGGCAACCACGTCAAATGAGTTCCTTTTCTATCCCACTGAATACAAAGGTTTGTCCACTTTTCTTTTTCCTTCCACAAAAATCTCAACTGCACTCTGACAAATTGATTTATTCCTACACCAGCACGTAGTCAAGAGATACTAGCAGGCTCTCCTTGGCCTTTTAGCTACTGTATTTTGCTGCTGTTTGTAAGAAAACCGATTTGAGGAAGTAATTAGAAAATTGTTTCTGGATTTTCCACACCATAACTAATATTACTGAAACTTTTGAAAATAGTGTGTTTTAGCCTCTCTGCAATAAAAAAAAAAAAAATGAGTTCTAATAAAGTGTGCTCGTTGCTAAAGGAATGAACCAAGACAAATCAGATCTTCTGAAATGTGAGCACCACCCCTGCATAAAATATAGAGCTACACTAACAAAATCAGGAAACTGTGTAGCCATTTAGGTTGGAAAAAAATGCTAGCTTATTTCTAGGAACTTCAGTGAAACATCACAAATATACAAGATACCAATACTTCAAGGCCAATGCCACTTAAAAAAAAAAAAAAAAAAAAAAAAAAAAAAAGATGAACCAGCACTTAAAATCCCTGGATGCACTTAAAATCCCTGGAGGTGTTCAAGGCCAGGCTGGATGGGGCTTTGGCCAACCTGATCTAGTGAGTGACAACCCTGCCTAAGGGAGGGGAGGTTGGAACTGGATGATCTTTGAGGTCCCTTCCAACCCAAGACATTTTGTGATTAAGCTCAGTCAAAATAGGCCAGATTACAAGCAAGAAGAAAAACATTACTCAAATATAACTGAGGTCTAGCTAAAGCCCGTTGATGTTGGGAGAGGTGGCACAGGAAAGGAAGAAGAGTGACAAAACACAATAGTCACTGCAGTTCAGATTCCACTGGTCACAGTCCTTGTAACCAAGCTGAACAGATACTGCCTGCTTTCACAATTACTACATACCATAATTGAGGTGATTCAAATCCTACATCACTAGAGTTCATTGCAAGAGTTCTCCAGACTAGTTCTCCTAGGGAACACAGTAATATTTTTAGAGAGATAAGCCAGAGCTATGAAACCTTGATTCACATCAAGTTCATAATTATTTGGATGAGAGCTGTCCCTGAGAACAGGGAGAATGCAGTGGTCAGAAATACACATGAAACATTCAGCCTCACCTAGCTCCCCTCAAGTTCTCTCCATTGCTCACAGTCAGCAGCTACATAGAACTGTTTGGGAACGGGCTCCATAGCTTTCATTGAAGCCAAAATCCATCTGTTCCTTGCTAGGACATCCAGTAATAACTTTCCACACCAGACTGGGCACCTGAAATGCCTTAAAACATCTAGCAAAAAAACAGAAAGGTTATCAGCTAGATGAAAGCAGCACTTGCAGCAAGTTTTAATTATACAAAAAATTCATTGTACATCCAGGACTATTGTTTTTGCTCTTCACAACAAACATCATCATCGTAGCTTAACACCATTCCCTTTCTGTATGCTCTTCACACAAAGAGCATGTTATCTTACTTTACGGTCCGCACAATTGCATTTCATGGAACTATGTGACCAAACTGAAGGCAACTGGAAATCTCATTGCAAAACCCAGCTCTGATCACAGACCTCATGGTCAGTAAAATAATACAGGGATACAAGCATGTAATCCTACCAAGGGTTTAATTGCTGGATTTCCTACTCCTTCAAGTACAGCCATTGCTTTCCTGCATACGCTCGAACCCAGATGATAGTATCCCAGATTACAGGCTCCAGGAACCTCTTCTGGATTCCACACATTTCCTTTCAAAAACAAAATGAGACCCAAGATGCACCTCAAACACTCACAAGACAGACAAGAGATTGACATGATAATGCTTAGGAAGTTTTGAAGAAAACTTCCACTAGCAGATGGTGGTCTCTGCCCTGGAGACCTAATACCTACTTACACTCAGATTAAAAGCAGGGGTGTATGGTGTTTACCACAACTAGTTTAGACATACTTGCAAGCAAAAGACAGTAAGGAACCAGGGCTGAAACTCAGAATCAGAGCACCAAAATCTACAATCCAACATTTCTGTAGAGACGTGAATTCAGTCTCGACTCTTGAAATGCCTAGTGTTAGTGGATTATCTGGGTGTAAGCAAGTTAAAAAAATACAATTTTTGGATGTATTTTTAATCAATTTTCCCAGTTTAACTTTGAGTATCTAGTGTTTCGGAGAAAAATAAGCTATCAAAATTTATGTTCTTGAGAGTTTATACTTAAGAATGTAGAAACCTGGAAGGGGGACCAGGGGGGAACACAAACCTTTTCAGAGTTTCTGTAGGAGAATTTAATGTTTCTCAATTTGTTCTGTTCCTTTGTTAAGGGGTATTACAGCCAGTAATAACGTAAAAAACAGTATGTGTTCTCCTTAAGTAAAAACGGAAGGCCAAAAAATGGAGAGTATCATTAACTAAAAACTTCTCCTGTAGTTTAGCACACCACATTCATGTCATAGCTTACACATACAGGAACTGTAGTCTCCAAAAACAATAGAAAATCTGCTCGGTAGTGAAAATATAATTTTATTTTTAACAATAGCTGCCAGCAGTATACTGGTATATCTGTAAAAGACGTTCAAGAGAGTGAAAGACATAAGCAAACTACAATAAATTGTATCAACTCTTCAAGTATTTCTGCAAACAATGCTCCAATTCTTGTTATCTTGTCTTGGGAGTCTCTATATCCTATTCTGCTCCACTCTTCTCCCATCCTCACACCTCCTCCCTCCAGAAACAAAATGCAATAGTGGCACAGGTTCTGAGGCAGATTAAATATTTTTCACTTGGGATAAAGCTTTCTTCTGAAGATATTAGTTGGATGTGTTCAGATAGTATTCCGAGTGGCAAAGAGTAAAAAAATAAGTTGACTGTACTTAGCCACTTTTTGTTCTACATTAAGATAGGCATCAGTGGGTTTGGCTCAGGCATCTTCAATTTATTCATGTCTGTGTTCCTTTGATATGAAATGCTAATTTGCTACTTTAGCATAAAAACTTGATTACATCTCTCTTATCATGGAACTGCACGCAACTCTCAATCAGTTTAGACATGCCCATTGCGGAAAAAACACCAATTTTATGGGAAAATGCAAACGTACAAACTACATGGCTGTGACTGTCAATGAGGGACATATACACAGACCAGCAGTGAACAGTAGATGGATAGGAAAGTTTTGGAGTGCATGAAACTGTTTCAGAAGTTTGCATGCCTCTTGCTCAACAGGCAGCTGGGTACACATAAGGAATCTCTTCAAGCAGTAAAGCCTTGTTAAGAAAAAAAAATCATGCACATACTATAATCTGTTCTCCCACACAAAACCAGGGTGAAGATGATGGATTTTCCCTTTATGTTCAGGAAACAGAAGTCACCTGTTTTAATGGAAAATTAAGAATATTTCACCTTGAGAATAGAGCAAGTTATTCAGCATGCTAATACACGCAACCAACTTGCAAACTGGAATGCCTACTTGAAAGGGTAACTGCTGTTTTTAAATTGTAGAAGGGGCTAGAAGCATCATTTTAAATTTAAACAGGGGGTAGATTAATTGCTGTTTGATGAAATTAAAAATGCATTTAAAGATCAGATTGTAAACAAGTTGACAGAAGTCAAGAATTTACATAGTTATGAAAGGGCTTTTTTAATTAATGTGGGGCTGGTGATCGGGGCCAGATGAAAGTGCTCTACCCACACCAGACGCTAAGGCTTTTTTACACACCACCCTAGCTATACTGTGCTGCTCCGAAAAGATCACCTATGAAGGTGAAAGCAGCTCGCTCTCCATTAGATTCCTGGACTCTGCTGAAGCCAGCAAGAGGCTGGCCAGCTTCTGCCACAACACAACGAAGCTGTGCAATAGGAAGCCAGAAAGTAACCAATTCCTTTCACGTTGGACAGTTAACAGCTATCATATGGTAATCGCCCTAGAAATTACTAACCTGGCCCTCATTTGAATTACACCTATAAGGGAAAGGCTCTAACACTCAACACTGCATTGTACTGAGATAAAAAACACATTACTTACAGCAAGAGCTTCAACTTTGTTTACAAGCTTTCAGACACAATCATTAAAATATTTAATGCTGAATATAATGTATTACAAGTGTTTGAAGATTGCCTAAAAAGTAGAGAGAATATATTATCTACACAAGACAACATGTCTGGTGTTTCAACAAGTTAAGTATTTGTGTGCATTGATATGCAGGCAGCACACACGCTAGAAAACTGCATGAAAGCACTTTCATGTTCATATGCACAGAGTTGCCTGGTGTATTGAAGTGTGCACACGACGGCTAATTTGCTTTCATAAAGAGCAAGGCCTGATTACTACAACCTCAGACAGCCTCTAAGGGCCATCATGATATAGGTTTTAAAGCAGGGTTAAAAATTTAACAAAACTATGCCCACAATTACTTTGCTTCCTATACTGTTTTTAAAGGTTAACTACAGGATGGCAAGGAGCACCAAAATAATGAAGGCTTTTTTTTTTCTTTTTTTTTCTTTTTTTTTTAAACTCTGTGTTATTAAAAATGCTTTTCTCTAACAAAAGAAGATATCGTTCTTTTTTCTAGATGCCACATACCAAAGACTGAACCCCTACAAAGGATTATTATGGCTGAGAAACTTTATTTAGAATGAGAACGTGACGTTAGAATACAGTAATTATTAAAAGGCTACAATTAATTCTTCCTAACCAGGTCACCCTGCAGAACTTACTTTCTGTGCCTCAACGCTCCTATAGTAAGTTATAATAGGGTCTAAGTGTATCTCTGGTTGTCTTAGACATGTAATAGGATTGCTAATTGCCTCTATATTGCAATTCTAGTTCTAGGAAGGCAAGACAAGGCACCATAAGCCATGTATACAAATACAAATCTTTTACTCTACTTTTTCCATGTCAAGCTAACGTCATGGGTATATAAAGTAGCAAAAGCAGGATGCTTAGAAAAATCAGGCTGGTTTTCATAAAACCAGTGCTTACCAAAAAAAAAATTAGTGTATAAAAGTGTTTACGTGAGCATTTTTATGTTATTGCAGAATGTTAAATATTCCAAGAACAACCTAACAGGAATAGCACTTTCCAGCTTCTAAAATCAGTTAAATATAAAAGTATCTTTACAAAAAAAAATAGGTATATAAGTCTAGCTTTCTTTGGAGTTGTTTATGATGGCCTTTTAAAAAATAACCTAGCAATTTATTTCATGCATCAAAATCTTTAATCTTAAACAAGAAAACTATTCACCTGGTTTAGAAATATTTGAAAATTGTTTTTAAAAAAATGCAGTGCTATTCCTCAGTGTTGATGTAAAAAGATTATGTATAGTAGTGCAATGATTACGATTATGCAAAGTTGCAATCCAGGTGCACAGACAAGCAATCAGGATAAATTCAATGTACAGACTTGTTTTCACGCACCATTTCTTTATAAGAGAAATTAGTAAGTTTCCTTCCGGAAAAGAAAAAAAGGAATACTATATTATAAGGCAAATGTTATCTTTAAAGGTCACTTTAGCTTTCTTCAGGAAAAAATAGCTTAAGAAAGTTCCCAGAAAGACTCCAACTTTAACGGCTGTCAGTGTTCAGTTTTATATTACTAATCATTGCACTGCTATTCACCATATACAGTAGCTATCTATCAACTATGACACTAATGTTTACATGTTTTGTTTACAACAGCAAAGATTTTTAAGTAAATATCACCGGAAAGACCTATACAAAATAAAGGCTCTTAACTACCAAAGAGAAAGCCACTTGCAATTTTTAAGGTGAACAGATGGCAAGCATCCAATTCTTTTGGTTTCATGATGTTAAAGGGCATCCTGACAGTTACTCGCTGCAACTCAGAACTTGGGGCAAGTGTAAGCTAATGATTTATTTATTTTTTTAATCTCAAACTCTTGAAGACATAACTGAATGTTAGCTCTGAACCGTGAGCTTCTGGCTATAGTGCACAAGCCTAGATTCAAACTTCCTGATGTTTGAGGTCATTCAAATCCAAGTTTCACATTTGAGTCCATTCTCAACCATCACTGTGATTTCAAATCCAAGAGATATGTGTGTGTTTTGTATTTGTTTGTTTGTTTGTTTGTTTTGTTTTAAAAGCCAAATATTCAGCAAATGGCTTTTCTGGGTGAGATCCCTTCTATACGCAAAGGGGATAGACGAACAGGTACAGTTCAATGTGTTGTAGATATGACAAACTGTGTATAAATCTTCTGGAAAAGCAATAAATTCCAAAATACATAAATATTCCTGGTACCATATAGCAAGACAGTATCCTAGACCAATTCATAGACAGGGACCAAAAGTTTGCAAGGAAAAGTAGCATAGGCAAGGTAACTCTTCATATTAAAGAATCTAGAGTTATCCCAGTGCAACATTAACATAACTGCATTAATGATATTCAGACTTGCTATGAAAAGAGGTAAGGAAAAACAAGGCTATAATTAAGTCTGCAAACTTTAGGTAATTACTGTACCTGGTCTATCCACCATTAACTTTGAATAACTGCAAGTTCATGCAAAAAATTGCTATCTTATATGAAAAGAGCAGTCTGTTAGAAGCATTATTACAGATTATGTAAGAAGTCATCTCTTTTGCAAGTGTTGTTTACTTAGTGAGTCTCTTGGCTACATCACTGTAAGCTATTTCAATTTCTTTGTCTCCAGGACAGGTATTGGTGAACTCATCCCTGCTATAAGCATTTGTCAGGTATCTCCAAATCCCTGTCATTTCCTTGGGAATCTCAAAGTTGCGATATTTTTTGGCCACCACCTAGAACAAAAAAAATAACAGATTATAAATGTATATATTTCAGCATAAACAACTTTTCCATCCCTCGTCACTGTCTTGCTATGTTACCCTTCCAACATGCTCAGAGTCACCTCTCAATTCTGTAGAACCTGCCCCTCTGGGATATGCCTGGACCTGGCTGCATACTGCCTCACGTAGTCTTTAATTCTGTCCTCGCCAGAGTAAATACTTCCGCATCCAGGCAAAAGCTTAATCTGTGGCTCCATCTGCAGTACAAAACTGACAAAGATCATTGGAGTGAGTGAAAAGAAACCAACCCATGACTACATAGGCACATCTTCACTCCTGTAGTTATCCTGTGCTACTTCCTCCTTTCTAGACCTCTGACTTGCCTTTTTTTTTTTTTTTTTTTTCCTTTTACCACCTGCATCGAGCTATTTACACTGTTGGAGCAGTTTTCTCCACCTGTATAAGAGGACATCCACTTCAACATTACCTGGTCACACAATGTTCAATTTCCTTCTTCTACCTCATTCATTTACATATTGCAACTTCCTCCTGTGACCATATTGGTCAGTGCAGTAAAATGGGATTTAGCTTGTCCCATTGTATCATTTACTACCTGACTTGTCTATTGGCTCACACCTTCACAGAATTCAGCTGCTCTACTCCTAAAGCTTTTGTGAACAGTACCTTTATGTACTGTTAATACTGCAGTTAAATTTACATGGGAGCATGGTTGAAATGAGTTGGACCCCATAATGTCATCGACTATAAGCATTTTTTCCTTAATTGTCATGTAACTATGTGCAAGTCATTTACCTTGACAATGTGTAGTTTGGGTAGCAGGTTGCAGTCTGCTAGTGTCATCTCATTGCCATCCAAAAACTTGCGAGTAGAAATTGTGATATCTTCCATGCTATTTTCATCTATTTCATCAGGAAGAGGAGAGTTCAGATACTCATCCAGTTTCTGCAGGGTTTTCAAGAGGCCACGTTCTAAGGCTATTGAGGAAGGAATAGCTTTAAGAACAAAAAGCCATACCACAGAAAGCAAATTTCAAAGCAAATTAACATTTAGGATATTGATACTGGTACCAGACCTGAAATACAAAATCCACTTCACTGTGCTACCCAGAAGAGATCATACAATGAAGGATTTCTAATCCTTGCACAATTTTGGTGACAACACCTCTGCTGGAACTGGGATTGCAGTCACTTGTAACACTAGTAACAATGAAACAGAACTAGAATCTCTTAAATATCACATGGATACAGGTTATCTCAAAGTTAGGTTATATACAAGCTTGCACTAATTTGTAATACTGTAAGACTATTCACAAATGTTTATTTTTGGATTAAAAAGTGGCTTATGTCAGTTTCTTAAGACTCTACCTAACTGGCTTAAATTCTAATTAGAATTAAGTTAAGCTACATAATCTTTTTAATGTCACATGCTCAGCCAAGAGGTACAACTAAGCATGCAGACTACCTATGTTTTTGAAACACAGCAGCAGAGGGCAGCATAACCCATAAAAACAAAAAATATTTCTCATTAAGAATGTTTGCAAATATTTTGGAGCTCTCTGACTGAAACAGAGTAGAAAGACATTCTGATTCTCCCAATGAAGTTTTCCCCCAAACTACATTGACCAGAAAAGATTTGTACTGAATGACTTAAAGTCCTAATTGAATATTCTTTATTTCTTATTAACCTTACAGCTTCCATCTACTATGTTCTCTCAACATGGAAGTGTCTTAACTCTTTACAGAAACTGACGTGAACTAAGCTCAACTCATCAGTGTGAATAGGAGCACTCAGTCACAGAAAGGTCAAATATCAAGTGTGCAGTAAGGCCTCATCAACTGGACTGGAACTCTGTCACTGAGGCATGGTACAAACTCTGCATGGAATTTGGTTCTGGATGTTAAAATCATTACTACTTAGTTCAAGACTTTTGAATGGCTGTTGCAGAGAGAAATTTCAATGTTAGGGACATGTACAACACATGCACACCCTACTGAAATATCCTTCTTGTAAGAAAAGTAAGTGGACAGAATGGTTCTTTCTAAAACAAGCTTCAAGAGACTTGAAGGAGTGCAAGAATGGAGTGATGTCCTTGTCTTCACCCAATCTCCTCTGCCATACATAGAAGGACATGCTTAGTAAGAGTCTAAGTGGAGACACAGGCACACAAAGAGCTTTAAAGTTCTTCATGTTTCCATCCTTTCCCAGTAAGACTGGGAAATAAACCTTTTGATCTTGAAGAGTGAGACACTTCACATAGCTCTGAACAACACAAGAATATACAGTAATGCAAGTACGGCTATCAGCCCCCCTGCGACGTACCTTCATTAGCCTCTGGTCTAGAATTTTTTATAAATGCAGAAAATTTGGCAAATATATCCATTCCAGCAGTGTTTGATTCTGGGTGCTTTGGAGAAAGTTTTAGGTACCTAAGAAGTAAAAAGAAGTAGATCTACAGCACATTCAGCAGAATGATGAACATCATACATTAACTAGCATGAAATAACTTTTTTTTTTTTTTTAAAAAAAAAAAAAGATTCTTTATCACATACATTTACCAATTTACCCATTTTCAGATTTATGTGGAGAACTTGCATCTTATGTGTATTATCACATGCTTCCATTTAAGTTCAAGATTTTTAAATCCAGCTTATCAGAAGAAAACCAAAGCAGGTTTCTGCCTTCTGATTCAGACATTTGCTTTAAGCACGATGTTTGAAACAGACCACAGCAACAAGAACAAGCTCCTTTATTCTAGCATAGCTGTGTTGCCAACAGGGCAGATCAAACAGGTAGAAAATGAAATATACTCTTGCCCATTTTCTGTTCACAGGAGATTTTTTTTCCAAGTTAATATCAGTTGTCCCTGAAAATCATGGACCTCAAATCTTTCAACAACAACAAAAAAAAATAAAGTCTTGCCAAGCTTTAAACACAGAACAGGTCATTCTGCTAAAGACGGTGTCTGCATTTTGCCATTGTCTCCCAGCTGAGGTAGAAGAAAGCAAACAGTTTACTGAAACCTCAAACACGTTTCCCAAGAAGCGTTCAGTATTTTCAACTACACTTTTGAAAGAGTAAATACTCTATCTCCAGTTTTCATCATTATGCCCAATATGAAGGAATTTTTAGAAAAATATTTCCAGTTTGCTTTTAGCAATCATTTCTGTACGATTACCAACTGTCAATCTGCTTATAAAAAGCTGGCAAGAATAATGGAAAAAATAGTATCAAATACAAAGTTCACTGATATTCCTGATGAGAACAAGAAAATTACAAGTTCTTAGAAGCTTAAATGACACCTTACTTCTAGAAGAATGACTGCCCATACAAACCTCCAAAAGGAGGCGACACATCTTAAAAATCAATTTCTGGTTCATATGGTTCATTACTGAGTAAGGGCTAAGTTTTGTAACAGGCTCATCTTAATTTACATTATTTGGACACATCATCACAATGGCCTGCCATAGCCATCAAAAGGAAAAGTCATTTAGTCTGAAAAAATGCAGGTAACAGGAAGGGTGACAGGACTAAGAAAGGACATTTTTTAAGTAAATAAATGTCTTTTAATATAAAAGATGGAAGAGCTGGAGGGAGGAAAGGTATGACAAACAAGAATTCCAAGCTATTATCAAAGTCTAAGCTGCAGTTTACTGATGCTGAAGAACTTAGTAACTAGTGCAGAAACCCCTTTGAGAACACTCCATCTAATCTGAGAAATCATCATTTTAAAACTTACTTTGGTGGAGCCAAAACTTCTTCCAGGAACTCTTCAATTTTATTCACATCTGTTTTCACCTCACCATTATAAGTTATAAAGGGTGGATGAGTGCCTGGAGCCAAATTTTGAAGGTCTGCTGGTTTTCTGGGGTGAAATACAAACAAATACAAAAGTAAGCTTGGGACACGCATTACCCTATCTTTCAATGATACAATCGCAAAAGCAGTGTGTGAAGTTTTCCAGTTCTTGGCAGTTCGGAAAATAAATCACCAGTTTTCTTTTAGAAAACAAGTTTAAAACTTCATTAATATTTTGAATATTTTAACAATTAATTTAAAGTGCTTAAAAACTACTGCTTTCTCCTACCTTCTGGTTACCTACTTTTCCAAGTCAATTGTATAATGTTGAATAGCGTAGCTGGGGTTAGGTGGTATGTACTATTACCACCCCCCAAAACATACCCACTCCATCTTTCCCAACGTATGCAGTACAGAGTTTATACAGAGTGTAATCTGCTATCAGTGATAATCCTCTCCCATTACACATGGCTTCTCTGGAAATATGCAATGCAGAAAGAGCAGTACATATAAGCCATCTACGTGCACCCACTCTCCAACTCTAGACAAGGTGATGTCCTTAAGCATCATGTTAAAAATGACACGTGCAGCTCCCTCCAGTTGGGGGGGGGGGGGGGACTTTTACAAATAATATCAGCACACTTAGACGAGGGGAGGAGAATCCATGACATTACCATAACAAGACCCAAGAGAAACACAATCACGCTTAAAATACTTAGACATTTCCACGCAAGTCAGTTTTGGTGATACCTCTTGCTATTGGAAGACTGACTCCAGCTCCTTTTATACCAATTCTTACCAAGCTAAGCCAGTCATATGCAATTTGCTCTTCTCTCCTCTAGTGGGCCTTAGTGTTGTAGTGACAAGTGACAAGCATTAATTTAGGGGTCTGTATGTTAGCTGCACATACACACCTAACTACTCATTCACCCCTAAATGCCTAACTTACTCTTTAACGTAAAGCTCTCACATATGCCTTAGCAGCAGGTTTACATGCAAAGCTGGAGTCAATTCAGTAATGTGACGTGGATTCATTAGAAGCTGTAGAATCCAAAACAGACTAAAGAAATGAACTTTTTCTCCCGGTAAACCATTATGTTATTGGTTAGTCCCATGATAACTGCAGCAGTCTCAGCATAGGCAGAAATAAAATCACAGTACTGCTTGGCATGACAGCAGCAGCACCTCCCTCTGATGAAGCTGCTGACAATAGCTCAGAAGACTATCAGAAGAACAAATACTGAATGCTTGAAGAAACCTTTTCACATTTTAAAGGGCAGCATGCAATTCCTACCTCCTCAGACCACCACTATGTAGTGATATCTGACAGTGGAGGCACAAGGGTGCACCTACATTTCTGGCAAGTTAACCAGAGCACCCGCTAGAGGACGACTACCACCTCTTGGTAATATGCTGGACGAGGAACAACAAACGATACCCACATCCAGCAGAAAGTTTGCCAAGACAAAGTTACCCCTTTGTTACTGTTTGAACAAATCCAAGCTGGAACATCACCCTTGAACTGGGTCTGTGCTTCGCACAGTGCGGCTGTGACTCTGGAGCCGGACCTGCCATGTACTGGAAAGTCTCCTGAGCACACAGGGCAGGGAAACCAGCCCCGCCACATAGCCACGGCCAGCCAGGTCGGCACGGGAAAGCAGTTTCCAGGGACAGCACTCAAACTGTCCACACACACAGGTACAAGTCTGTCCTGTGGAAACCTAGCTTCCAAGTTCTTACAAGATTAAGATCCCCTGCCAGGACTTCATGTCCTGCCCACTGCCGAACCTTCTAAGCAGGGGAAACAGCAATAGCATGTAGTGCCAAACAGCACTTCGGACAGCTATGAGCACTTGGCTGAACATGTAAAACCAGACTGAGAAAATGGATTTTCATACTTAAGAAAATTAACTTCCCTGCTTTTAGCCAGGTGACAGAAGTCAGATGTTAATACAAGAATTTAACCATTTTCATTCAATTGTTAAGCTTCCAAGAAGTTACTTCTCACTATGCGTTGTCATTGCCCTCTTACTGTTAGTATTTTAAAGTCTGTCATAGGCTAATGCTTCGACCTTAGCTTAATACTTCATTTAAATACAGCTTTGTAACCCACAACAATTACAGGAAGTCATTGTGGCTCACTTCCAATTTTGCATATTGCCTAGATAACGTTCCTCAAAAGGAACATAACTTTAAAAACTAACACAGGCAAGACCTCCAGATTCGCACTATCAAATGAAAGTTTGAATTTCAGACTAGTCTAATGAACTAAACAAATAAGTTTTCCAGATAACCAGAGTGCATCTCACGGATACCAGAACATTTCATTGACCCCTCCTGCCACTCCAGTCGCACCATGGGCATCTTTCAAAGACAGCAGATTAACATACCACAGCCAAAGCCTAGACATTAATACTGGCTTTGACTTCCAGTTTGCTGTTCTTGCCAGTAGACATTAAACAAACCCTGGCTTACCACATACAAGCCACAGCTTCTTGAGCACCGTAAGTACACGGGAATATCCTTAAAAGGTTGTGAGCACAACTTCCCTTAACAAAGAACACCATTAAAATATATATAGTGAAGTTTACTTCAGATATGAAACTGGGTAGTTTAAAGCAATTCCGGGACAGTTAGTACCTGCCCCAAAGTGTGCTGAGGTGTTTGGAGGTAGGACTGCAAACTTAAATATCTGCCTATCACTAGCTAATTAAATGGACAAACTCTTTAACATCAGAGCTCAGCTACAGAATAGCTATAAACATCTTGTAGCTTTGCCACAAGCCAGAATAACAATCAGTGTTTCAGTAATTTCTTGAAGATGAGACAAAAGCCATCACCCAAATGTAATATGCTCTACTGTGATGTGTAAGTTAGACAAGTAATGAAACAAGTGTCTGAAGAGGTAACTCGTGAAAAAAAAAGTAAAAAAAAAAAAAAAACGAGACACCCATCTCAGGTTCCTGAGCAGTATTGTACACTGCTGAAGTTGCATTCACCTCTGGGCAGTCTTTAATATTTACTAATCTCTTTATTTAATCGTCTGTCAACATAATTGTAAAACCACACAATCAAGATGTTTAAAGTAGGATTTCAAAACTTAACTGAATGCAACCCGGCCCTGAACGTTGTGACAAGCCCAACAATGTCCTGTGACTGGTTTACGTACTGTAACTGCACTAGTCACCAGAACAAGTCAGATCTCCAAGCACTGAAATGTTGCTTCTGTGAAGGGAAAGAATAAAGTTTCTGTCTGGCTGAACAGAAGCAAGAAATGCATTATTTCTTTGAAAGAGCTGTGCTTCCCTCTTCATTTGCCCATGTGCATATTTTGTCCTAAGAGTAGAGCTGAGGACTGCAAAACTTTTATTAGCACAGTATGATGCTCATTGCAAGCATGGAAGGGAAAAATACGTGCCATAAAGTCAGTCAAAACACTCATTTTTTCCTGTGCCCCAAAGTATTAACTTGTCAACTTTTGTATCCAACCCTGACCTTTTAAGCCTCGCAAACAGAGCTTGTCTAACTGTTGAACAGAAATTACACTGAGCCTGCAACATGCTATGCAAGTAAACCTGTTTTCTTGGCTAGTAAAATAAATGCAAATGATAAAACTTTACTACCCAGGATCTTGAACAAGTTTGTGTCTTTCCTATAACAGGAGGGGAAAAAAAAAAAAAAAAAAAAAAGAAAAATAGAATAATTGGCTTGAACAATGAACTTGTGAAATCGGTTTCCTGTGAAATATTAGGAGTACAAGGGCAAAAACTAGCACCTATAATCATTCTGGTAATGCTAACGGGGTAAAAATACCATCATGAAACATTTCCACTTGAGCAGTTTGCTGAACTTCATGTTCTGCAAGCTACACTAGACTACAACTAGATATTAGACAATTCAGAATATTGTTTTGTTTGTTTTTCTCCTGAAACTTTATTCAAAACCTACAAGGAATCAAGTTTGCATCATCATCTATTCAAATCTGAATTAGCTTCAACAGTCCTTATTTTCCTTCACCAGTGTGCAAGGAAAAATAGAGTTCATTTGACCTATACATTTTTTTTTTTTTAATTTTGAACACATTTTGTGTTTTCCCCTTCCCAACATAAAAAAGAAAACCTGAAAGAAAGCTCTCTTGTGTAAGAAAGGACAATTTTAAACATCTGCAAGCAATTTAAATTCTAAACATTAGTTTTACATCCCATCATGCCCCCATCCAATCAATTCAAAGTTGCCAGACTTAACCCAAATAAATCAATTCAATAGGGATCTTTGGCATTTTAATGGTATTTCTCAAACTAGTTCAGCAGTACTAATGCTTAAAGTATAAAACGGTTCTTTTAACCTTTTTCTAATTTTTCCCCAGATGACTGCAAAAGGTTAAGTAATGCCATCATTAAAAGTAAAGCAGGTCCAAAACCTGTAACACACAAGCACAAGCTCTGCTCCTGAGGTTTCCACAAACCACATGCAGTGCTACATGGAAGATATATTTGGTTTGTGTGTGCTAGCAGCAATATTTATGCTTGCAGTAATATCCCACATCAGTTAGAGAAAATCTTAAAGCTGCTACAAATGCAAACAATTGACAAAAGCTGCTTTTTACCCGTTTGAGGGGTCTGCCTCAGTCTTAGTGCACACAGAAGTATTTAACACTCGTTGCCACTTCAACGCTGGCAACTGAGAATTTGGTAACACTGGTACACTAAAAAGCAGGGTTGTCAGTAGGGGGACAGCAGAGGACGTGTTATTTCTTGAAGAAAAAGCAAAACAAGTCACCTCCTTCTAAAAAAAAAAGTTAATTATTGAGAGGTTAATCCTAGGAAGGTTTACAGACTTTACACTTGATTCGTTGGAGAATGCAGTGTACTTCTATTGGCTTTATTTCTGAAAATAAGATTTGCAAGCACTAGCAGCCTCTCCTCTCTCCAGAGAGTTCAGTGACTAACATTACATTAGTGCTTTGAAAGCATTACTTCACAGCAAAAACAAATACAAGGCCTCTGCTGAATTTAGCAGTACCGCTTCTAATAAAAGTACATCCAACCTTAGGAAATCGAGATTCCTGGATTCATGTCTCATCCTTCTCATCCACTAACTATTTCAAAGATAGCGAAGTTATAGTTCAGGTGACATTTATTCTTATGCAAGGTAGCAATACGACCTTAAAATCTTTAAAGAGAGGAGTAGTCTGCACATTATTTGTGACAGTTATCCAATATTCATTGCAGATTTGATCTAAGATTTTTTGATCTAACATACTCATCTGGCAGTCTCCACTTGTGAGGTCTCAATGTGAAGTTACTAAGATCCAGTATTCAGTTATAAGAATCTTCATGTCAGTTTATAGTTTTACAGAAGAGCACTGTTTATCAAATTCAACAGAATTTATCACACCAATTCTTTTTGATTACAACTGCTTATAACATTTACATTAAGTCTGTCTCTTAGTATTTGAGGACTTTTTTAAAATTTCGGAAAATAAGACGCAAGATTTAGAAGCTGCTGACAAATATTTGTTCTACCAACTGTACCATTGCTTTTCAGATAAACCAAATATTTCTTACCTCTTCAGGTCAACTGTTGTGACACTAAACACCACTCCCTTCAGCCAAAGTATCATGAACAGCCTCTGAGAAAAAGGACAGTTTCCTATGCTTTCACCATCGCTGCCAGCCTGCAGAAGAGAACAGAGCATGACTATCAGAAGATAGAACTGTGCCATCTACACGTGCTCACAATTACTAAAAGATCTGTAATTAGAGACAGTAACAAAACACAAACTCTATTGCCTGTACTGTCTTCACATCACTAGCTCTTCTAAAGACCTAACAAGCTTACAGTTAAGCCTAGTGTCATCTTGCAGGAACACTCCTTTCTTCTCAAAGTCCAACCGATGCACCTGGAACAGATATCCTGATGGCACCTCCATATAATGCATAAAGATAAGCACCCTCAGAATATGTAAATGCATTTCCTATACCGGGAAGGTATGCCTGGACTTCCATGTCATTTTGTTTCCATGTTTTTTATACCTGGACCTTTCAGTGATGGCTTTTTTTTGTTTGTTTTTTTTTGTAGCAGACATAACTAGGATTTCATTACAGTGAAATTTACAAAAGCCACACTTTTAACATCAGTTTTCCAAAGTCAATATTGTTCTTTGGATTTACACTTTATGATTCTTCTATGAGGCACAGATAATTAAATAGTCATCTTCCAATTTACCGCTCATCACACCGCGTAGTTCTGCTGAGACAACTGCAACGAGGAGCTATGAAACTTTATCGTACTGCAGGTGCTGTAAGGAAGGACGTAACTCAGTACATAGGGACTTAGCTGGCAAAACAGTAATATTCCAAAGACAGTTTTTATAGGCAATTTATCAACAAGCCTTTGTCCTTCCACAACAAAGGTCTATTGCATAACAACAGTAGGCCACTCCAGGGCACCCAGCGATGGCATGCATCTCATGAATGCTCTGACAATGAAGTATGTACTGCTGAGTTGGAAGATCTTAGTATTAAAGTAGGCTAGAATTGGAAACCTCAAATCCTGATAAAAAAATTGAGCTTTTGAATAGAAAATTGGTTCAGTTCCTAAGACTGCGTATGTCAGATTATCTTGACATGTACTTTATGTTAAAAAAATTACAGAATCTTGCTTATTATTATTAGAATATTTCCAAGAATAATTTTAATCAATGAAATTCTCAAGACCAAGCTAATCCTTTCATTGTTACTATTACCTGTTCCCTAGACAGCTTTAAAACACCTTGTAAAATATGCTGGCTGTACTCCTCTGAGAAAGTACACAGGACAATTATGTTTACTAAACACCGCATAGTCACAACTGGAAGGGCTGAATACAAGGCCTGGGCATTGACTGGTAGAGATTCATCTTAAAAGTTTAGGCACTCATGCAAAGGAATTGCTTTTTCTTCAATTCTCTGCCAGTTCCCAGCCATGCACTGAGAAGGGGCCCCAGTGGGGAGAATGAAGAAAGACTGAGCAAGTTAGAGTAACAGCAGGATTTTCAAAGTTTGGGAAAAACGGTTTTCAGATAAAGTGTCTTAAATTCAAAAAGCTATTTTATTTTTTTAAAAACTCAACTGCCTTTCCACAGATAAGCCACCTAGACATTTGGGCGGATTCATGACGCCTCAAATATATGCTTTGTTGTGGAGACTATATAGAGCCATTTTTCTTCAAACCTTTACTAGTTTCACTAGTGAAGGTTAGAAAGAAGAAAAGCTGGCAGGTTGTTTTTTTGGTTTGTTTCTTTGTTTGTTGCCTAAGTTACAAATTGCCTCCTTTTTCTTGGGAAAGGAAATAGAACTGGTAGCTAATTAACAGTATTAGATTGTCTTCAAAGCTGGCACATGACTTCTCAGTGTCTGGGAGCCTAAATTCTAAAAGCACCTACTGAAATGAGAAAAAAAGTCAGTCTGGTTACTCCGGCCATTTTGCTTTATACTGCTCAACACACAATTTTCTATTGAGCACATAACCGTTGAAAGGATTGTAGTTGCCACGTATGGATGAACGTGTTCCTACCTCGCAACATGCTAACATGAAGAAAGAGCTCACTCTGCGGTGTACTTCCAACAGCTGTATGTTTTTATGGGTGTTAATATTTAACCACAATGCCCATCCCTCCCAATTGCAGTGTACATTTCAGAATTTTCCGCTGAAGTGGTTACTGTGTTTACAATGGAACAGACACTTTCTACAGTTGAATTATGCCAATGTCGCCTTATCGCACTCTACAAGTACCTGAAAGGAGGCTGTAGCAAGGTGGGGTTGGTCTGTTCTGCCACGTGCCTGGTGACAGGACGAGGGGGAATGGGCTAAAGTTGCGCCAGGGGAGGTTTAGGTTGGATATTAGGAAAAACTTCTTTACCAAAAGGGTTGTTAGGCACTGGAATAGGCTGCCCAGGGAAGTGGTTGAGTCACCATCCCTGGAAATCTTCAAAAGACATTTAGATGTAGAACTTAGGGATATGGTTTAGGGGATGATTTGTTAGTGTTAGGTCAGAGGTTGGACTCGGTGATTTGTAGGTCTCTTCCAACCTAGACTTTCTGTGATTCTGTGATGTAGATTTGCACTTGTTTACTTCCTCCCGAAAGCACCTTCAACACATGCAAAATTACCTCCTTTGAAAAGCAGTACTGAAAAAGACATCACCTCATCCCATCTGAGTAAATTTATGTATTTTCCTGCCCAGGCTAATTCATACTCTCAAGCAGAAACTATTCTTCGATTCAGAATCGATCCCCATCTTCACGTTTTCCAACAACTTCACCGATGCTACGTAAGCCAAGGCACAGGCAGAAACAGCACAGGTGGGCACGTCCCATTCTGTTACTCTGTACCCCACCTCCTCTGGTGGAAAAGCCACCACACGTTTACCGTAAAAGAGAACATGTGCATCTACCAAGGTGCAACACACAGACCGTACGGCCATCCCCTCGGCGCCTCGCAGAGGCTGCTCGCGTCGCCGTTCCCAAGGGGCTCCCGTGGTGCCACCCGCAGCAGCCAGGAGCAGCTCTCCTCGCTCTCATTTCCTTCAGCACTTCTGACATCAAGACCAGAGCTGGTGCAATACCACATTGCCAGAGGTCTTGTCTTACACATCCCACGTCTTCTCTCGTGTAATATAATTCCACCACCGAGTTTTATCATTTCAAGTGGAAGATTAAAGAATTGTGACTGGAATAAGCCAATCTCAAATTCAGGAAGCATTTTTGCTTGTACTACAAATGCAATCTTAGTCCATCTGAAACCCAAAACAAAACCACTTTGAAGTCACAGAACTGAACAAAAATAGATCAAACTTTAAGGCACAGCACAGAACTGTAGCTCTCATTGAAGCCCAATAACAAACCCAAAGCAATTCTTATGAGGACCAAAAAAGGTCAAATGCATTTATGCTGTACCACCAACATGTACAGAAACTTTTCCTCTTTCTCAATATAAGCATAACATCCAAAATGAACAAACATGATCAATAGCATCTGCTTTTAATTACAGATTTTTTAAGTTACTTTAAATCAGAGAAAAAGGATTACAGCCCCCTACCAAACAGCAATTTATCAAACCTAATGCATTTCAAAGCTGCAACCAAACAGCTAAACTGAGCATAGACTTTTACATCTACATTCAAAAGTTTGTCCCACTTCTGCTCCAAAAAGTCCCGAGTTATTCTGAGCACATACTGGAAAAGGAATGCGGTCAGAACGCCAAGAAACTCCTGGCTTCGATGCTCTTGCGCCAAGGAATTCTGCTATGTAACTGCTTGCCCGAGAGGCCCATTTTTTATCTTCCTGTATTTGATGCACTGAGAGCTACAGCCCAGATCTGTTACAACTGCCATCAAGAGCAGCACCACACTGGCAGTGCAGCACGTTGCTCTTCTTCGGTCGCACACAGAACTTTTTCTCTGGAGGGAGACAAGTTTGGTAGTTGCTGAGTCTCTGTCAGTCAGCGCAGACTGATCTTCCCCCGGAATACCTATCTGCGTCGGCAGTAAAGCACCTTTAAATATTGCAAGAATATTCTGAAATTCCACATAACTAGTCATGCAGGGGATTATCATATAACAGTCATTTCCCAAGCCTGCTGTTAGAAGCCAGAAATTTGGCATTACCTGGTCTTCTAAATTCAGGCCACAATATACCAAGGTATCTTCAGTCTCTAATGCTCAGCCTCTAATCCTCAGCACCATCAGACTGAATATTAAACATTGAGTTCTCTATATGAACATCAGTCTAGATTATTTGTTATTTCAACAAGATTATACTCATTCTATACAGAAAAGCTAAAGACATCCAGTTGACTTGAACAGAGTTGCGTTACCCTCCAACAAGGGCTGCTTTTAAGAACAGAAGAGTCACAAGGCAGTAAAACAAACCAGTGTGCTCACTGAGAAGACAATCTGATTTATCATAGCCCACAAACTTAAAAGGACTAGCAACTTCTACTGACAAATACCTCAGATCATGCAAGAGTGCCAGCTACCTGAAGAAAAAAATCTGCTTATCCCACTGCCCAGGAGGCTCAGCTCAGCTGATCCAGCCAGTGCAGAAGCCACCTCCTTTCTCTTTCCCCAAAGCAGTGATTTCATTCAAATTAGATCGTCTTTCCCCCAATAATAGAGAGTCTAAGTAATCATACATTTTTCTAACAGCTAAATAAACTAACAGAAGTAAAAAAAAAAAAAAAATCAATTAAAATTGTGAAATGTTTGTGTTTACAAGAGCATAAAAATCAACTTGACTCCCAACACAATGACCTGCACGCATTTACTTTACCAAGGTAGCACTGAAGTTTACTGCAAGACTAACAGAAACGGACAGACAAGAAAAAAAATACTCAAAAGGATCCAAAGCCCTCACTATATAGCATACATCTAAAAGACTTGAGAGTAAAACAGAATTCTAGAAATCTTTGGTCCTGAAGGCTTGCAAAATCATTTCCAACGGCAGTCAGTTAAAAGGAGTATATATTTTGAGTTTCCCAAATTGCATCAAATGACTGCAGGAATAACAGTAAAGTCAAAGTGCGTCTGATGAGATTTGCAATACAGTTTGGTCTCTGCCTACGTAAATAAAGGCAAAGAAAGGGCAGGACAGGAGACCACCCCCCTCAGGAATGAAGAACTATCAAATCAGTCTTTCCCAGATTTGATATACCAGGAAGAGGAGTGAAAAAATGTTTTGTTGAAGAAGGAAAAATCAAATTTAGAAACACATCACAGAATACTTCCTGAGGGGAATAAAAAGGCAAAAAACACAAGTGACGAAGCTAGTTACACCCCCAATAAAGTCCCCACTGCTCTGAACAAGAAAACTGAACTTCTGTCCAGAGGATTAAAGTTCAAAAGTAAACAGACTAGGAAAAAAATAAATTAAAAAAAAGCAATCTATTTCAGTTCTAACTAATAAAAAGAACTGCTGGGAAAACTACAAGAGAAAACAGCATGATATATACTCATTATCTCAAAACAGCAGATAAAAATCACTCTCGCACAGTAAGCTCATTCAAAAAATGAGCAAATTAATAATACTACAAGGATTCGTGTTTTAAGAGGAAACAGTATAAGGTAAACCAACAAAGTGATTCAAGTGAAAAACAAGCAGCCATTCAAAACCCCCGAGATGAAAGAATACAGACAGGAGTGGTTTAATGTTCCACGCAGGAATACGGAAAAGTCTGGCAGTATCAGTCTAAACCCTTGCAACTCGCGCCTTTATCTTGCCGAGCTGGATAAACAGAATTCCATGCTGTTGACTGGGCAGGGCTCTCAGATAAGATGTAAGGAACCAGGACTGCGCGAGGACCGTGAGGCTCTCTGGCATAATGCCCTCGGCAGCCGGACGGGCTTCAGGGTGTCACGGGGACGTGCTGGCTTCACCTGCCGAAACACGCCTTAAAGGATCACAATGCCTAAAATATTAATGAGGCACCATTAGGAAGAGAATAGAGATGATGAGGTGGTAAGATGCACAGCTCAGGACAGACAAAAAAGACGCGCTGTCTGTAATATATGATGTTAGATGGATTCTCGTGCTTCCAGACTTGTTAGCTTGTGGGGGCAGTTGTTTTAATGGGAAGAACAGGTCAGGCAGCAAGCTAGAATCCAGCCCCAAACTCTGCTGCTAACTAAATCTGGTTCAGCCACATTTAATCCGAGGTATGACAAGACAAAGGGACACCTCTGCCCCCAGTTCCCCCTTCGTCTTGCCCCCGGGCACAGCGGATAACTTGCGTCCAGCTCCCAGGGGCAGTGGACATCAGGCCAGGACGTACCGGGACGCTGCCCTGGCGGGACTGGCACACTGTGATAGAGGAGGTCCAGACATCCGACAGCCCAAAGGAGTTCTCTGCCACAGTAAGCAAGACATACTAAAGGTCAGATCTAGGAAAAAAATGCACAAAGCTGTAAAACCAACTGCAACCTGCAAAGGATTCAGAATACTACAACTTTCTTGAGTTTAACATTGGATTGCAGTTACTGGAAAAATATAGCTAGTGGGAGCAGCGAGTCATTGCTTGTGATGCACAAGAAATCCAAACACTCATTCTCATCATCTTAGCAGCACTGAAAGTGATCAACTAAACCTTACTCTAACTTTAGCACTGAAGATTGTTTCTAGGTACACAGCCTGCTGCTACGGGAGTCCTTTCTTTCAAATGCAGCTTTCCTGGTGAGCATAAAACAGAGTGCTGAAAAAAAGACCTTAACATGGAAAAGTTGAAGAACAGTACTATAAGGATAGCCATACTAGCAGATGAAAACAAATTCTCAGGGTCTATTATTCAAAAAACCAACCAACCAGCATCAGCTACAAACAAACCAAGGGGCAGCCTTGGACAAGTCCTTGCAGTATGGTTCCTTCTCACACCAGACATATCAAAGGGTGCTCAAGCAACAAACACTTCACAAATATTGCAAGAATATCCTCTTGCTTTTTTTTTAAAAAAAAAAAAAAAAAAAGTAATTGTTTATTTATTTACATGATTTAACACCTCCAACAAGCACGCTGACTCCTACAATTCTTTTATGATGCTCAGAAGATTCTAAATAAAACATCCAGCATCATTCTCATTACCTCAAAGGTCAGCAGTTTGACAAGTTATACAGCCATTAGTTCAAATTCACCTGTTTATCACAAGCCTACTGCATTAACAGGCACTACCACTGCATCATGCCCTTTTCTCGATAATCTTGTTCTCCAAATCCATCATTAACTAATCTTCATCCTAAGTCAACTGCTTTTGAACTCAGAAGGTAACTAGTTTTATTAGGAAGTGTGTGCTTAACTTGCCTCTGCCTTCAACACCTACAAATAGGAAAGTATCTTCTACGAAAAGAATGTACATCCATTTACAAACAGGCCAGATGACCTCAGAAAGCATCAAATTAAGCTTCCAGCGCCTATATCACAGCCTTATCCCTACATGAACTACACTGATTTGTGCAAGCCCTTATTTGACCTTTAGAATGAAACTTAGAGCTTGGTAGCGCTACATCAACTTAGGTTTAAACTCTTAGATCACCAGAAAAGTAGTTAGTGCTAAAGAACAATTTAGATAATCATTGTTATCTTACATACCTGGAGTCCTAAGAAAAGCATAGGGGGAAAAAAAAAAAAAAACACAAGCCCAGTGCTCATACCTGGAATTAGCTGTACGAAAAGCCTAAGATGATTAACCTATATTTTCTATGTGGTGATTGACACCCACCCCAAGCTGGGGAAAAAGCAACCTTAGCTACTGCTGCCTCTGGACAAGCCGCATCTTCTTTACCTTATTTGTAATCGATCCTACTTCCACTTCAGCCGATATTCCTGTAAACTCAAAAAGCTTTAAAAAAAATAAATGAATGAATTGAACTCCCAGTAAGTACTTGAGATCTGACTATTAAACAAGGGAAAGGAATGTTTATCAGCCCATTCAAGCAGCCTCTTAAGTCATCACCTTTCCGATTAGCCACTGCTGTTAGACATTTGACTGTAGCAGCAACTGACCATTTTAGGATGATGCTGTATTTAACCCTGGGATGCTGTTCCCATCAAAAAACTTCGGATATTTGTCTCATACAGTTTCATGCAGCTCTTGCTTATTGCTAGCTAATATTCAGCATAAAGCTTTTGGAAAAAGCTATGGGATTTTCATGATGTATTAAAATAACTCCATAACTCAGTAGAAATTAATTAAGCCCTTCTATTTCTTTGGAGAAAAGACATCATCCTTTGGGAGAATTGGATAAAGATTCAAATCAAAACCTGCATTAAATACTAACCATCATTTTCTTCAGTGGAGAAATTGGCTTAATGTTATGAAAACAAAAACTTGGTATTACTGTGGATAGCCAGACGCATGGCTTTTCCTGATATAAGGAAAATTAAAGTTATTAAATAATGGCAGAAGCCTCACAGCTCATCTCTTCTACCCTTTTTACTCCAATGGCAATACCTTCAACAAAGTGATTCAGTTGTAACATAAATAAGAAATACGGCCAAACTCACTGAAATCTGCTAAGTGACAGCTTGACACATTCTTGCAATTATAGAGTAAGAAAGGCAAGTATGCTGTTAACCATTCAGCACAACATGTTTCTTTCCTATCCCAGCTTATTAAATTTGTTAATGAAGTGTGTGCTTCGGCTACACCCCAAGAGGCCCATTTCCAAGATCTCCCCCACCAAACACTGAAGCATCTATTAAAATCAGAGGAAAGAACGGCAAACCTGGGTCACTGGGGTTCAGAAGACTGAGTGCGATTTTAAAATTTTAAGAATTCTTCAAATAACCCTTCGAACACACATCACTTCCGTGGGACAAAACAAAGTGCCCCGTTTATGGTAGTTTACAGCCGAGTTCTTGGAGTGAGGAGGCGCCGCCAGCTGGACAAGATGACCCCAGCAGAACCAGCACTGAATGCCCAAAAGAGTCCCACCTCGATACACAAGAGCTCACCCAAGAGTTTCAAAATTCGGAAAAAAAAATAACACAACTAAGCACAACTGCCTCCAAATCTGAAATCAACAGTCCGTGGAAAAACTGCCTGTAAATGGAAAAAATTGCTTGAATTCTCAAAACTCACTGAAGCAGATCTGCCGTTTTGAACCTGCACCCCCTGCTAACAGCACATTCAAAGCTCTATCAAGGAAAACCACTCACTTAGATCAAAATTGGTGTTGGAATTTTTATTCTATAGCTACTGGAACACAAAGGTTCCGCGGGAGGCTTGTCCTCTGCTGCTTCTTGTTCCAGTGCAAGCACTGAACAATTCACTTACTAAAAGGCACCTCTATGAATGTATTCTACACCCCTTGGGAAGTGGTATCCAAGGTCTTCATTCGCAGAGCAATACTTCCTCCTTCGGGATATATTGCCTTATCTCATTAAGATCCAGTACAGCATGTCTCACAAGGGCAGCTAAAACATCACTTTGAAAGACTACAGAAATGTACTTATGCTTTCTTTCATTTTATTTTTAGACAAGACCACGTAAAAAACTATTTCCTTTATTTAAAAATAGCAGCTCTCCAAAGTACAGACCAAAGTCTAGCCAAAAGAGTAATTCTTTAACAGAGCCAAAACACTCTGAAGCTGATCCAGTAGCACTGACTGATCTCATCAGCTCTTCTCATGAAAATATACAGATGTGACTTCACTCCTGGATTACTCCTATATTTAGTTTCTACCTAATATGGATATTCATTGCAGAACTCAGTCATTTCCTTTCCTCGTGCAAAGTTCTTTGTCCTTTGTCTAGCCAACAATACAAGGAATAAGTTTGAACTCTTAGAGAACTTGCACACAAAGACATCTGTAATTAATAGCAGTTTACCTTATGCTTTTAACTTCAGCATCAACAAATAGCATTCAGAGCCCTGAAAATCAGATTATGCCATAAATGCATGTTTGATCTGAATTGGAAAAAAAAAAAAAAAATCAAAACAAGTTTAAAAGAAAAGACACTATTCTTTTTTAAATAAAAAAATACTTCAAAGAACATAAAGCCCCTGACGTCTGTCCTGGTTTCAGTTAGGACAGAGTTAAGCTCTGTTTAAATTCATATAAAGGCAAAATAATTGTTTTGGGATGTTTTAACTGTTAAAATGTTCAGAAACTCTTAATACAAAGGAAGAGTAGAATGAGTACCTCACACCTATTTTAGGAGTATTCTGAATCAAAGAATATTCAGGAAAATGCAAGAAATGAAAGTTGATTAGGACAAAAAGCAGTTGTTTCTTGCAAGTTATTTACAGAGTAACTTTGAATATAAAAATCGATTAGATGGATTAACAAGTTCAGATGTAAAGTATTTTTCCATAGATGGTCCACTTGCAACCAACCACCAGCTTAATTGAAGTTTGTTATTTTAGACAAACTTAAGGGGCTCACTTTTAAAAGTTTTTGCTGTCCCAAGTGCCTCTATCCTAAAGGAGAAGCCACCTCCTCACTTTCTCCCACAGTCCAGTTAAGGCTTCATAGAATTGCCCTGCTCAGCTGGTTATCAGTTGCAAGGCCTGATCAGCAGAGAACATCTTCAAAAGAAAAATAAAATACTGACAAGTACATTTTTCCAGTCTTAAAGGTAGCTCATGGGGAATTCTACATAGCCCAGCCCAAGCAGAACCTGGAATTGATGCGGGCACCACTGCAGAAGCACATCGGCCTGGTGTTAAGTCACATCACGATGAACGCCTCCTTCCAAAGCGAACCTGGACGTGCTTGCACCAGTGAGAAAATAACAGAGTGCCCAGCAATTCTTGTCCTTTTTAACTAATGTACACTTGAATTCACACTTGCAACCTCAGCGTACAAAAGTCACTTTCCAAAGCAGACAGATTACTGTTTAGCTAAAAGTTCAACAGATTCCCTGGCTAGGCGCCTAAAACCAGACTTTTACAGGATAACACAGCCCTCAACGCAAGTTCAGTGACAAAAGATGGCTGCAGAGCCAGCTGCTTCTCTGCCCACCCTCTTCCCCTTAGACGACGGCAAGGATTACTCCTCAAAGAGCTCTTTCTTCCCCCTTGGGATCCTTCCACGAGCTTAGAACAGGACAGCCTGCACATGGCCGGGCAGGGACGCCGCGAGGAACAACGACCGACCGCTTGCCACACTAAGGCCCAGAGACCCGTGGAACCCCCCAACGCCGTCCCAGCAGCAGAACCGACCTTACAAACAGCCCCCACATCCACCCACTACTTCTCAGCTATCGAGGCAACTCCTTCCAGAGGATTCTCATTCTCCTCAAATATTTTTGTATGATCTCTAGTGTTAAGTATACTCTTCTCTGCTTCTGTGCATTCCTTACTACACACGTAGATGGTTGGACTGAAACACAGAAGCACAAGGCTCTCACTGCTCAGCCCCTTGGCGTATGTTTCCCCCAACTTTCGATAGGAGCCAGATCCCAAAGCTTCTCCAGCAATACCTGTCCTAACTCACAGGAGCCCCTTTCCTTTCAAGCCTCCAATGCACAGCCCAAGACACTTCCCTTCTGGGAAGGCTGAGGGAAAATTTGTCTTTCACAGCAGGATTTATGCTCAAAGAATGCCTTTGTGGCACACAGCTCCTGTGTACACCACAGAGTTGGTGACTCAGAAGCCCCACTGCAGATGGCAGGCAGAGGAGCAGGCTGCAAAGGACGATGAGCTGAGGCTCAGGGACTCCACCAGACCGCTCGCTGGGGACAGAGGAAAAGCACGCGAGCAACAGGCATCTTGCAACAGCAAAGCAAGCCACAAGTTCTCCTGACCACCTGAGCTGCCTAGATGCTAATCGCTGGCAAGTGGAGGGCAGTTGCCAGCAAATAAAACTATTCCTGTGGAAAGACATTCAGAAGCAATTTCACAATGAAAATAAAGTAACTCCTCTCTGTAACCCCTTTGGAAATTATTGCTAAGTTTTTAAGCTTACTTTCCAATGTTTTGGAAAAAAGTAATGTCTACACTTGGGACCGTCTCTCTATCCGTGAACTGTGCAAAGTGCACCGGTTTCTGCATCAGCAACCAGACTGAAAAAGACAAAGAGGTTTCTGGATATGAGAAGTCTCCCAAGCAGAAATTAAAACAACGTAGTTTGCTGGCTAAAGAAAAAGGCCTGATTCACCACAATTAAGCACAGGTATACCAAGCTGGTTATGCTTCAGTGTATACAGGAATCCTTCACAATAAATACACCACACATGAAATGTTGCTATCCATACCAAATGTATACTGAGAAAGTTCTCAGGTGCTGAGGTTATTACACTAAAACCTCCAAAGGATGATCTTGTACATAAGGAAGAGACTTATCCAATAAGATTACCAAGTGACAAGCCTGCCTCTGACAACACCATCTCTAAGAAGCAATGTTACATGTCTCTAGTTCTTCTAATTATTTCTTTCCATGTTTTTTTTTTTTGTTGTTGTTGTTTGTTTGTTTTTTAATTTTACAGCTGTATTGTAGTTGACAAAAAAGTGACAATGAGCAAGTTTATGGAATGGCGTGTTATAAACCAATATAGGACAGATCAGACCTTACATAAAGACACTCATAGGCAAAGAGCAACCATAAAACAAAGGCAGACCCACATGTTAGCAGGTCAGACAGATCATGCTCCTTCACCCAGCATAGAACTAGCATCGAGTCTGCTGCTAGAGATGCAGGCACGTGCACATCCCTTCCCTCTCACAGGCTTCGACATCTAACTGAACAAACTGCACCTAGGTCCCAGAAGACAGAGTTCATCTGCCAAATTTCTCTTTAATTCAGCTATACAGACACATAGATAAACTTCTGATACAAGCACTGGGAGTTTTAGAGAAGGATATTTATCAAATATGAATTCACAGCTTTTTTTCTACAGACAGTACAACTCACATCTGATTTTCAAAACTAGTGTCAAGTTTCACAAAGACATCATATCTGAAAGTTGCTGGATATCCAAGGCCTAATTAATTTACATGTATACACACATTACACAGCTAAAGAAGACCATATATTCCTTAATGATTACCTACATCTACTATAAACCAATGTCTCCTGCCAACAGATATATGACTAGGAATTTCTTGAGTTTGTTTTTTTCCTTAACACTGAACTCACTGATCGTCCATGTCTTCACCTTGCTATTACAAGAACACAATCGCTGGCTGCCCTCTAGAACACTAAAGACTGAGCTATAGGCAGCCTGCATCCCCACCTCCTTTGTACACATCTTACTCTGCACAGGCTCTGTCCTGTGGTTTCTGCAGAAGAGTGGCTCTGTTTGACCAAAGCAGTCAGACACACTTTTTATTTACAGTAAAAATCCACACGTGACCAACTAAATTGCAATTATTATAGGTGGCCTATATGAGTTGTATTCAGAGCCCAATGCTTGATTTTCTGTGTGCATGTTCATCACAGTGTAGTCTTCACTTTTCTAAAATGCCAGAGTATATAAAAATACTAATTAGACAATGGAAGTGGGCCTCCCTTATTAATAATACACGTGAACATATGATGAGCTGAATGAAATCAGATACATCACTAGTTTCTCCTAACCAACTCTCAGAAGACTTGAGAAATATTTTCACTTAGTTTAAAATAGCCTGTAGGCAGCCCACCAGAGCTGTAACAAAAAAGCTCCTGAAGCTGCTCATTATGAGACCAAGAAACACATTATTCATGCCAGTTCCAGCATCACAATACAAATGTTTTCTTACCTGAATACCTTCTTCACATCCTTTATTACAGCCGATGAAAATACAAGTTCTAACAGACTGATACACTACACTGTCTTCTTGAATAAACTGAAGCAATCGGCGTGTGTCAGACAGCTCTACACAGCTATTCATAACTGAAGGCTCACCATCTGTGCACTCCTTGCTGTGCCCACCCTATCCAGTTACTGATCACAGTTAAATGAGATTCAAACACAACATTTTGGGCATGAAGCCAAGCAGTTTCCCCTGCTTCACAGGTTTGTTTCTCAAGCTTTAACCCATACCTCTGTTTCATCTTAGTCTGGCTGCTACAATCCTTTGTACGCAGGTCATATAGTTGCCGCCCTTCAGCCGCAGGCATCTGGCACACATTTCTTTCTTCATCAGGAAGTCCTTCCACCGCCTCTGTCTGAAGCACTTCGCTGACTAACAGTGCATGGGTAGACCCAAGACCCCATGCACTGCTTGGAACGTTATCACATTGTGAAGTCCTGTTCTAATACTCAGTAACATCAGACTTTTTCTGGACTGCACCCATAGCCAAGTGAGAACCGTGCAGAACAGACAAAACCAGACACTGAACTTCCCATTTACAGGAAAAAAAAAAAGTCTAAATCAAATTCTAGTGCTCTGCTAAAAAGACACTGTTAGTTCTATTGAAAAATATAAATATTTTGCTCTCATTTGCATGAAGCGATGATCTGGGCAGTCAAACAGCATACAAGACTTCTGTTAGCTTTACAGAGATCACTATTCCAGTAATACTTAACAGCTTCAGCAAACTATGGGACAGGTAGCAACACCTGTTGAAACAACTATTTCCAGTGTTCCGGGGGGTAGAGGGTGTTCTTCCTCTGCAGGAGTTTCCAGGAAAATAACCTTTACCTAAAGATCATGAATACAGACAAAAATAAATCCCTTTTTGCCCTGAACTCTATCACAAAGGCTGCCAAGCATACAGTTTGTAGCAGTCATTCATAACACTGGAAAAAGGCTTCCTTGAGGGATAACCCTGAGCACAGCCGTCCTAAATCCAACCCAATAACGAAATTTTAACCGAGGGTGACAGAAAAGTTCCCTGCTTTTTCCCTTTCATATTCACTGACGTCACTGCCGGTCCAATGCTAATCACAATCAAATTTTTCAGAAAAGTAATTTTTTTCTTTCATGCTACTCCTCAAGCACGACACAGCCTCCTTGAGCGGATCCACAAGGATTCACCCTGCCCCCAAATCTTTCTGCCATCAGTAACTGCTCTAATTTGTTTAAAAATTAAGAAGAAAACTGGTGAATGAACTTTAGGTTGGATGAAGGTAAGTTGACATGTTGTACTAAAGAAGTACTGCTATAAATAATTCAGAGTAGCCTAGAACACAACTGCTGTCCCGGTGAGCTCTAAGCGAGCACCAGGCGCCTTCATGCACAGACGAGGATCAGGCCTGGAACCCTCCCCCCTGATGCTTCCCCTAGGTCCCGCATCTCCATGCTGCTAACAAGTCTGAAAAGAGAAAGAGTCAACTTTTTTGGAGGACCATTTAATAAATCAGATTATGTATTTAACAGCTTCTTGGCAAAGCCCTGTGTGGCGTGCTGGAGACGTGTGCCCGTCACCTCCCACGCTCGGCAGGCCCCCAGGACCCGGGGCCGGCCTCCCACTGCGCCGCCACACCGGGGAGCTGCGTCCCGGGGCTCCCGAGCTGCTCTCCGAGCCGCGTTTAAACGGGGAACCCGAAGCTCCTGCTCCGCGCGGTCGTGCTAAGCGCGAGAGAGACGCCACCAGGGCCCGGGGCCGCGCAGCCCCGCGACAGGCGGCGACAGGGGCGACACGGCGACGCCCAGCACGCGGCCACGCGGGGTTCGGCCACGCGGGGTTCGGCCACGCCGGGGCTGCCCCGGGACGCCACTGCCGCTCCCGCCGCGGGCGTTTTCCGGCCCAGCCCCGGCCCCGCGCCCCCCCGGCCCCGGCCCCTTTTGTGCGCGGCCGCCCCGCCCCGCCCCGCCCGGCCCACGGCCCGCAGCCGCCCCGAGGGGAGCGCCCCGCGCCTCGGCCCCGAGACCCCGCGTGCGGCCCGGGGGCTCCGCGCCCGCTGCTGCGGGGAACGCGGAGCCCGCGGCGGGGTTGGGGAGTGGGGGTGGAGTGCCCAGCGGCCCGAAGGGAGCGGGGCCGGGGCGGGCCGGGCCCCGTACCTTGACGAAGAGCTCGATGACGGGCTCCTTGTCGCCCTCCTTGAGCCCGTTGACCGGCACGGACAGCGCCATGCTTCGCCCCTCGCCGCGCCTCGCCCGGAGCTGCCCCGCCGGGACAGCCGCCGCCCGCTCCGCCGCTCGCCTCGCCCGCCCTGCGCGCGACTGCGGCCCCGCCCCAGCGGCACAGGGACCTGCCGCGGCCGGCGCCCGGGGGGCGGAGCCGATACCGAGGGGGCGGGGCGGGGCCGAGGGGCGGAGGCGGGGCCGAGGAGCCAACGGTTTCCTCGGCGGGCCTTGGGGTTGGGCCCAGCGGGCGGCGCGGGGGGATCCTGTGGGGGGCCGGCGCTCGGGGGCGGCCCGGCCCTGGCGGAGGCGGCGGACCCGAGGGCGCTGCCAGGCCCGGGGTGGTGGTGCCGGCCAGGGCTCCTGCCTGGTGGCAGGGAGGAGCGCGCCCAGCCCTGTTTCTGCCACGCTGTTGAGGGCAGGGGCAGGAGGCTCCGGGCGCGGTGGTGTTCGCCCTTTTCCAGTCTTTTCACCAAAATAGCACGGGGCGGCCCGCGGCACGCCGGTACGTTTTCCCCGAGCGACCTCATGCCCGCGAGTCTCCTGTGAACCTGGCCCCAGAGTACCCGAGGGGCCACATGGGCTGGGACAAGATGGTGGCAAGCAGAGCGTTGGCTGGCAGTAAAGCCTCGTCCCTCCCCAGGGGTTTTGCTGTCCTCAGTCCTGCGTAACCGGATGTCTCTAAACAAATTTCATCCAAGTGTTCCTGCAACTTTTCATCTAGAGCAGGAACAACTGCTGCCGGCCTCTGTCCCTGCACTGATGGGGCTGGGCAGCTGATGTGACAAAGTCCTTGTCAGTCCCGTGGCTTCTTGGCGCTTCGCAGCAATCTCCCTCGGAGCCAGTGGAAGATTCTTCTCTGTTTTACAGAGTCCAAGGAGTCACTCTGATTCACAGGGTGGGACAGGCTAAACTGGGAGTTGGCGTGTCACCATAACCACCCGATCTGGGAGCAAGGCAGGACCACACGTTCGAGCCCAGTCCAACAACCTCAGTGAATAATCCACCCTAAATTAATTGCAGACCATACCACAAGGGATACCTTTGTTGGAATGTGGCTAGGAGAAAGGGGCGGGGAGGGGAGGGAAAGGGAAGGAAAAACACTTCCCCTAAATGGGGTTGTCAAGGAGGTCTGCAAGCACCCGTTTGGGGTCCTCAAGTTCACATTTCCGGTGTGACAGAAGAAATTTGCACTAGTTGAGGCACGTGTCCCTGGTAGATTCAGGAACTGCTAACAAGGGGGCTTTAATTCCAAGGCCATGGCAGCACGCTGGCAGGTGAAAGCTGTTATCCTATGCTGCTTGTTCAATGCCTGATGCGACAGGCCAGGAGCTGAGTCCGATAAGCCGTGTACGGGCAGCATGGGGTATGAAACGCAGGGCCAGCCATCACCCTCCACTCTGTGCTTCACTTTCCTTTTCTGCCAAAAGCTTCAAACTGGGGATTTTGTAAAAGCCGACGTATTTTGTGCCTCCCCTCCTCAAAGCAAAGACCCCCTACTTTTGAGACGATGAGGTGTAGAGTACAAAGAAATAGCTCTCCCACAGAGCTGCTAAAAGTAGGTGCAGAGGACTCTAAAGCACTCTGTTTTGTTTTATTTTTATTTTACCAGCAGTACAAATGAGTTGCCAGGGCCATTTTTCCTCAGTATCACTGAATTTCTTTAACAAGAGTTCACATGGTGTTATCTGGCAGAGCAGCTAATAGCTTATTTCATTTATATCCAGCTGCACCAGCTTTGTCGGCTGCTTAACATCTTTTCAGTTATTTTACCTTTAGATGACATTTTCCTGGTTTCCAGCTGCCTCATACCAAAGCCCTGATCCTTCCCATTCAATTGAAACCTCTTTCTTTAATGATGTTCAGAACAGTTTTGAATGCTAAAAGCTCTCAGTTGTTTCTTAGTTCTGTAATTGCTGGTTATGTTATTCTGGCAGGTTTTTGTGATAATACTTAGAATTAATTTGCCCAAGCTTTACAAAATAAATAACCAATCCTCTTAATGATTCATAGAGAAGTGAGTATGACCCACCTTTTACAGCTAGGAGAAATGAGTCAGAAAAGTGATTTATTCAAAGCTAAATTTGCACCAAGTCAGGGAGTCAGAACAAAGCAATTCAGGCCCCCCACCTATACTCAGAGCAGTAGGTCACTCCCTCTATTTTATGTTGTATTGAGAAGGCTTCTTTCCATTTGTCAGAGCAGCAGTACAGTGTATTATTGTTTCATTTCTCTAGCACTTTGGCCTTTATGCAGCAATTTTCCATCTCAAACTTTCCAAGTGCTTTTGGAACTGGAGGCATCGGATGTTAAACGTATCAAAGCAAGCGCTCTCCTGCTCCAGCCCTCACTGCGCAAACTCAGCCAGGGGCATTTGCTCCCGCATTGACCCTGGGGTTCAAAAGTGGCTCTTTATCCCTGAGTGGGATTTTTCAGCCACTGGAGGCACTCAGCATGCAGATCATGTTGCAGCTCAGCAGGACCACGTGCCAAATCTTCATCCTGTTTTTTAAACACAATGAATCTGCTTAGGGAAGAAAGGGTGCTGAGGAAAGGTTGGAAGACAAAAATGCCGCATAGCCCTGTGCTGGACCATCCAATGTTGGCTGCAGCTGAAAACAAGAGCCCAGCCAGCCAGACAGAAGGATTTGTTGTATCAATATAAAGCCATGATGGATGAAACTGTGAGAAGAACCTGCCCACAGACACCTATTAAAAGAAAAGCAGAAACGACTCCGCCTGGTTTAAAAATACCAGTATTCTCATTCCAGTGCTAATTTGGGCCTGTCTGCAGGCTGAGATGCTGCAAAGCCCTCCCCCGGAGACTTGACGACATGGAAGAGCAGAAGCATGGGCCCAGGGGTCGCGAGTCCCAGAGGCTTTGCTGCGGTTGTACCCCTTCGCAGAGTAACCCCACAAGCTCCAGTTGCCCTGTGCCTTCTGTCCAAGCACAAAGTGGGATTTTTGGCTCTGTCCCTCACCTGCTGTCTGGAATGGACTGTTTTGTCTTGCTGATATTGCTCATTTTTATTTTATTATCCCTGCGTTGAGCAGTGTTTGTTTATGGAGCTCATTGGAGGGTGTTAGCCCACCAGACTTACAGGGATTGCGGGGGAGATTGAGCTTCTGTTTGTGTCAGACTGTTTGCAGTTTACTGTAGCTTACAACCAGCTGTCCCTAGATAGCTCATTCTCATCCGGGGCGAATGCCAAATTTTAGCATTAACTGCAGGCTCACGGAGCTGATCCCACAAAGCTCTGTAGCGAGCAGCTGAGGACATGCAGCACTGTGCCCAGAGTTAGCGTCCAGCGCTTGTAAAGTATGTGGTGGAAAAGAGCTCACTGCTGTGGGTTGACACCAGCGGCAGGCAGAACTGCAGGAGAAGGACATGTCCCATATCATTACGTGGGGAGCTGACTTCATCCCACAAATTCCAGGTCACTCCTCTTTTGCACAGTCTGAGTTAACACTGCTCCAAGCACGAACACTGAAGGATAAATGCCTCTAGGAAGTGTTAATCGGGAACTTTTAGTGGAAGTAATTGCAGCTTAGAGACATTTAACAATCGATGTACTTTCCATGCAATAGCATTCTTTTTTTCTGGTTACTGGCATATGGTCCTTACCCCAGGGAGCTGGACAGTAATTAATGCATTTTGTGGTTAAATGTTTGGACTCAGCATCTCATGGCACCCAAGGAGAACAGAAGTAGACAAAGCATGCATTGTCTGCAGGTTTCCCTGGGCTGTGTAAGTCCCCTAAACTGAGGCATCCTGGGGTCAGTTTTACAGGAACGCTGGCATAGGCAGAGTTTTCACCTCGCTTCCTTTAGAGTCACTGAAACATTGGGAAAGTTATCCTGCTTGGCAGCTGGCCACCCTTGGAGCTGATGTCCAAGGGGTGGAAAAGGAAGGTTGGCTCTGAGGACCACACATACAGCACCAGCGGGAGGCTGGTGCTGTGCCTCTTGTCACCTTTCCATGTATTTCTTACTGCCCTGCTTTTAAAATTCAGATACTGGCCCATTCTGCAAAGGGTTTTCCTGTCCTGTTAGCATAAGGAAGCAAATTTAAAGTTTTCAGCTTCACATGCTGTAGAGAGGGACCTGGAAAGGACCAAGGGTGAGAGCTGGACCATCAGCTGCGTGAGAAGGAAGCTGGGACCCTCCCAGGACACATCCCCACTGAGCCTGCACACACCTGGGACTCCTGCAAGAAAACCCCAAATCTATCACAGCGCTGGTTTTAAAAATTATTTGGAAAAAAGGACTCTTTCACTTACTTGAATAAAATCTGTATTTCCCTACCCTTATGCACAAAAGTTGCCTGAAAGTAAATAAACTAAGAGCACTGACTATTTTCTTTTAAGGCCTTTGTCATTCTAGCTCTTTGAATTGCCTAATGTGATTTTGTTAAAGAAAAAGACACTAGGCAGCCTGCTTCTCTCAAAATACCAAGTTTGTCTGTCTTTGGTTGATTAAATGGTTAAATCAACCTCACTATACTGAAGTGCAGCAATCAAATGCCACCACCTGTGTTTCCATCTTAGTGCAAAGTGAAAAGCCTGAAAGTTGCCAGTAGCTGGGGACTCCCCTAATGAACCCTTTATATAATATCCAAGCGGCTCCCAGCTGGGTTTCAACACCATGGACTGGCTTCTGTCATGAAGCTTAAACGGAAGAAATGCTCTTTGATGTGGCTTTTTAATGGTCTGCAAGTCCTGTAAAAGACCCCAGGGGAAGATCTTGTGCCGAAAAGCAGTGCACAACACAGACAGCCTCTGGTGTGCTGCATGCTCCGTTGTGTGTGAGATGAGGGTGGAAGCACCAGTCCCTTCATCAGCCTGCATACAGCATCTGCAGACCATCAGCACAATTAAAGCCATGACACCAAGACGGTCTATTTTCTCTCTGGGTGCAGGTTAACATCAGAAAGAAACAACAACAACAACAAAACAAATCAAAACAAACAAACAACACCAAAAGCTCTTTATCCTCATGCTCGTTGGATACAAAACCATGCAACCACTGTAGACACCTGATCATCCATCTCAATTTCTTGCAAGACTGTCACTCTTAAAAATACAAACCATTGTTTTTTCATCAGTAAACATACCGCTGATGTCCTCTGCTGCAGCTCAGCCCGCAGCCACTGCTCAGAGCAGCATTTCTGTGCTCGCAGCAGGATGGCAGCCGCTGCCTGGGCAGGGCAAAGCCGTGCACTACGAAAGAGGCATCCGAACACCCCAAAGCTTTCCAAGTGGTTCTCTGGGAAAAGCCCATATCCAAGATTAATTGCAATCATCATAAGACACAAAAGCAAACACCCATCACATAGCCAACCTGCTCCATACTAATGGCGTAAGTGCTGAGCTGACTCAAGCGGTGACGTGTTGAATGTGGATTTTATTTCCTCCTATCTGAGTCACGGTGGAATGAGCCAGTTTTTTTTTCAAAGGACTCAAAAAAAAAAAAAAAAAAAAAAGAAAAGGAAAGGAAATGTGATTGGGACAAGAAGCCAAGGTCTCACAATCCTATGAGGACTTAGAAAAAATCTTATTGATAAAATTATTTGTATTTCAGCAACACCTATAGTGCTAGTAGCTCTGTAAACACAGTGACAGAAACTCCTCCACCTTCTTTAAACCTTGCAGGCACAGCAGTGCCAAGAAAGTGACTTGCGGAAAGCCCTGATATGCCCACAGGAGGATGGAGACCTGAACTTGAACCTCCTGAGTCACAGCTCACAGGAGCAGCTGTGGTCCTTGTCACAGCAAAGCCTCTTTCACCCTGCAGATGGGGAGAATGACAATCCTGCAGGTAGAACCAGAGCAAAGATTTCCCAAATATTCCCATTACAAAAGCCTGTTATTTGCAGCACGCGCTCTACTTGCTCGGGCTGAATTTCTGGTATTTCTGAACACTGGGTATTTGATTTTGCAATTTTAATAATCACCTCTTTAGCCCAGTGGTTTTTCTATGTAATGATCACTACAGGACACTCTTGTAGTGATATTAAGAAGGCTCCTACTAAGCTGCAATAACAGACATGTAGAGTCCAAAGATTAGATGCAAAACTGGGGCAGCCGTACAAGGGCCCAGTCCCTCCCTCCCTCCCTCTATCTCATGGGACCAGCCCAGCACCGGGGGCTGCACACACACAAGAGCTGCTGCAGCCCCCTCAGGCCCTGCACAGCATCTCTCTGAGCACCAGCGCTGCACAGGCTTTCCTCTTTTAAATCCTCTGTGACTGTCCCATCCACGGACTGCAGCACTGCCAGGTGATCTGCAGCACTTCCCAGCCACTCACAGCCACAAGGTGAGCAGTGGAGCCACGCGTGGCAGCGTGCAAACATCGCTACAAGGTGGTTCAAACACAGTCTGCTTTTCTACAGCCTTCCCAATTAGATGCACAAGAGGTTTCTGTGATTCAGTTTTCTCTTATTGATCTAACCTTCTGGGTATGCAAGTGAGCAATTAGCAGGGCTACATCTGTGATGTCATTTAAATTCAAATTACACCCTCATTAAAACACAGGTGTGCATTTTAAGACAATAAATCCCAATCCCCTGTTGTCAGCTGGCAGAAGTCCAACCCTCTACACACCCCTTGTCCTGCGCTGGGCTGCCTGCAGGGCCCTTACCGCGGGGATGGACAGATTTAGGGCTCCCTGGGCGTTCTGGCAGAAACCCTGTTTTGGAAGGGAAAGTCCCTGCTGCATTTGCCCAATGTCACACCGTCTGCCCAGGCATTATCCTATTAATCCAGTCATAACATCAGAAGACTTCTCGCTTTGCATCAGTGGATACAACCTGGGGGGAAAATCCATGTGCGCAGCTGCTTGGGCTCCAGTGCAGCAGGGCAGCTCCCTGTCTGTAGCGCGGCAAACCCGAGCAAGGTTTGGTTACACCCAGACCCCTAGTTTCCATATAACTCCCCCCTACAGGAACTGGTTAGCCTAGGACTCCCCATCCTACCAGGGACCTCCAGGGGTTATTTAACAAGCAAGCCCACCTCAGGGCAGGGCAGGGCACCACACCAGTCCTCAGCCCCATGCCCAAGATCCAGCGCAGGGCACATCGTGGCAGGGGCCGCCGCCGCTGCTGCTGCTGGTGCACTCTGCTCCTTGTGTTTTGCCTCCTAGACGTCTCCATCTGAGGGTGGTGCCAGGGCCACTGCTGGGCGCTGTCAGGGTGCAGGAGCAGCACAGAGCCCAGCAGCCACGCGGGAGGAACTGGAGCAGGGGCTGGAGTCGCCTTGGCTCTGCAGGCAAATCCCCGTTGCAATCAGCCCAGATAAACCAGTGCTGCTGGTTGCATGCAAACTGCCTTGGTTCCTCCTGAAAACCATGGAGGCCCACATAGCACCAGGCCGGGATCTGGCCATCTGCTCACCCAGCTTGGACACCAGTGTCCAGCACCGGCAGGAGCTGAGAGGACAAACCATGGTCCCCAAGCCCCCACCACAGCCCATGCACCACCGTCATCACCGGAAAAGTGGCTGCAATGGCAAAGCACATTGGGTTCCTCTAGGGGGAAAAGTTACTGCAGACAAATCAGGTTGACATGGACAGGGACTTCAGAGCATTTTGAGTTCCTCTGAGGGATTCGCTTCCAGCAACAGAAGCTAATTTTTGTTTTGACAAAATCAAGCCAGTGTTTGTGGCTGATGGCAGGCGGGTGCAGCCCATTCACGGCAAAGCAGAGCTGTGGCAAATGCAGTGGGTGTGGAAAGGCACAGGGGTACATGGATCTTTTCTTCAGATTTGATAACCCCAAACTGTTCCAGCTTGCTCAAAAGGCTGGGGAGCTGGGGCCCCTTCCGCAGCAGAGCCAAACAGCCACAGGGATCACAACAGTGGCATTCAGAGCCAGGCTCCTCCAGGGGAGGAAGGGCCCGGCGGAGCAAGCTGCAGTGCAGCGTCCTCAGCTCAGGACTGTCATCATTTCCTTTCTTCCCTAGTTAGAAATGATCAGAAAAGGACACCGAGCAGCAAATTACATTAACATTTTGCTGTAGTTTCTCCAAGCTACCATCGAGGCAGTGAAAGGCACTGAATGCTGCACTGAGTACAGGGAGGAAGGAAGCAGCAGCTGGAGAAAGGCCAAGTCCCTGTTGGCAGCAGAGCTAACCTTGAGACAAGGTGTTTTGTGCATGCAGCATAATTTGGACAAGTGATGAAGCAAAGCTTTGTAGCTGGAAATCTTGCAGCTCAGGCTGATGTGCTGCTGCAGCCCCATCAGCCATTCGGAGCAGTAAGCAGACTGCTCGGGTGACCAAGCTCACAGGATGCCCCAGCTGAAGCAGTCTGAGAGCCTTCAGGAGGACAAAGCTCACTCTCAGCAGTGAGATTTACTCTGTGGAGGCCCCAGGAACCCACAGACCACCACTATGAGCTGCTCACCCCACCCGGTCCTGCGCCTTGCGTACATGGAGCTGGTCTCCTGGGTAGCTCCCAGGTCTTCTATAGAATGTGCAAGTTACTCCATTTTCACATAGCTACTTTCAGTTATCTCTGTCCTGGATAACAGCGAGGTGTCCATTTTCCTTGCCTGGAAAGAAGAGTTGAAGCTGAAAGTGGACTCTGCTTCCTCCAGAAACTGTGAGAACAGCTCACTTTATCCTCGAGCATAAATAATAAAAGGATTCATTCACATGTTTAGCAATAGATTAAAAATAAATAAGAAAGAGCTCAATTCTGTTTTGCCAATCATGCACTTAATATAATTTTCTCTTCTTGTCCCCTTGTCTTGGTGCCTGTGGACTTGCAGAGTTTTTAATAAGCTGGAGAGGAGCCAAACCATTTCTTTCTCATTAAAAAAAAATATCTTTGCAATGACAAAGGTAATTTTTTCACATCAGTAGTCAAATCTGCTCTCTGAGCTAAAGTCCAGCTGACATAGAGACCAATCTTTAACAGGAGCTGAAAACCCCTTCTGGAAAGGGGAAGCACATGGGGGCTATTTACAAAGGAGATCTGATTTTTTTCATAACAACTCTGCTAGCTTCAGTCATTCATTTGAAGCAGAAAGACAATTATTTTTAAAACTTGGATGAGGAATCACAAAAAGCTGCTGTCTCCACCCAGCCAAATACTCTTTTGTGATCTTCCCAAATAGAGCTGCAAGCCCAGGCAGGGTCTGTCCCACCAGGAACCAGGGACATTGACACCCTGACCTCTTCCAGCACACCCCAAGGTGCAGGCAGCACCATGAAGGCAGCCAAGATGGGCACTGCTGGGGATGGCCCAGGGTGGGACACGGCATCAGTGCAGCTCAAGGGTGGGGAGAAAACTGGATGGAAGATCTGGCCAAGCAGGTAAGTGATGCACATGCTTCTGTAAGTCTGGCTGCACAAGGTGAAACTTCTCTCCAGGGGCCACCCCCAATCTGATACCAGCAACTAAAACACCATTTATTGCAATGAAGCCACAATTTATGTGAGCTGAAGCTCTGCCCCTGGATTTAACACACAGCTTTTGCAGAGGGACTGAACAATTCTTTCCCCTTCATTGGTTGCACAAGATAGCACTGTTTTCCATGTTTTCTTTTAAGTAAAACAGGAAGATTCAGAGCTATCCAGGTTGGCATGCCACAAGCATCGCCCCACACAGCTCCCACCCCACACCCAGGGGCTGTGAATGCAACTCATGTGCTCCAGACCAGCCCCGCTCCTCTCTTCTCCCACAACTGGAAAGAGCAACCTGAGCTGTCAACTATCTATTAGACAACATCCTTCTACATTTAAGGATATCCTATGCCCTGGATTTATTACCTTAATGCAGTGGCAAGATCCTCCTCTAAGCCGGTTGCGTCACGGGCCCATATTGCTGCCGGGTGCTGGCCCAACAGTCCTCATGGCTGCTCCGCCAGGCCCTGCTCCCCTCTCACCTCCTGGCTGAGCCTCTCCTGCGCAGGAATTGTTCACAAAACACACAGCTGCTCCGGCTGGCCGAGCACACAAAGGCAGCATTGATTTCCCAAGCAAGGGCTACCTACAGTGCTCTGCCTGAGGGGCAAATACATCCTGCATTTGTATAGAAGGAAGGCCTCAGCCAGACCAACTTCCTTTCTGCTATTTAACTCGTTACATCGTGTATTGCAGCATGCCCTGGGTAGGGAAACAGATGTGGGAATTAAAAGCAATTCCTCTTCCCCTGTACCCCCTGGCCTGATCCCCTGGTCCCTGGAGACAGCTCACAGCCTAGAGGTTCAGTCCTGCTCAACCGTCTGCCTCAGGCTTTCAGTGTGCAAACCTCAAGGGATTGATCCCAGATGAGAGAAAACACCATTCTTGAATCTGCCATGATACAAAATGCAAAGATAAATGCTTTGTGACTAGAGCATCTTGCAGGAAAGGCTCAGTCGCCCACCCTGCTGCAGCAAATCTCCCAAAGCAGCTGGGGCACTGCCTGCACTCTATGCCGGTCCCAGTTTGGGAGCCAGCAAGCTCTTTTGTGCAGTGCTGATTTTTGGGTTATCCAAAACAATCTCAGCAAAAAATAGAAGCAAAACATTGCTGAACAAATGGGTGCATACAGCAGGAGGTCACTGTGCGTCACCGTGCCCTCTAATCTCAGTTTCACCCGGCCAAATGAGAGCGCAATGACTGACTCACCTGCCCCAGGAACCAGCCCATTATAAAATATGACACTCCCAGCTAAGGAAGCATTTGGATTTTCCATAGTATTTCCCCAGCTTGGTATGCTAGCTGGCCCTCTGTGATACCTGTTTGCTATTTGGACACAGCCCCTTCTCAGTTGTATAAGACATCAGCAAAATGTATAGGAAGCATACTGCAGCTCATGATTTTAAGTGAAAGATTAAAAAGCAAAACAGAAGTACCTTCCAACAGTACTTCTAGTTCTGCAAAGTAGTTATAATCATTCCCCCTTAAGCAACAGCTTCCAGTTCAGCAAACCCTCTAGCAGATAAGATATACAATTTAATTAAGTGGCCTGCTGCATACTGGGCCAGAGCTGGCACTGCAAGCCTAAACACAGAAATTACCCTAATGGATTGGGCTGTCTCCATCTAATCTGCTGTCCTGTCTCCAAAAGCAGCCAGCACCAAATTTCCTAAAGCCCTAGCATGGAAGACATCGTGTTCTGCTCCAGCAGGAGGCTGAGAGCTCCCCATTTTCTCTTGCTTAAGAAGGGATGGGTAGAATCAGTGTTTCTTATTAGCATGCTTGAATTAATTGAAATCACTAATTTAAATCCTGATTTAAATTAGTAGACAGGAAGCATCTTTTCAAGTAATCAGTTTATCCTATTTTGCATTTTTGGTTTCATTTTTCATTAAGGAAAGTAACTGATATAAATGCTAGGCATGCAATTTACAACTCTGCAGGTCTCTACTCTAAGCTTGATGCTATTTTTTGTAAATTTGATACACCATCCCTGTATGCTTGTAAGCACTTACCACACAATTTACATACATACTTTTAGACTTTGTTAAATACCTCCTTCCCCCCCCCCCCCCGTATTTCGCCAAATTGCATTTAGATGAAAGTTAATCACAACAAAACATGAACTTTTTTTTCCCCAGTTGTTTTGCTATGTCTGATGATTTTCACAGCCATTTTCGTCTTCAAAAGCTGAAAAGCTGAACAATTCCCATTGCTCCTTTGGTAGGTTTGTGGACAAGCTCAGCCTGCATGCTAATTCACTGCCTCGAATTGAATCCATTTAACAGTACTTAAAACAGCTCTGGTAAAGTTCTGTATACTTTCTATATTTTTATTCAGAAAAATGTTTACTGCTTTGCTGCATGTATGTATGCATCCGTGTTTTTCATTGTTATCAATAGGCAACGCTTTAGTGAACAGGGCCAGTGAGCCCAGCAACACAAAGTGAGTCCTTTTCACATTGTGAACAGAACCTAAAGACTACTTAATTTTGTTAAAAAACTTTTCTTGCACCAAAACACCCAAGTCTTTGGGTATTTGAGTCAGTCAATTCCACATCAACGACCACCAAGGGAAGGCTTCACACCTTTCTCCTGGTGTCATTTTCTGGAAGTTTCTGCAGTGAGTAAATTTTAATAGATAACTAAATTAGACTTTAACTGATACAATTTTAATCTGTGATTCCTCTTGAAGAATGTTGAAATCTAGTTTTGATTTAAATGCAAGACACCAGTCAGAGAGGCATCTTTTACTCTCCCCCACCCCTGGCACAGCCCTGCCTTCCTGCTCTCAGCCCCACCTGGCGAGAAGCACTCGCAAGTGCATCCTGTCCTAGCAAAGCCTGGCCAGCGGTAGCAGCTTTTAATTCCCTCCGTTCATTGAAGGATAACAGAAGAGGCATAGCCCTGCGATAACTGCAGCTTGCATTTAAGCAAAACAAATCCTTTAAAAGTAAAAGTGCACAGCTCCCCCGAACGAATTCCTAGTTTTGTATCTTCAGCTGCTGCACGACACAGCACACACACTCAGCACCTGAGTTACCTACAGAGCTCTCCACTTGCATTAGCTTCCTCCAGCCAACCCTGATATACAGACAAATGTGTTAATACTGTCTGCAGTGACTGAGGAACACCTCTCTAAACAAAGATCATCTGTGGTTCTACTACTTTAAGGCCATTGAAACAAGACCTCACCCTTCTCAGACATTTTTCATGCACAGAACTGGGCATATGAGGACCTTTGTCCATGTATTTGCATGTTGGTTACTAGAGGTAATCTTAGCAACAAAGGAATTAAATAAAACATCACAAGTGGACCATAAGGCTTTTAAGCATGATGAATGGTAGCTCAGCTTCACTTTTACTAAGTAAGTCAGAACTAAACCTGAACAAGAGAAAACAAGTTGAGCTGCTTATTTCAACCAGAATATACCTTGAAACAAAGACTGTGCTTAAGTTAAACAGTTTATGTACCTTATGCATTCAAGAACGTAATACAGGAGGAATATGCGATGCGCGTGCTGTACTGCTGCTGTCTGATTTCTGAGACAAAGAGCTCAGACAAAAGTCACTGTTATGGGACTACTCCAGCCATCAGGGCAGGGAACAGTGTCTTCTTGCTTTGTTCTGTAGCAAAATGGACTCAAACATATGAGCTCTTCAAACTAGTTCTAGGAGAGCCAAAGTAGTAAGGTCGAAAGTAAAACTGTTGATTGAATCTGGAAATATACAATTCCCTATTGTTTTCAGATGTGAGAATCTTTAATATTAAAACAATATACTACTTTCAGTGTAACTTATTACAATGACTGAGACCTGACCAAGAGGGGAAAAAAATAATTCCACTGTAAAGTTCTGTGAATGATAGACATACTAAAAAGGTACAGCAGTAAAACCAAGCTGCCCTCCAGTAAAGTGAAAGAACCTGCAAGGTAACACTAAGAAGTAGCAGATGCCCTTTGCCTGCCAAAGTCCGTACTACAGTTTTGGATGGAGATTGGTAAGTGAACCAAGTATTGCTGTCAATGCTGGATATGAGTCAAGGTTTTATAAGCAAATGATCCTATACTAAACGAAGTTACCACACTCAGCAGCTGAACTTAAACTCCATAGAAACACAGTTCAATGCCCTGCTGAAAGCTACACTTTCAATAGCACTTTCCATATGAAAACATACATATTAATAGGTTTAGTGTTTGTGGAATGAAATCAGCAGTGCACAAAAACACGTGATATTTAAGCTGCCAGAAGTTAGTGCACCTTATGTCATAGCCTACACTAGCCAGTTCTCCAGCTCCGAGCCTCTGCTTGGGAGATAAATTAGCCAGACAACATGCAGCTGAGCAAGCTTTGACATGCAAAATTTTAGTTATGACTCTAAGCGCTGAACTCTGCTTGAGTGATGTTATTTATCATTCAGACTACATCAGCTTTCAGAGTAATAGACATTTCACAAACCAGTAGAACTGCCTCTGTCCTGAACATTAAGGGAACTCATAAATTAGTGTGAGCGTAAAACTTCTGGTGAAGCTCAGGGAGCTGGCCCATGAAGAACTCACTAGGCAAATTTCCAAAGTCACGTAAGTGGAAAAATTTAATAGTTCAACAGTGAGTTTCTATAAACTATTGCACACACCCTTGCTATTGTTGCATCTGTTGACGCTACAAATACATCTTTCTTTACTATGAACTATAGATATCAAACTGCCAGTGACTCATTTCATCCTTATGTTTTCTTATGTGGAATCATTTTTCATTTAAATTATTAAAGTCCAATTAAACTTGATTTTTTTTTTAGCATAGTTATAGTTGTTGCAGCAAGTCGGTTGTATAAACCCACTTATCTGTCATTTCAGGAAGGTAGCCTTGATTAATAAGAACACATACAGCATTAGCAGATTTAGAATAAAAAGAACAAGTATGATTCATGCGCTAGAGATTCTGCCACATCGTACAAGGCATCCTACATGGTTACCTTGTGAACTACAACAGCATGACTACAAAAAGGATTGAGGAACAGAGATAAAAGATTAACCAAGATGACTGTGGCAAACAGATCAGACAAGTTTGACTTTGGATGATGCGATCTGAATTACAGACGATCAAGAGAGGAACTCAATGATAAGTCAACAGTTCACCACTACAAAATTCCACAGTAGAATACAAACATAAACACTGAAGGTTATTATCCTTCAGCAATTTTGTACTAAAGCAAAATATCTATACAACAGGTATTCAGAACAACAAGAGACAGTGTAGCCACTCAAAAGATGACAAGAGCACTTGCTATCACTTGTCTAGTATTTGAATGTAATGTGATATATAGCTAAGTAGGAAGGAATTAAGTATTATGCTAAATTCTATTTAGAAGTGAAATTCTTCTTGAAAAGTGTATTAATTCCTCTTTTCAAACAAATTATTCTTTATGGATAGACATGAAAAAAAGAAGGGGGGCACCTAAGAATTTAAACTCCAGAGAGGAAAAGGTGGGGGGAACACCCAAGACTTGGGAAGTTCTGGCATTCCTTCATGGTTTGTCCAAAAACAATAGTGAAGTCCTTTATCAAAAAGTGCAGTCCTGGAGGCAGGAGGTGAAAAATGGGAATAAGGAAAGTTAAGCTGTCAGAGACTCAGGTACAGAATATTTTAAAAGAGCTTCTCCTACTCCAAAGATTAAAAGGTGCAGAGGTCAAAAATCCATATGAAATTAAGACTGACATTGTAAAGAACAGAATGTTAACTCCTTGTGAAAACTGCACACATACAGTCTCTTAAGACTGAATTTCAGAATCATTTGCGCTGCCAAGAAACACCACAGGAAAAAAAAAAAAAGCAATTACATTAGCACAATACATTGTTAGGTTCTGTAGTTTCATAGCACCAAATTGACTCCGATGTATTTTTCAAAATGTGTTTGTCCAGAAATTTCTTGGAATTTATTATACACATATAATAACAGATGGCACTCAACACTGGAGTGTTGATGTACTAAGTTTACAAGCACTTTAGCATTCAATGCATACTAGGCTAAGAAACAAAAATGATTCAGCATATAAGGAAATGAAGAAAGAAGCAACTTTTAAAGATAACCCTTGCTTCTGGTATCTACATAATACCAGTTTTATTTTAGAACCCTACACAATGTCAAGTAAGAAGACTAATCAAATATCTACACTTAATTGTGCATACCACATCTACTTCAGACATAGAACAAAAGTTTCAAAAACTCATGTTTCAGAGGAGCCTTAGACTCCAGGATTGGCTTGATATCAGAACCAGAGCTTGAATTTTTAAATAAATTTGACAGCAGCAATCTACCAAGTTTCAAATATGACTATACAAGATAGTGAGCAACCAGAATTCTTTAGATGATCAGTCAAACCAGTGATCACATGAACAAAGTTAATTCACTAAATTTATACAACCTTGACATTTAAGAGTCATGATTTTTTGCAATACTTTTGAAACTTTCTACTTCCTATGACAAGCAGTTTCACTGTCAAACTTTTTTTTGTGTGCTTATTTTTAGACGTTACCATCCTAACAGAGTGCTGACCAACTAAGACCGGTGTTCTTGCAAAACAAGAGTGAAACAATCTAGACACATTAGGAGCACCACTGAATTAACAAAGGGCTATTTCTGCTATCTATAGGACAGTTAAAAACGAAGGTCCTGATTTTTCAAAAGCCAACATACTGCATCAAATATTTTTTCTTATCTGTGTATTTGTTAACCCTGTACAAAAGAAAGCTGATTAGCAATTTTAAGTGTTCATATAAAAATAGCCAACATCTGTTTAAATTTAGAAATTTATTTTGTTTAATCCACAAGCTTTATATAGCTTTAGTTAAAAAAACAAAAACAAAAAACAGTGAAAACATGACAATATCCAAAGTTCAGGTTCCTCAAACTTTCAAAGACCACATCTCTGAAAGTTGCTTATACCATTCAGAAGAACCGCAACGAGACAAGATTTATGAATGGGGCAACGACATCTCACAAACAAAATTTATGTAACTGAAGGAATTTTTCTGGGACTGCTGATCATGGAAACTGCCCTTTAAAAAAAGAACATAAAAATACAAATGAAATTCCAGTGTTCCAAATCAACATGTTACATCAATATAAACCCACAGTGTCCTGGTAAACAACATGCTTTCATTTATGTACCACTCTAAATTGCTATTCTTGATTTGCTTTAATGGAGACTGTACAGGCAACAGTAGAAAGCATTAAAATATATGTACTTCCTTGGTAATTCTGCAGTGGTTTTATTTCTGGGCAAGCTTACAAACCACAAAGGTTAGTAGCATAATGTAAGTGGATACAAAAGAAGTCAAATGAGACCCTCACAAATTATTCTAAAGGCTTTGTTGAATTTCAAAGAAACTAGGGAATTGACGGTCATGTTTAAAACCTTCAAAACAAATTCCTACTGCTTCTAAGAAGTCTCACTCTAAATGAAATTATGTTGACTGTCAATGAAAGAATGTCACTAGTACACTGTGGACACCTTTTGTAATGTAAATCCATGCCCTTTGTACATGGTGAACCTCAACCTAGCAATTATTACAACAAATGTTATATTCTAAAGCTCAAACACATTTAGCAATTTGAAATTGAATTCTGAGTACAAACCAAATAAAATGTACATTATATCAAAGGATTCAGCCTAAGATGGTGGTGACACTTGCGCCTTCCTCATTGACCTCAGTGCTTTCTCTCTCAGGTGTTTTTCTAGGTCATCAAGGTTGTCTTCTGGTTCACTTTCTGTCTCCTTGAAACAAAGATAAAACATTTCTTCAAATACTGAAAGCCAAGCTGGCTGCAGCCCTCCCACTATTGTAAATCATCAATTAAAGTCATGAAACAGTAAGTTGCATTTCTGAAATAAGATTGTTATTTGCTATCAGAGCACTGCATACATTCATCTCCTTGTCTTTTCTTACACTGGACTCTGAAACAGACATATCTACCAAATTCCTACCTTTTTGGGTTCTGTCTCTGCCTCCTGTTCTTCCTGCGCTGAGGTGGTATCTGCTGCAGCCACAGCAGCAGCTGCTGTAGCTGCTGCTGCCTTTTCCTTCTTATGTTTTTTGTGTTTCTTGTGCTTCTTATCCTTTTTATGTTTCTTATCCTTCTTTTTCTTCTTCTTCTTTCCACCCCCTTCTTGATCTGAATTCTGTAACAAACCATTCAACAGGCATTACAACTCATTTCCAAGATTTAAAAATGCAGTTAGAACAAACCCACACCCATACTGAGCAATTCGGATGGACCGTGCAACTCCTGAAACTCAGTGAAGTCCAGACTGCCTTCAGAACTTGGGGACAGTCACATGCCAATGAACTGACAGTAGCAATGCCAGAAGACATGTAACACAAAACACTCTTCTACCAAAGAAATGCAATGTCCCTAGGAAACATTCACAGAATGGATAAGAATGCTAAATTATCTGTTCTTTCCTATTATGAATATAGTTTGCAAATAACACTGACACGCGTAATTCAGACCACCTCACTTTGTAGGCCATGAAACTAATTACAAGTGAAGCAATACTTAAGTAATCCCAGTAACTTCATGAAATGAGAAAGTATTTTGTTTCAAAAGTTCTAACAGCACTTTTTTCAGACTCAGAAATGTTAAGCTTGAAATGTTTGTGTTTTGATGTAAGAATTTTAACTACAAAAAATCACTCCAAGGCTATTTTTCGTTTTGCCATGTGAATGAGCTTAGAGCTGTTCAGCCATTAAGTCTTTATGAAAATAATTTGCCATATAACCCCCAAACAGTATTGCTTTTATTAGCAAAGAAATACCCTTGCAGGTGATGGGCTCTGAGTTGGACTTTTAGCCTTTTTTGCAGGTGACCAGTTTGCAGAAGGGGAACGAGATCGAGCAGGAGATGGAGGTCCTTGATGTTTTTTTGGAGCTGGTTCAGGTGATCCTGACGCAGATCGCGATGAAGACACCCGTCTTGCAGATCGTGGACTTGGCGTGGAAGCCCTTGAAAACAGAAAAGCCACACTTAGATTCTAGTGTTAGAAATATGACATGAAACAAGGAAGTAAAAATTACAGAAAGTCAAATGAACATTTGTATTTATAACTGGGTTAAGCAGCCACTTAAAAGAAAAATTAGTTACTGTGCTGGCATATGTTACAAAGGGCAAAATGATCTCATACCATTGTGTATCTGTAATGCAAAAGGATATTGCAACTTGATAGCTTGTTAAACAATAATGCTATTGTTGTTCAGGAATGATTGCCCCTTTCTTTTTCTGATATGACTAATTTATAACCTCATTAGAATTCAAGAGAATAGCAATGCTATTTTATCATCCAATGAAGGAAGAGTGCAAACCATTTTGTTCAGCTACATTTTCTCGCTGAAAGAATAAGCCAGCACCAAACTTCTGATAATCTGCTCATAACAGCAACATCACACTAAAGAAAACTGGTAACATTTTAAGTATTTATCTTCCATAACCACGTGGGAAATGATTTATGAACTAATTAAAAGTATCAGTTCTATTCTGTTTTATTTAAAAGCTAACTGCAAAGTTCATTTTGCTTTAAGCAAAGCTAGGAAAAAAGTTTCTAAGTTATTTTTATCTGCTCACTCCCACTTAGTTGTTAGGCTACTAAAAAGACCCCTCAGACTCTAGATCCTCTGTAAGGCTTCTCCCCGCGTTCAGCTTAAGGTTGGAAACACTGATTAAAATAAACTTCAGAAAAATCACTTAGGGATTGGTTCTGTGAAAGCCAACAGAGTCCTCACTACTTGAGTGACCTCAAGATACATGAGAACCATTTTCATGTGATCCCCTAGCTATTCTCATTGTATTATTAAATAATTTAAAATAAATAAATAAATCAAACCACCACCAACAAATAAGACTGATTTTTTTTACTTTGTCTTCTTAGGTTCTGGCGTTCTTGACACCCTCCTGATGGGTCTAGTGCTTGGAGATGGAGACTGTCTTCTCTGTGGTGAAGCTGAAGCTCCTCTTCGCAGTGGTGGTGGGCTTGAAGAGGTATGAGAAGCTCTAGGCCTTGGTGAAGGTGAATGCCTTTTGTTTTGTGGTGGAGAACGTGCTTCGCGATTGGACCTACTGGGAGGAGAACCTTTCCTGTGCTTGGAAGATATTGAAGGTGAACGCCTTTTAGCAGCTGGAGAGCTCCTTTGTTTTGGTGGTGGTGAATGGGAGACTCTGCGTTTTGACTGTGGAGACGGTGATGCTCGTCGTTTAGGGGGAGGAGGAGAAGCTGTTCTTCTCTTAGGAGGTGGAGAAGGAGAGTATCGTCTCTGTATTGGTGGAGAGTATCTCCTTGGAGAAGGTGAGCGTCTACGTGGGGGTGGTGACGGAGACCTAGAAAGAAAACAGATGTTCAGGTGCCACACTGCCATGTGAATTAGTTTCAAATGATTACATGATCATTCCTCTGAAATTCTTAAAAACTTTATTACATTAAAAACTGTTTGGAAAAATCAACTTAATAGATGTTATTCAGTACCTGATAACAGCAATCAAACTGTATCCAGACCACATGCCTACCACAGAAAATCTCGGTAGCAAAATTACATTCCCCTTCGTAAAGCTGTGAATCAAGGAACAGGTTTCCTGTACTATGGCATTTACTTTTACACACCATATCTGCAGGTCAACAAACCAAAAAGCAATCATTTCACAACAAAAAAGCAATACAGTACCTCCGGCGAGGCAATGAAGGTGACCGTCGCCGCCTAGGAGGAGGGGCAGGCGAAGGAGAGCGCCGTCGCCTGGCTGGTGGGGGTGATGGACTTCTCCTCCTCCTACTAAGGAGATAAATGGATTACTCAGAAAAATTGCAACTGAGCTGTGAGATTTTTTTTTTAATTATTATTATTATGCTTTCACTATACAATAGCATCTTGCTCAGGTACTTCTAATTCTAGTAGAACCACTAATGGGAAAAAACATATATCCAAGTGTTTCTAGAGAATGAGATAGTAGATTTTCATTGTAATTTTCAGACCCCACAACACCACTGACAAGAATTTCACATTCTGCTTAACCTTAAATATTTGCACCATGTAACCAAAGAGGAAACCCCACTCTCTCATCATCTTCTCCTGAAAGCTCATTTCTGCCACCTTCCTTGGGCTGAATCTAGTGATCATGCAATGAGTCAGACCAGCTTACTGATTCAAGAACAACTCTCAGTCATCACACAGTAATGATGTAACATAAGGGAGGAACTGGGAATGCTTTCAGCAAGAGTCTGAAGTTGGATCAATTTAAAGTGTGAAACTTGAAAACAGCTTTTATCTATGTATCCGAAATCCAAAATGACTTATTCCTTGAACTGCTAAGAATAATTAATCAAAGTTGTTGCAAAACTGAAGCTATCTAGATTCAAGTTATCACAAAATAAGCCATTTTCTGCTCTCAACGATAAGGTTTAAAACAGACTTCCAGAGAATTTTCAATAATGCTTGTACTTTCCTGAAGTTATAAAGGGAGGAAAACTAGCATTTTGTAAAGAGAAAACATTCTTCCCTGGCTGTTGTTCTCCAAGGCAATGAATTACACTTTTTATAGGTAAGAGCTTGCTCCAAAACACATTCTCCTATGATCCAGAAAAAAAAAACCTCTAAATGTCATGGTTCCCCTAATTAAATGTGTTTAATCGTTTACACAATAAGCAATAGGTGAATTTAGTATGCTGCAAGTTTTATGCAAAGTTTAAGACCTTTGAATCCCAATCTGTTTTACATAGAATTGTTTGATAAATGACACGATACACGATTAGAACAGACTACATTGGTAGAAGCAGTCACACAATCTCACATCATTATGCATGCTGCAACCGTATTCTATGAGGTCTTAATTCACAGACTGCTCACATGGGTGATTATATCAGATTAATAAACCCATCATACACTGAGGTTCCAACATTCCAAGATCAACACATACCAAACAATTCCACAAATAGAAGAGTTAACAATACTGCCTACATAAGAAAAGAAAAAAAAAGTAGGTGTTAGCTATTAGTATACAACTGCTAGCTCCAAATACCTTATGGATGGGAAGAATGAGAGTACTGAAAACATAAATTAAGTGTGACCCAGAACATCAAGATCTTTATCCCCTATTTCAAGTCCGTGGAAGGGTTTTAGTCGTAATATGAAGGGCGAGTATTCAGTTATTTTCAGGCATCAGAGAGAACATTAGTGTTATTAGCTGTTACAGGCTTATTAGAATTATAAAGTAGTCTCTCTTTCAGGAGATAGTACAGGCATTTCTTCTGTTGTTTGGTCTTTCTTCCCTGCCAGTGAAACGGTCCCAAATACAAACCAACAAGGAACAGATCAGACTGAATTTCCTTCACCTTACTGCTTTGAGTGCGCAAATCCAAGGGGCAGAAGTACTTGTCCATGACAAAGTAAGTGAGAGCCTATCTAAATGACTTTTGATATGCAAATCCTGTTTAACAGATTAATTTCTAACCAACCTTTTCATCACTGGTGATTGCCACCTCTTTTCCATCTGCATCCTGATAGCAGTGAAGGAAAAACAAAACAAAACATCTAACTGCCATATATTTGAGTCAAAAATGAGCAAGTTCAAATAAAGTTCAGGGTAATTCTCAACAAACATGCAGAACAAGAATGCAGTCTGGAAGCAGACCAAAGGTCCATCTAATCCAGCATCCCGTTTTTGACGGGCAGTGAGTGGAAGATACTTCAAGGAAATAGAATAAAAAGCAGTCCGTATTAAAAAAAAAAAAAAAAAAAAAAAAAGTTAAATTTATCTTTGTTATTTCCAAAGGCTAGCAATTTTAAGAGAATTCCCTGAACTTTTCCACAAGTTTAGTTCATAGTAGGGGCTTTTAATAGAGCGTTACAGAACACAACCACATCACTACAGAGGAAGCTTGCTAGAACCAGCATTGAGATCCTCCTTTTCTTTTGACAGTTACTTTGGAGAAAAAGGATTATCTGCTTCCACAATTTTGGGCTAAATGGGCAACAACTATTCTTTTGGGTAGTTGCCAGCAGTTGCATAGCAGATAAACACAACATTAACCAGTTATTAAAAAAAGACATCAGTTACGCCCAATTTAAGAATAAATTACCGAGGGGAGGATTCCTTCTGTCGTTTTCGTGGAGATGGCGATGGACTGCGTGAATGTGAATGGCGTCGGCGCCTACCAACTTCCCCATTCTTCACATTGGATCTTTTAGGTCTTTCCTCTTCAGATGAAGATGAGGAGCCAGAATCTATAAATGTAGAAGAATTATTCTCTGGAATATGGTTCTCATGACCCTCATTACACAATTACTGATAAGGTTATACTACTGTTTACACTAACTTCCACTCCTGCAAAACAAGACGCCTCTGTTTAGAAGCAATTCAACTCCGAACATTGGTTGAAGTGATAAATAAATCCATCAGAGTTGGGTAATAAAATTTGCAGCAACTGTCCACATAACATTTAACTAGCCAGGTAACTTAAAAGAAGAACAGTTAACTGCTGTTATATATAGAAACAAAGCAGACAAAAACTAACACCAACTCCAGGTTATCTTACTGACCTCAAGCAAGCAAAAGTCCAAATTATCAGAAAATAACCTAATGCATCAATAGATTGAGTAAACCATAATACGATTCTATGACAGTAAACAATATTTTTGTGTGATGGCAAGAGTTTAGAAGTGCAACTTTTAAAGATGAAAATTCATAATGATACATACCATAACCTTTAAAAAAATTAACTTAATTATTGCTCACACTACTTTCACAAATATTAAAAGCACTTGATTATGAGTGGTAAATACATACAACCCAATTTTAGGAAATGTACATTATCCATACCAGATGAAGACTGTTGATTTTGCCTTCTGTATTGACGCCTCTGTTGCACAGAATCTGCTGCAGCCATTTTACCTCCCTTATCTTCTTCTGAAAAGGTACGTACAGACAAAAAATAAATTAAAAATACAAATTTGTCTTACTGAGGCAGACATAATTAAGTACAGTAGATCAAGCATTTATTTATTTATTTAAAATTAACTCTCCTCATCTCATGGTTGTATTGAGTCTGGATGGAGTATTCTTTGGCTGAGCTTTTTCCAAGAAAGCTCAGATGAAAGACCTTACGCAGTATGAGTGATTGTTTTTATGTTTCTGAAAAAATCTTTCTTTCAATGCCGGTTTATCAACAGCATTTGGCACTTTACTAGTACCTTGTATTGTCATACACCTGATTAAAAACCCCACCCAAAAGCAGTGGTGAAAAGTGAGAACCATACCTGATTCAGACAGCTCAGCTTTCCTTGGTTTTGGCGCTGGTGAAGGAGATTCTCTTTTTTCAGTACTCTTATGTTTGGGTGCTAAAGGATAGAGGTCAAATAACTTTGCTGTAACTTTTTTTTTTCTTTAAACATCTGTGCATGCTTTTCTGTTCTCACAAACTGCAAATACCATCTTTGAGAAAATGAAAGCACAAAAAGATTAAAGTGCTGAAAAAAAAATGTTACCTGATGCTCTGCCAGGTGAAATAGAGCCACGGCTTTTTCTTGAACGATTTGACTGCTGAGGCGTTGGAGATCTACGTGGTTTTGGAGGTGGACTTGCTGGTGGAGATGGTCTGTGCCTCCGCCTAGGAGGGCTTGCAGAAGGAGACATCCTACGTGTTTTACGAGGAGGACTGGATACAGTTCTTTTAGGTGGTTTCTTTGGTGGTGATCGGGAACGTGAGGAGGAGGAAGAGGAGCTACTACCAGATAAAGATGCTGATGACCGTCTTCTCCTGCAAATCAAATATAACATTAAATAATGACTAGTCAGCTTAGGAAATGTTTGAGCACGAACACAGAATTGCATTTCTTTACAAGCACATAGGGAGCCACATACACCAGCACTTCCAAAACATGGTGGATAGCCTTCAACACGTGGCTTGTAGAAGAGATTAACAACCAATCTTTCAGTTATCTTTAAACTACAGTGAGCAAAAAAAAAAAATTGTTAGTGTTACCTTTGCTTGCTTTCTGTCAATCTACAGACTACAACTAAGCTTTTCTCCTGAGTACAATTAGTTTTCTTTGGGCCTTCTAACTTTTGGACGGTTAGGAGAATTCTCCATGTTAGCACATGTGATTTAACGATCTTCAAAACAGATCTATTTAAGAGTTTAGTGGGCAAGTATGCTGAAAGTTTTTATACCAGGAAGAAAAAAAAAAAAAAAAAATCAGCTTAACAATCCTGAATCAGTATATTTCTCCTTATGTTTTAGTCTTTCAACTTTACTTTGCAATTTTAAAAAGGTTTGGCCTCTAGAATTCTGCGGCAAAATTTGTGGCAAGTTCTGTTGTAATTGTGTACCTGCAGAATCCACCTTTGGCTGCAGAATTCCTGAGAACCTGGAAAAAAGAAACCCTACCTTGAGTGAGATAAACATTTGCTGAAAGGGAGCTCTTGTACATCTTGAAACATACATATTTGATACTTTTCACAGTTCTCACAGTAACTGTGTGAAATGAGCATATTTACAAACTCAAAAAAGTACTTATCACCTTGTCATAAACAACAAAAAAGGAAGAATTGTTCCTTCTTAAAAAGGAAGAACTGTTGTACACAGGAAGCATCACTAATTCTCCGTCTACTATGAAAACAGGAATCTATTCTCTTCCTATGAAGACAAACATCTATTTTAACATTACCCTAAGTATACAATTCTCTGCAGTACAGCTCAGACTTTTCCTACTAGAAAAATTGCTGGTGCCATCAAAAATATAAACTTCAACACCAAAGAGCCAATCTGAAAAGATTTTTATTTACTGAAGCAAAAGAACATGAAGAAATACATTTCAAGTCAAAGTTTAATTTTGACCTTAATTTTATGTGATGGAAAAGTGACTCAATAAAAAAATCCCTAAAAGTAAAATTCATAGTAAATCATTCAACATATACCCTCAAGTGGGGAAAAAAACTGTTACAAAAGATGTCAAGTTTGGCAATGCTGGGAGCTACCCAGAGCTATTTCAAGGAAGTTTTGAAGGTGCTACTTTTCAAAGAAGTGGAATTCTCAGCAGTAATTTCATTTCAAAAGAAATCATCCCACCGCAACTAGAATGCCCCCCATACTTATGAAATATGACATCGCAGTTTTTACATCACTCAAATTATATTTTACAAACAGTATTAAGATGAACAAGGTGATATTGATAACATTGAGTTTTCAGGAATGACTGTTACCTTCTAAATCTAAGTATAAAATCTAGAAGTGTCTCAAAAAAAAGGGAATCTTACCGCCTCACTGGCGATCTGCTTCTTCTGTGTCTGGGTGGGGGAGGCATTCGCCTTGGAGGACTCCTCCTCCTTGGAGATGGTCGTCGTCTTGGGCTTGGTCGCCTTCTAGGAGAGTAAGACCTGTCACAATCAAAAATTCAAATGAAAAGCAACTACCTAATTTTCAGATTTGAGGAGATTTAGCCTCAGGGAATTAAGTGTAAAGTTGCAAAATCTTCAGTAAACCTACCTGCTAAAAGGCTACACAATTCCCACTACCAAATGCCACACTCAGCATTAAGTACCCTGGTTCTTTCCCCAGTCCGTGTAAGTCCCTGTAAGAATCTTCTCATGAACTGATATGAAGAAAACTCCTGAACATGCTTATTTACTGAATGTGTCATTCTCATTTGGCCTAAAACACTCATAGCTCAACATCATTAAAAACATCATTACCTTAACTGAGAACATTACATTAAATGGCAACTTCAGAAGAAAATACTCAGTTCTCAATCTCTGCAATCAAGATAAATTGAAGCCCTACCTTGACCGTGATCTATGACGCCTTCTTGGTCGAGAATGAGATGGAGAACGGGATCGAGACCTTGACCTTGACTTGGACCGAGTTGGGGATCTTTGACGAGTCTTCTCTTTCTCCTTCTCTCTCTCCTTCTTTGAATTACGTTCTGGTGAAGTTTCCTTAGTCTCTGGCACAGGAGGTTCAGATTTAGGAGCTTTTGGGATATCACTATTAAAAAACAAAGAATTAATTTACAAGCACATACAAACCGTAACCACTGGAGTAACATTTCAGAAGCTGACAAGATGTTCCCCAACAACAAACATTCTCTTGCCCATCCACTGACGTTACAGACCCCACTTCAAAATTGTGAAAAGAATTAGGATACAATACAATGACTCAACGAGAAGAAAAAGTAATAATCAGGCTATCTCTTCGCTTGCTAGGAAACAAGATGAATTGTCAGAAGCAGAAAAGATGCCCAGTACAATGAAACAACAGTAGCAGCTTAGCACTCTACCTTTAGAATTCTACATAGGAAAAACAAAATCTTACTGAAGATTCTTAAATTCTTTTGCCATTTTAGGGGGACAGGGAGAAGCAGACATTGCCCCTACGCAAGCTAGGGTGAACGATCTTTGAGAAAAAAAAAAAATTATCTTAATTCTTGTTAAAATAATACATTGTTCTACACACAACGTTATCTCTTACCTGTTTGAAGTTGCCTCTTGAACAACACTCTCCTTTGGTTTCACAGAGGGTTCTGGCTCAGGAGTTGCCTCTTTCTTTTCTGGTGCAGGAGTAGCACTACGGCTCTTGGTTCTGTGATGAGGGGAGCGAGAATGGCTGCGTTTCCGCTCTCTTCTGACAGGTGATGACCTCCTTCTAGGGGAAGGAGACCTCGATTTGCGTCTAAGAAAAAGAAGCACCATACTATAATGAAATAACTTATGCAAAAATAAAAAACAGTGATATTCAGGAGCGTAAAGCTCTTCTTAATCAGGCAGACTCTCAGTACTGTCTACAGCAGTTAAAACACATGTAGGACTACTTCAGATTTTCTGCTAGTAATTTACAACCAAATTAAGATTTCAAACTTAAAAAAAATAAGACAAAGCCTTGAACAGAACAGCTTATTAAAAACAGTTCCTAATGTACACAACACCTCTTTCAATGTTGCTCTAGTAATTGTAATTAGTGTTTAGCAGTAAGTCAAACTAGCTTGCTGGAAATATTCCCCTTGAGCTACTTCAAACTTCAGTGACTTTTCTCTGCCATGCATTCTTTGCCCCAGTCTAGAGTACTTTTGAGACATTGCCTGTGCATTTTCATTACCTTCTTGGACTCCTGGATCTGTCTCTCTTTTCTCTGTTGTCTTTGTCTTCCTTGTCCCTCTTCTCCTTGTCTTCATCTTGTTTCTTCATAGAAGCCAGTTTCTCTTGCTCTATCTAAGCAACCAAATGTCACTTAATTCAGAGATAACAGAGACCTTACCGAA